>JBAMHW010000022.1:3551402-3589078 GCA_037177495.1 Rhadinocentrus ornatus
AGTCAGGGAAAGCCTGTAATCGATCCTTCAACCTTCCGGTTGAAAGACAACTGCTCTTCCTCCTAAGCCACAGCCACTATGTGCGTGTTCTCGTACTTGGTATTGATAAGTGTGCCGATACTACAGAACCTGATACCAATGTGAGAAAAAACAAACAAATAAAAAACCCCAAAAGAAATTAATGCATAAACAGCAACTCATGCTGTAATAAAAACCTGAGTTTGGCATGATTTCGGTGAGAAAAGCTTATTTTGGGCATGTAAGTACCTTGTCACAGCAGTGAACCGAACCAAAAACCACTTCATCCTCCTCATTTATGAAGTTTCTGAGATTTCGTTTAAGCCTTACATTTAGAACTTTTATCAATTGGTGTCCAGAAACAGTTATTTCTGGTGATATTTAAAAAAAAATTGGATTGATTCATTCATTTATGATTTATTGTCATAGATAACAACGGAATTTTGTTGGAGCAGCAACGTTATGTAGCACTGACGACAGAAGTGCAATACAAATCAATGTTAAGTTTCAGCACTGATGTATAAAAAGAGACCGTCACACTGCAGCTTACAAGGCATGTCCAACAGGTACACAGACACATGTGGAGTCATGTGAAGAGTCATATTGCAGCAATGCAACGTTACTGTGTTGGAAAGTGGCACACAGTTCAGCAGCCTCACCACCTGAGTGAGCTGGCTGTAGGTCATTCTGGTGGTTAATGATGAAACCATGCTGGTTTTATGCTTTAAAAAGTGAGATTCTCACCATAAATACTGTATTCTGGCTGAGTCCAAAGTTAAATAAACATGTAGCCTTACCCCCCCCCCCTTAAAATAGGGACAATTTGTGGACATTAATCACAATGGCTCTTAATTTTCAAAACCTCAGGGACCCTCTGTGGTCTTTGGGGGTCCCTCTTGGGGGGTCCCGGAACCCAGGTTGGGAACCACTGGTGTAGATAGTACTGATCTCAGGAAGAGTGGTTCCTATGATCTTCCCTGCTGCTCGGCCTTTAGTACAGCTGGAAAATCACACTAAAAAAATGCATGTTAGCACATTCACAGTTGTAAAAATGTATCAGTTGCTTGGAGATTTTGACGCTCCTCATCTTCCTCAGATAGTAGAGTCGCTGCTGGGCCTCTCCTACCACTGAGACTGTGTTTATGCTCCAGGATAAATCCTTGGTTACAGTTACTCCCAGAACTGGAGTACTTTATCCTCCTAATTAATGGAGATTCTGACAGTTTTCCAGCCCTAACATTTAGGGGATGACCACAGGATGACCCATAGGATATTACACACAATCAGTCACCACATCTGACATTCTGGTAACCAGTGAAACGTAATGGGATTTATTTGTACTCAAATAGATTCTTGGTATCAGCAAGTACTCAAATGTAAGTACTTGTACTTGGTTTTAAAAAATGTGGCATCGGTGCATCTGTAGTTGTGGTATACCCACCACTGGTGGTAGATTTTTTTTCAATAAATTGTTTAAGGTGAAGGAATTATTACTATTGCCTGATTCTACTTCACTGTCCTACATTCCTGATGTAATATCAATGTAACATGAATTAATAACGTTCTATAGATTTAACCAGAAAGTTGAACATCCCTAACGTTTTGTGAGTACGTTGACTCTCATCCTGTGGTTCTTTCTCTGTTACCATCATTAAAATGATGAGATTTGAGTTTCGCTTTGTGGTGCTGCTTAGATACAGGTTTGGCTAAGATGTGTTTACTGATGCAGTTAGAGAAAACAACCCCCTGCTTTTAGAAGAAAGAAACATTAAACGATCCATAAACCCACTTAAAAGCACAATTACAACTTCTGAGTCATTTCATTGCTGAAATAAGGGAAACAGCGAAGGAACGGGAAGGAGACTGTTTTACCTGAAGCAGAAGTTACTGAGTTCAGAAGTTTTGTTTTTTTTTTGTTTGTCTTTGCCGTAACATTCCTTTGTTTTGTTTACCTGTAACGTTATTCACCTGTCATGTTGTAAAACCTTAACCTGGATATTAGCTCGACATAATTAGCATGGCTAATCTCTCAGCTCAGGTGCTCCCAGCAGGACATACGTAGGCACCGAAGTGCTGACTAGGAGTGTGGAGAGTGGGTTAAAGAGCAATCAGTTTGACTGACAGCAGGATTTATTATTGTACTAGTGGCCTGTTGACACATTGTTGATGCAGAACAGCAGAGAAGCTGCGACATGTGGCTGCTCTGTTCGCTGCAGCAGCTTCTCTTTTTCTATACATGGCAGGGCAAACATGCACTTTCTTGTTTCAGTATTTTGCTTGTCAAATTTTTTTTATTTCTAAATCTAATCAGCAGTTTTATGAGGATGCCCACTGTGCAGGAACACGGCTTTAAAAAGAGGCTCGATGCCAAACTGGCAGACAGCTCCTGGGAATTAAAGTAGCTGTCCATCAGTGGTATCATTTACCCGTTGCCTTGGTGACTCATGTAAAGCAGTCTAACACAGCAGCACAGAGGGATAATTTGAACAATCTTAACCTGCTCAGAGTGCGATTGTGGAGAGAAGAATGAATTTATCAGCCATTTCCAGCAAAAACCCAGCAAATGTTTCTGAACTGCGTCTGAAGATGGTCAGATGGTTTGTTTTAGTCCAGCCCTTTATAAGAAACAGTGACCACTAAAACTAGAATTTAGTGAAGCTTGAAGCTGAGGATTGACAAGTCAAATGGAAATTGTAGTGGGCTGATGAGGCCCAAAATACATAAAAATGCCTAGACTGTACACCATTATTCAGTTCTAAGTTTTCTCAAAAAATTTTAATCAGGACAAAAATAAATACAAACACATTATTTTCATTCCAGTTTTTTAAAATTGAGATCAATACAGCCTTTAATTAAATTTATTTATTTATTTGTTTGTTTGTTTGTTTGTTTGTTTGTTTGTACTTGTCCTTGTCCTGTCCATCATTGTAGCAAACAAAATGATGGTCTGGCGAACAAATTTGCTTTGCCAAGGGGAGCTTTGTGGGTATAAGGCTCCTCTTGATAACCCCTTTTTTTTTTTTATATATATATTGTTTTATCTTATTTATTTGGAATTATGGGATTTGCTGGACCTGAACGGAGGGGACAGAGAAAGAAAGGAAAAGAAAAAGAAGAGCAATTAATTGGTTTCTGCAGCTCTGTAAAGGTCCCACACATTGCAGTCATGCTGAGGTCTGGACTTTGACTGGATCATGTCAACACGTTGATTCTTTCCTGTTTCGTACATTCTGTTGTAGATCTGCTGCTGTATTTGGGGTCATTGTCTTGTTGCATGAGATGGTTTCAGGCAAGCTTTCGCTGTCAGACATTTGACTGTAGAACAGTTTGGTATCCAGAGTTCATGGTCCACTCCCGTGGCTGCAGAACAAGCCCAGATCATTAGCCCTCCACCACCGTGCTGACAGTTTGTGCTGTTTAGTTTTTCTCCAAATGTGCTGCTGTGGATCATCTTGAGATTTGTTCAAATGCAGCTTTGCACACCTGAGCTGCCATGTTTTTTTTTTTTTTTTTTTTTTTTTTTTAAGTGAAAATGACTTTCTCCTGCATCGCTTCCAACCAAGCTACATCTAATCAGTTATTTTGGTAATTGTACTATCATAAACTTTAGCATTTAACATGCTATCTGATCCCTGTAGAGTCTAACATATAATTATTAGTTTTATGCAGTTTCTCTGATCTTTGCACGTTCTGAACTTTGTCCACTCTTGGGCGTATTAGCAGCTGTCAATGTAAATAATTAATTTAGTTTTAACTGAAATTTTAACTTCATGTAAACTCATTATTTAGTTTCTTTCAAATAAAGAATCTTAATCACTCTGATTACATTTCATGGAACTTCATTTTAAAAGATTAAAGTTGCTCCAAATTAAATATCTAATTATCCAAAATTAATTTTCTCATTTACTTAATAACTTAGAAGCTTTTTGTTTTGATAATATAAAAAAAACAATATAATATATTAATAATAAATATATTTAATAATAATAAAAAAAATAATAATAAAAATAAAAAAACTTTAAAGCTTTTTAACTACACATTTTAACATTTAGTGATAAATTAGGAGTTTGATACTGCAGCAGTTGTTTAGACATAAAAGTCTCTGCAAACTTGTTTGTACCACATGTTCAGCTTGTGGCTGGTGTAAGAGGTGGTGCTGGGCGTCGCTCCTTGGACCCTCCTTCACTCTCATGGTGCCAACTTTAACATCCACACAGAAAAGTACATCCCAACAACACGATGTAAAACAACACAGGAACATAACTCAAATTTAGAGGAAATCTATAATAAAAGGTCAAATTCTTGCTGGATATGTATTTACCATGAGCCTTTGCAGTCTTTGCACAACTTGAATCTTTAAAGTTGACTTTCTACCAAATTAAGTAATTTTTTTTATTATTTCTAACTTGTCCTGTTAAGCATGGTGGCAGCAGAATGATGGTCTGGCTGCTGTGTTGTGCCAAACAAAATTGCTTTGCCAAGAAAAGTTTTCTTGATATAAGGCTCCTCTTCATAATCAGGTTTTATTTATTTAATTTTAAATATTTTTTTGTTTCTGAATGTCCTTTATATTGTCGAATCTGAAAGGATAGGACTGATTCATTTTTTTTTTTAATTTTAAGAAGCTAAATGATTTGAATGTCGAGGTGAACAAACTGAACTTAATCACTTGTTAAAAACGGAAGCAATATTTTTAAGTCGATTCTACAAATCTCTTGATTTCAAGTTAATTGAATCAACACAAGTCGTTTACATGGACTAAAAGAATTGGGGGAACTTGTGTAAAAATGAGTTTTAGATAAACTACAGCCCAGTCAGTGCAGAATCTTTAGATTTGCAACAGCTGGCTGCTAATTAATAACATCATTATTCCTGTGGAAGCATTATTGGTGGACTTCTGCATTCTGGTTTATCTTGAATAAACAATGCAACTGTGCAACAGATTATTATGTTTTTGATCATTTGGTCCAAACCTAGAACTGAAAAAAGGTGCACGATTATAAATGAGCAGGGTTTAGGCTCTGTAATATGACTCTAACTGTAATTGAGATGTTGTTAAGCTTAATGCAAATTCTGCTTGATTACATAGAGATTCCACTTCTGTAAAATATCAGTCAGCGTATTTAGAAGAAAAGGTGATAGTTGGGAGAACAGCTCATTTTCCTGTGGGTTACAACCTGAAACCAGTCTACACATCACTGCTGCTGGATGTGGGGATGACTCTCTCTTTACTGTAAGCAAAAATATTCTGACCATTTTATTGTTTTTCCTAGAAGACAAACAAATCCTTCACCATGACTGACATCTTATTTAAAACCGTCATGCTCTGCGTTTATTTCCTTTTGTAGATGGAAAAAAAACTGAATGACATCATACTATCATCAGTTACAGCTCGTCCTCGTCATTGTGGTGGTGCTCTGACAAAACTAACCAGATTGTTGTCAAACCATCCTCTTTCTTTTGTAATTTCCTTCATAGCCCTTTTTGATCAGGAAACTGCAGGAAAAAAGCCAAACAGACACACAGTTACCTGTACGGAGCGTACAGTACCTTCCAGTCAACACACCCGATTGCGTTTTTGACAGTAACTTCACAAGTTTTAAGGTATCAGTTCCTGATACAATGGAAGGAAGTGCGTCACAAGCTCGCTGAAGCTCAAGACAAAGAAGAATGGAACGCTGCTCGGGCAAGAAAAACAGAGAGAGAAGGGGAAGTGTTGGAGCACGTGGTGGAAGAAGTGAACAAATAACAGGGTCTGAGAGAAGAAAGACGAGTGGTCGGGGGACTTCTGAGCGGTCAGCGTAGCCACCTGCCGCTCGCGAACAAACAGGACCCTGACGTTCCTTCCACTTTTACCGGACTGCTTGTTTTCAGTGGAAGAAAACAGAAGTCCCCCCTCATCTTCCCACAACGCTCAACACTGGAAACGGGGGAAAGGAAAATGTTGGCTGCCTGACAGAAGCGGGCTCTGTGCCTGCTTATTATTTTGTTTTGGTTCTCCTGCTAGTTGTTTTCCTCCTCGTTGGACCAAAACAGTCAAATCAAATAGTGTTTTCTGAGTGCAGCAACAGTTCTCACACAATTGGCAGGTTTATCTCGGCCCCTCAACAATGTTGTCAGTGTAATTTATGAGCATGTTGGTCTGAGCGCAGCTTGGAATGTTAATGGGTTTTGGTTGAGCTGCTGTTGTCTGACCTCGGCTGAAAAACCGTCACTCGTCTGAAAAGCCTGGGCTGAACCGATGGAAGGTAATGCTACCTGGAAATGATGGAAGTTAAACTTATGATGCTCTTTTGTTTGTCATTAAAAAAAAACTTCCCAGAAGTCTCCTGTGGGTGGAACGGCAAGCTTGTTTGCTTTGGATTTTTTGGAGTTTTGAGGCTTTTGATCTGTTTTGCTAACTGCCCATTTCTTCCTAAAGCCTGGAAATACTAACACATCACTTCCTGTACATGTAAACATTTTCCCAGGAAGTGGTAAAGGTGAACTGGAGTTTGTATCATGACATTAAAAACAGATTCAGGCTGATTTAAAGTCTGCAAAGTTACACTGGAAACCTTCTAGTTGTGTTGTAGCTTAGGGGAAGATTGCTGTTATGTCTTTAGGTGCAATCTTGGATTTTTGTATGTGCAGCTGAAAGCATTCCAGTTCCTCTCATCTTCGCTGCAGAATAATCCACACTGATTTAGCTCCATTTATCTGGGTTTTCAGCTGAAAATCTGTCGAGGATTCACATGAGAAGAGCTACTACATCTGTAACCTGCGTTCAAATCAGCCCACTGCTGCCTCTTTGATATGCACGTCATACGTGTGCATATCAACCATGTTTTCATGTGGATCAGGTGTTGCTCGTCGTTTTGTTCTCGATCCAAATCAGAGGACACAGATGTTCCAAACAAATTGGGTTTGAATGAAAATCAAACCTTGGTTAAAAAGGACAAAATCATATCTGTAACATTTCTGAACACAGAGCAGCATTTAGAAGAGATTTACATTATAGGCGGAAATAGAAAAAAGTGCCTCTTGATATGTTGTTAAAGATTAAATTCTATAAGAAATTTTTAGGACTAGAGATTATGCCCCCCTGCAGATAGCATGACGAGAAGGACAAGGGTGAATATCAGACTGTAACGGGTTAGGTTCTCATCTATGGCAGGGATCACCAAGTCCAGTTCTCAAGGACCATAGTTTAAGATCTCTGCTATGGCAACACAGCCTCATAGAAGTTTACAAAAGAAGAGATTATTAACCTGAGTTAGTCTCCCATCTGGACAGTTTCTTTCTACAAGGAAAAAAAGTAAAGTAAAAAAAAAAGGTAAAAGGATATGAATGTTACTCATGGACTTATTTCCAACCCTCTCTGCTTTGCAGATACCAAGAAGAAAAGGGGGATGCTGCCTCTGTAAAATGAAGGGACTAGGAGGAAGAAAAAAGACTGGATCTTGGCTGAAACTGAGATAGGATCATACAGTATGTTGAATCTGGTCTGAATGGGTTGAACTTTATTGGTGTTTTCAGTCAGTTTGACTTGTTTGCCCATTAAAAATGTTCTGCTCATGGTTACACCTTTAATAGACCAGTTTTAACACCTTTGCTTGCTTGCTGACGCCCAAAGGAGCTGTATTGAAGTCCTGGACTTGCTCCACACACTAGGCAGAGCATCAGTCTCTGCTGTGGAAGACTAGGGTTTGAATCCACGAGGGGATGAATATCAACACCTTCCCGTTGGGTCCTTAGGCAAGACCCTTAACGCTACTGTATTGTAAGTCGCATTGGATAAAAGCGTCAGCTAAATGACTGTAATGTAATGCACCACACAACCACTGGTCTAATTTCCATGAACACCTCAATGGTTTTGTCCGCCTGTAGTTCTTGGTCGACATTGACTCTGATGTTTGCTAAGTCACTTGAGTTAATCTTTTTTGCCATCATGAAATAGTTTAAAGTGGAAAAGGAAACATTTGGGTGGTGGGACAGAACCTTAGGTGAGCAGAATATGAACACGTGGGCTGAATGAGTGAGACTCAGAACAAAACCGACCTCCTTAAGCTTTAATGTCTTAAATAAGAATAAAGTGCAGCAAGTGAGTCATCAGGGGGAGTTTTTATGTCATTAATGGTACCAAAATGTGAACTAGACATCTGGAAAAGAAAGGTGGTGGTTGGTCTTCCTCCTCCGTTGCGTCCATTCCTTCCAGCTCGATGGAGGCTTAATGTGAGTGTTGAAAAGTGGAAAATTTAATTAGGCTGCCAAGGGGGGTTTGTGTCACTTGGCACGAGCTACCCCCCCACCCTCCTCCATCATTAACACTTCCCCCTCCTCCAACCCTCACATCCTTTGCTCTTATACCAGCGACCCTCATGTTTGCACTTCTTTTTTGTACTTTTACCCGATCCTTGGGGACATGACCCACGAGGCCAAAGCAGCATCTGGAGGTCAACAGTTTAATGCGGCATCAAACTCGTGAAGTGGGTGTGAACTGATGTGTGGATACACTGGAGCGTTGTGTCTGCTGCAGGAGGACACAACGCCATTTTTATCCTGCTGCTTCTTGTGACATAATTATTACCACGCTGTTAACACTCCACTCATCGCATTGGTAAAACTGAAAGCAGCACTTAAAATATTGTGATACACAGTAGGAACAGATGATATGAATACGGTTTTGTAGCTCTTCTCTCGCTCCCTCTAGACTTTTCAACTGTTACAGAACACAACAGATCAAATTCACTTACAACAGCTCCATTAAAATCTTTAAAATCGAAGCCTTAGTTTTATGAGATGAGATGTTCAGGGACCAACTCCTGTGCACATTTCACATAGGAACCCTTTTTTTGCAGCCATTTCCTGGACATTTTTATCAAAGCTTTGGCTGACAACCACAGACATGAATGCCTCTTTATGTGTGCTGACAGAATTCCTGCACATTATTGACAATTTGGATTTTGCTTGGAGTATTTTGCAGGCTTAAAAAGTGTTGAACGAAGAAACTTATTCAGTTATTCACAAATAAATAAATTAAATGTTATACAAATGAATTGATGAAACAAGCATACTTTCCATGAATGAGTGGATGTTTTCACCTTTTGGTTTATTTACATTTATTTGAAGTCTGGAGTTTAGTATTTTAGCAACTATTGAAACTCTTGACGTCTTGTTTTGAGTCGAGTTTGAAACCAAGAACACGCCTATGGAAGCCTGTATGGTACCATGTGTGGATGCCAGCTAACTGCGTTGTTTGTGGTTTAGTTGAGGAAACAGCAGCAGGGAGTACTTGTTTATTGACTTCCTCTTTGTTCAGACGTGTTTTTCTGTGTTTCTCACAGCTTTTCATTAGGTGGGAAAAAAAGTTGTGTATTGGTTTGAAATTTACAGATAATCTTGCTGCAGAATGTAAAGAAATTTGTGTCTGGTTGATTATTTGTTATTTTTTATAATGTCAATTGTTGTATTGTACATGGTTGGAAAGCCTGATTAGTAACCTTTACAATGAGGTATAACTTGTAAGGATTGTGCTTTTGTGAAATGAGCAACGCAGCTAAACATGTGGGTAGAGGCCCAAAAAATGGCCAAAACCCCCTGCAATATTCTCCTGTTGGTATTAACTTTTGTTCAGGGTTTCTTTGTGGATTGGATGTTTGCGGTCTCCCACAGTAATAAAGGAAAAAAAACAACCATATTGGTCATTTTTAGACATTTTACACTGTGAGGTGTGGAAGATGCAGACACAGCTACAACAGCTTGGTACTACCCCCTCATGCTGGTCCCCACTCTGGTTACATTTAGCTGTGGAATGGCATCCCAGTCTTCAACCAGGATACAAAAGTATACCTAAGCCGATCACATATGTTTTCAGTTGGCCTGAAGTCTGGACTTCCTCTCTGTGATGATCCTGGCTATGTAGGATGGAGTTAGGTCAGAGTATCCGGAGAGACGGGATCACCACTGGCTCCAGATTCTCGTTCCATATGTGTGTCTGTCAGGTGCCAGCTATACATCTGTGACTGACACACCTGGCAGCACATGAATCTCAGAACAAGAGTGAACACCAACGGGATTTTGGAGCAAGTTTTTGCAGAAGATTACCCACATGTTTAGCTGTGTTGCTCATTCCACAGATGCACCATAATTACAAGTGAGATCCTGTTGTAAAAGTGGCTAATCAGGCTTTCCAGCCATATATTATACAAAACCAACTGGTTTTTATTAAGAATAAGAAATAATCAACCAAAAACAAATATCCTTTTTGTACTAAGTTTTTTCAGCAACAAATGTATACATACATGGTCAGAAAATATTATACCTGTTCATCACTGGATTTCAAAACCTTTTATCAAATGTCAGAAGTTGATGATGATTAGGAAATCTTGGGAATGTGGCTCATGTTGTAGCTCATAAATCAAGCAGATAACGTGGGATTATTTTTCCATTTTCATGTAAAATCTAAGTGCTGTAAAAGTTTTATTACTTTATTAGAAGAAGTTAATAAGATGATCAGGGAACGTATATTTCATACAAAGCAGAAACTCTGGTTGACACAACACCGAACTGATGCCTGGGCTGCTCTTCGTCACGTGGCTGCATCACATCCTGTCAGGCTCAAAAGAAAACTTTCTCTCAACTTGTCAACAATCATGCTCATCCCTTGTGCACGCTTCTAACTTATGGATATTTATTTTTGGGATGGGGGGGTCAGTATGGAAGAGGAGCAGGAAAGAGTGCGGCAGCCTTGGTGATGGAAGGAAGAAGGAGTCTTGTCACATTACATGTACCTGTCTGTGCAAGTCTTCACTTGCAGCTGTCATCTCACCTGACAGGTCTATCAGTGTCCACGGCTGATCAGAACACGTCCCTCAGCCTGACAGGCTGAACCGACAGCGCCGCAATCCAGACTGACAGCTCCTAAGGTAGCTGGTGGAGGATGGGAGAGGAGAGAAGAAGGCCATGGAGCAAGTGCAGTAAATTAGAGTAAACACCTTGAGCTAATACTAGCTGCATGACTGATCTTAATGCTAATTCCACAAAATCATCTGATAATAAAGTAATTCTGAGATCCTGCTTCGTAAACTGGTGCCAAACATTCCCATTTTAAAACTCCCATTATGGCTCAGAATCTTCCGAGGACACGCAGGGTGCCAGTTTTAGTTTTAAAAGCAAATTGAATCTCATCTTTGAAGAAAATCACGCACGTTGAACTGAGGCCAGGTGGCTCGCTTAAGGAGAGCTGTATTCCAGGGAAAAAACACCTGCGGGAAGTGCTTTAGTTAAGGTTTAAATCGAGTGTCTGTGATCACACCCGGGGGGGTCGATGTCAGGCCCGTCCCCAGTTGTGACAAAAAAAATCTGTCTTTATTTTGTCAGCAGCCATCGAAAACAAACATGAGAAGGAGACAAAACGGGAAAACGTACGAGCTCCAGAGCGAAGACTCATCTGATCAGCTTAGCTACGCTCTCCTGGCTTCCCGTGTACGAGGAGTAATTAGCAATTAACAATCTGGGTTTAAGTGGATGCAGTTATTATCTGTAAGTAAGGCTTTGGGACGGAGGTGGATGTGCCTGTTTGACACAGCAGAACTTCTGTGCTTCTGGAATTTGTTAAAAAAGAAGATGAGTGAGGGGCCCGAGCAGTAATTCTCTCATTTTCACGACATCTCTAGGCCATTTTTTTCCTCTTCTTCAAATATCCAGATCAAACAGGCTGTAACAAAAGGCCCCAAATTCCCCCCTGCACTCCCCTCCTCCTCCTGCTCTCTCTTTCCAAAATTAGTTAAGCTTCTCAGCTCCATCATCCTCAACATGGCTCACATCAACAACCCTACGCTGCATGGCAAATGCTGCATAGCCTCTGAAATCCCTCCCTCCCCTCTGAATTCACCAAAGACGAGAAAACCTCTCCACATGTCACTCTGAATTTGGACTTGCAGATAAAACACAAAGTACCCCACAGACACTTGAGTTTGTCTTTTGTCTTTTCTGGGCAAATTAGTTAAATAACAAGGCTGCAGTGCAGAAAATAAAGTTGAAATAAAAAAAGAATCAGGCAAGGCTGACGGATTGGACAAGTCGGATGCAGTGACAGGAATGTAAATAAACTCCAGTAATGTCCGCCTTCACCGCTCGCTGACATATTCAGGCCTTTTGGATGCTTCTTGTTTCCCTCCGATTACCTCATCTTCGCAGCTGCCCTGACTGTCATGTTCACAAGAAGGATGATTCAGGATTTTCAGTCTCTCCCTCCTTTACCGTTATTGCTCTTGCACATACACTCCCTTTCCCTGCAACTTTGTTCGCCGCTGACATACTTTTCTACTTTGCTAAAGTTTCCAGTGACTCGCCCGACTTCTGGGGTGAAGCGGGGAGGGTGCAGTTGAGTGCTAACTCTGGGTTGTTGCGCGGGAAGGTGCTTGTTGCCGAGCTTTAAATGATCCTGTTTCACACAGTTGTCACTTCTCCAGGCTGGCAGGTCCTCACTGCCTCCGAGCTAGCCGCTTATAGGGTTGTCATCAGTGCAGTTAATGTTAATCTAATGCTAATAAACATTTTGCCAGCTGTCTCAGGCTTGAGGATACCTGTTTCTGAGCAGACAGCAAGGCCGTGCCCCCCCATCAGAGACTTCCTCTGACCAAAAACCACACAGGAGCAGGAATATGGCTTAGAAATCTGATGCCTATTCAACCTCTGACCATTTCATCTAAATCTCCGCAGAGAGCCACAAAAATAAAAAGAAACCTCTTCCCCATCAATTTAATCATCCAAGCTAATTATTCCAGTCTTTAATTATTCCATCTAACTACTGAGATCTCTTAAAGGCTGCTGGATTAGTGGATTTGGAGTATTAGCTGGGAGGGTTGGCAGACCTCTGCTCTGTGATTCAGGGGTTGTGAAATGCATCTTCAAAAGGTAGCTTGAGCAGCACCTTCACAGGATCATTAACATCGGATAAATCCACGTTAAGTTACTTAAAAGCGTGTAAAGGTGAGCCATGTTTAGTGCAGACACTTTTCAGGGAGGAGGCTAATGAGACGTGACGGTGACACAATTTAAGCCACTTTGGAAGGAATTGTGTACAAGTTACTTTAAGGGCTTATGTCAGTTCTGGTCAACGTTAGTGCCTGATGAAAACTTCAGGAGTGAACGTTGCTCTAATTGACATTCTTGGTTGGCGAACTTCACCTTGTACAGTGTCATGATCTGCATCCAAGGGAAGCTAATGATTCATCCGCTCATTGTGTTTCACCTAATGTAAAGCAATGTTTCAGACTGAGCAGGTTTGGGTTCGCACTGAGCCAAACCCTCGCCCAGATCCAACGCTGCTGAAAATCAATTGGTACCTATTTGAGAATCTCGTTACGCCTGGAGCCAACTGTCAAGTTCAACTATTCTTTGCTTATGCTCGTTAAAGATGCTTCCCATCATGCTGCTACATCTGAACCCACTCCGTCTCCAACACCCCCCCAGCTCTCCAAAATGAGAGCAGCTCCTCCCGCGGCTGACAACCGAGATGTTTTGAAAGCAGGTCGGAAAAGGTTAGAGTGACAAACATGCAGCGGGGCAGTGAAAAAGACAAAAAGAATCTTGCTTTTTAATTATTTTATTAAGAGGCTTGATGCTATTAAATGCCCCAGATACATTCACCCTATAGTTCTCAATTAGACCTGACAGTTGCTGCTTTAACAACAATAAATATAGCAAAGGGCTGTGCCTTAGGCCAGGAAGGACCCCTAACTATGACCCTCATATTTAATGATGAAAACAAGCACACACACTGCCTCGCTCAAGCACACACATGCATGCGTAGGGATGTGCACGCACACATACGCTTCCTCTGTGTGCCGTGGCTCCATATTACAGACATACTGATGCTTTGTTAAAGCAAACAGCATCTCTGAGGCTTAGGAATGCATCAGAGCCTGAGGTGGCTGCATGACACTCCACAAGATTTTATCTAAAAAAATTCCAGGTAACAGTTAATTAAATGGTGATTAGCATTTAACACCTAGAACCCTGTGCCTATTTTTTAGGCCTTTGAAAGAAAATTGCATAACTAATGAAATCTCTCTGCAATTGATATTCTGTTGGAATGATGCAGCTGCAGCTCTAAACTTCTATCAGATCATAGAACAATGTGTGAACATAATCTCCGCAAAGGTCAACTCTGATAAAGAGAAACAACAAAATTAGAGAGGATTTAGTGCTAATAGTTCAGGGCCCGTATTCCTAAAGATTCTCAGTGCAAAGAGTTGCTCCTAGTGACCAAACTCTAGGAAAATTTTAAAAATCATGATGTTTCCCCTAAAAGTGAAGAGTAAATCCTAGTAAAGATAAAAGCTATTCCTAAAGAATCTTAGCTCTTAAGAGAGCTCCTAAGGTGAGATCTGTTAAGTGCAGGGAAAAGGACTTTTTAGCGGCCTAAGAGTTCCCTAAGCAGAGGACAAAATGGCAGACAGAAGAGGCAGGAGGGAGAGTCTCCAAACATTGGATATCAGTGAATTAATAAAACGTTAGTTCGTGTAAAAAAACAAACGAAAAAACACACATGTGATTCCTGCACAATCCAATTTGTAATGTTTTTTTTTTAATGAAATATACCTCACAAAACACTTTTATGCTCATTGATCAACTGAGCCAGGAGCAAACACTGTTCCTCTGTCCAGTTTCTGTTCACTGGTTTGTGGTAGATTTGAATGCCAACCAACACTGCTTCTTATAGGCCGGTCACCAATCACAGACATTGGTGGAAGCTGAGCCATTTTACCCTCGTTAATACAAAATGGAGTTGAAATGGTCAAAGTTGAAAGCGCAACAATTACTAGCGTGGTAAATAAATCTAAGCAAATAAATATCTAAAACTATCAGCATGTGAATACTGTGCAATTGGGTCTGAGTTACTACATTTTCTGTAGGATAATTTTAAACTAGCTTACCATTTATACAACAGATTTTATTTTATGTGAATATTTATAATTACAGTTTTCATATAGATTAGATTCTATGAATAAGCTTATTGATGTGACAGTCCATTCTATACCCATTTTTACCAAAAGTGTATCTAGCTTTTAGATTTGACTAATCACAGCTTTTGAAATGATGACTCATACCTAGCAACGAGGTCAACCACACCTCCTTAGTAAGATATTATAAATCATAACAGTCCAGCACAGTACAGATTATGTGACAAATGTAGCAAATCCAGAACACACCCAGGCAGTTGCAGTCTGAGTTCTCAGGTATTCCAGCACTTTGCCAAACTTTGCTGTAAAGAAGTCCTTCGGACCGTTGATACAGAGTCTTAATCTTTCCACAGAAATGTGGTCTGATATCAGAGCCTTCCATCGGTATATTGAAGGAGTTTCTTCTCTTACCCATTTGGTCATGACAACCTTTCGGCCCAGCATAAGCAAAAAACGTACAGTGTTCTAATGTGATTTTATTGACTCAGTAAACATAATTTTGGATTAGGCTGTAGTTGCTGTTTAATTATTATGCTGACCTCAGTGCATACAGTTTGCCAAAAATGTTGGATCTTTTTGCATTCTGAGACAGTGAAATCTTGCCCCTATAACAGTCTTACATTTTGGGCAGTTTAAAGAGGCCCCTGCTGTGTATTTACTATACATATATGGAGATATATAAACATTTTGTAAGATATTATATTGCTTTTCTTTGAATCTGTTACATATGGATATTTTTAAGGTAAAAGTAAAATTTTCTCCCGTATTTCTGTCTATTGTTGTTTTCATTTGGGTCTCCCATGATTTCCGTAGCAATGATAATTTGTCCGCATTCAATTTATACAGTTTGGTATAAAATTTAGAGAAAGACTCTTTTAGACAGAGCAGAACAAGATCAAAGTCATCTTGAAGATTGAGAGTAAACATTTTAGCATCCACATAATGTGTGACCTGTAGGTATTTCTAGAATTCTTTTGTTCATAGTTTGTATGTGGCCTGTAAGGACTCAAATGTTTTGAATTTTCCTCTGTCCCAAAGATCATAGATATGGTGAAATCCTGTTTTGTACCAGTTCTGAAAGCTAGATCCAGTGCCCCCTTTGATTAAATCAGGATTATTGGTCATTGTTGTTAAGCAACTCAATTTATGTTTAGTCCCAAATAATTTCCGTAGAGAATTTCATGCACTACCCACATTAATAATTAAAAAGTTGTCTTTTGCCATAATTGGCAGTTCACTCCTGTGTTTTTCAAGTAAGTTGACAGGATAGTATGGTTTGGAAAAGGTTGCTTCAATCTCAAACCATGGTTTTGGTTGAGCGGTGGCGCATATTGAGATAATTCTGGGTTGCATTGAGGTTATGTAGTGCATAATGTTGGAAAGACCCCATCCTCCTTATTCTTTTGGTAGTTGTAAAATATCCAGTTTAATTTTAGGCTTTCTGCCAGCCCAAATAAAGTCTGAAATGGCTTTAATACTATTTCTCTTTAGAGATATGAAGAGCATAGATAGAGGGTAAAAGATTTAAATCTTTTCTTGACTCTGCCAAGAAAGGAGTTTTTTTCCAACTTGACATCTTGTCCTTAATGCGTTTTATCAGGGGGTTGACATTTTCAACATAAAGTTGACTAATATTCATAGTTATTTGTACCCCCCAATATGTAAATCCATTTGGTGCCCAGTGAAATGGGTTTTTCAAAGTCATAACAAGCGGCAACCTCCGGCGGTGAAATGTAAATGTGCGGAAGTGCAAAAAAAAAGCAGTTCTGCCCTCATCCGCTTGGCCTGATTTGTGCCTTACGGATAAGAAGGTTTTTTGAGGGGTTGCATGATGGGCCCTCCAATACACACTCTTTTTTACTCTTCATTATATATATTACACATCTCCTATTTATTTGTGGGCGTTGTCACTGTTGCTCTATCAAGTGAAGTTGAATGTGCATTTGGGTAGTGGAATGCAGGTGTTACGCCAAAACCTGTGACCCATCAGAATCTGTGACCACAGGGGGGGGTGGATAGCATACACTTCTTGCATGTACGTCTTTGAAGACGAGTGAAGTCTTGAAAGCTTGTATTTAAGTCTCCGTATGGGATGGGTTCGGGGTCCGGATCCGGACCGCGGTCCGCTTCTTAGTGACCTCTGTGCTAGGGACTGGCTCCAAAAAAAGAGCAAATCCCCAGACTCCCATGTTAAAAAGACCAACTTCATAGCAGAAGTAAACATGTTTAAAGCTTGGTACAAAATACCATTTTAGGATTAATAGGTCAAGTTTACCATCATGACAACTGTGAGGGTGGTGAATTTTTTTTTTCTAACTCATCCGTTTGGCTGTTTTATCTTGAAATTCCTAATAATTAAGAGTGTGTCCTTTTGATTGACATGTATCCAATATACTCGACGAGAAGGTAGAGTGTAGCACAAACGCGAGTTTAAGCAGGCTAACAGTGCACCTTACCTTTAGCCGGTTAGCTCACGTTAGATCTAAGTTGGCTCAGATAGCTCTTAGCTACAGGCATGATTTCAGATTTTGTGAAGTTAACATTAGACCCCGAGATTTGACTGAACTCTTTCACACAGTTGATTAGCGCAAGTGTAGAGTTTGGTTGGTCTGTTAATGTCAGGAGGATATCATCTGCGTACAGAAGAATTTTGTGCTGTGTTGATCCTATCACCGTTCCTTTGATATCAGAGGTTTGCAGAATGCAATTGCTAATGGCTCTATAGCCAGAGAAAACAATAAAGATGATGGTGGCAACCCTTGAGCACTTGGAGTTTGATTAAAATTAAGATAATGAATAATATTAATTAAACATCTTGTGTTTGATGACGTGTGGCCCTTTATAAATCCAGTTTGGTCTGCATTAATTATATCAGTCACCTCTCTTTCAAGTTGATTAGCCAGTATTTTAACATCTCCTCCAAATTGGGCGATAACAAACAGAGTTCTGGATTTTTCCCTTTTTTAGGAATAACTAACTAATGTGAGCTAAGTACAAATACTTTAGTTCACTTTTGGGTATGTGAAGGCTTATTTTTAATTTTATATTAGAATTATTTTAATTGAAATGTAATTGTTGCTGTTATTATGTATAGCACTTTGTGCACTTTGATATTAACTTGCTTAATTGAGCAACCTCCTGCAATGTACTAATCAACTTGTAACTATGGCAACAGCCCATTAGATGATTCTGAAAAGCCCACTTGTGTTTGCATCTTGGTT
Organism: Rhadinocentrus ornatus; assembly: GCA_037177495.1. NCBI lineage: Eukaryota > Metazoa > Chordata > Actinopteri > Atheriniformes > Melanotaeniidae > Rhadinocentrus > Rhadinocentrus ornatus. Next base: position 3,569,593 of record JBAMHW010000022.1, read on the forward strand.
CATAAACAAGCTAAATTTAAACTGTGCTCAACCTTTTATGGTGGATTTATTGAAATGGTGCAATGATTATTTACAAAACAACCAAAAATATATAATTGTAACTGTTAAATGTCAGTATCCAGAGGTGTGGTACTACATGGGTTTTTATAATGAAGTTGTGAACAGGAAGACGGTTTACATATCATGCTTTAATATCTACAGATATTTATTCTTTGTTTTACATTATGAACATTTTAAAGATCATATACATGTGGTGCAGTGTGTTTTGTTCAAAAAGCAGATTGTTCTTCTTTTAAATGTCTGAGCAACATTATATTGATTTATTGTTGATTCTTGTGATTTGATATGAATGGAAGTAATTGTGTTAAATCAGCTGGTGATAACGTCTCATTTTGATTGCTGGAAGTCATCTTCATCGAAGGGAGACCTTCGATGGGATGGTGGCTAGGTTGCAAGCAGGATATATAGGATAAATAGTTCCTTTTGCTTAAATTATGCATTAAAATTATGCTTTTTAAAGCTTTGGGTGATAGAAGATAAGCCAGAAAACATGGAAAAACATGCTGTGGGTCATTTAAATGAGCCATTTGATTTGAGTTTATCCATTTTCAGATTTCTATTATTTTAATGTCAACTTAATAGATTATCACAACAAGGTTCTGTTTAGTCACCAAATATAAACCTTTGATTAACATCTACATTTCTACATACCCCTGAGGAGAGGCTGAAGCATTAAAACACCAAAATGGTTTAATCCTTGGAGCTCATCCTACAAGTTAACAGAAACAAATGGATTCTCTCAACGTTGTTTCCAGCATGTGAAAAACACTTGTGCAGGTGAAACCATGACGCAGTCAGAAGAAACACATTTTAATTTTGACAAGACATTTGTTAGTTGAAGGAATAAAACAGCATTTCAACAATGAAGAAGGCAAGTTAATGTTAATGGAGCCAAATGTTATACTGTAAATAATGTGCCAACGGCTCTTTTGATGCAAATGTATATTTTTCCCCAGAAAAAGAAGACTTGCTGGAAACACTTCTGATCAATCCTGACTGCAGCTGTGTTTTAGTGCCCAGACAACAAAGTTCTAAACAAAAGTGGCTTCTCTCAATGACTTCATTAATCATGTGGCATGTAGAGTCTGTGGAAAAGGCCGCCATCGTTCTCAGTGTGGTGTTAAATTACAAGTCTGTGCATCCATCTGTACAGATGCACGGGCATGTGCACAAACAAATGCCATGAAGGAAAAGAGAACTAAAGTTTTCCATTGGCAAAGGCTCCTTCTTGGAACTGAGGGATGAAGCTCTTGAAGTAGGCCCTGAGGAAGAGAGAGAGAGGGAGACAAATTCAACATCAAAATGTGACAGTAATTGTGTTTAAAGCTTCAAAGCATCAAACAAATTCACTGGGTCAATCCCACCCTCATTGTGCATCAAAGTGGACATTAAAGGCAAAGTGTGTCTGCTTCCTGCAAACACAATTCAACATAAGATGGAAGTCATCTCGTTAACTTTGATTCTTTTTCCCTCGTATACATAGTTTGTTATAGCAAAGAGGAGTAAAAAAAAAAAGTCCATACTTGTGTTTTGTATCAGGTTAGACTTAAAGGCAGTCATTACACAGACTGAGGAATATTTCTTCCCTGTCATTTATAATGACCCACGTATGCCCCTTTTCCACTAAAAAAGACTCAATTCTGGTTCAGATCCTCATACTGATCTTTGGATTTAATACCCTAAAGGCCCTGATATACCAAAATGAAATGGGCATCTGGGGTTGTTGCCTTCATCGTTTTGGTGTACATGTACAGTCAGCTCTGTCGGACTATTGTTTTTATGTCTGATTGGCTGTTCAGTATAGCTAATGATTGCACCAGGCAGCAGTGTCTCATGTGTCATGTTAAAATTTTCAAAACAAGTCAGTTTTTTTTTTTCTCCACAGCAGCACGACTATGTGTGAAGAAGCTGGCAAACTTGGCCTGGACTACGAAGTTATTGAGGTAACTTTAGGTTTAGCTCTACAGCACATTCATTTATTATAACGCATTACAAATGTGTTGCAGATTTTATCTTCCTATTCGGGCTTTAATGATATGGCAGTGATAGTGATCACCCAATCCCCACTGTACACAGTGTTGAGGAGCATTACTTTCCCCTCCTGACCTGCAGGATGGTGGACTAGAATCTTCTCAAAGCCGTCTGGAAGTCATTCTCCATAGCCTCTCCAACTCCTCCTGTGCCTGAGATTTTGCCTTAGCAACGGCCGAAGCTGCGTTCTGCTTAGCCCACCAATACCCATCAGCTGCTTCTGGAGTCCCACAGGCCAAAAGGCCTGATAGGACTCCTTTTTCAGCTTCACGGAATCCCTTACTGCTGGTGTCCATCTATGAGTTTGGGGATTTCCGCCACGATAGGCACAAACGACCTTACGGCCAGAGCTCTGGCTGGCCCCCTCAACAATTGAGGCATAGAACACAGCCCACTCTGACTCAATGTCCCCCGCCTCACCTGGGACATGGTTATAGCTTCGCCAGAGATGGGGGTTGAAACGTATTCTGACAGTGGAGTGCACCAGACGTTCCCAGCAGACCCTCACAAACCTGGCCTGACCGGCATCCTGCCCCACCATCTGAGCCAACTCGCAACCAGATGGTAATCAGTTGACAGCTCTCTCTTCACCCGAGTGTCCAAGACATGCGACCGCAAGTCTGACGATATGACTACAAAGCTTATGATTGAACTGTGGCCTAGAGTGTCCTAGTGCCAGGTACACATGTGGACACTCTTATGCCTGAACATGGTGTTTGTCATGAACAATCCATGACGAGCACAGAAGTCCAATAACAAAACACCACTCAGATTTAGATCAGGAGAGGCCATTCCTCCCAATCACGCTGCGCCAGGTCTCACAGTCATTGCCTATGTGAGCATTGAAGTCCCCCAGCAGAACGAGGGAGTCACCGGAAAGAGAGCTCTCCAACACTCCTCCAAGGACTCCAAAAAGGGTGGGTACTCTGAACTGCTGTTTGGTGCATAAGCACAAACAACAGTCAGGACCCATACCCCCACCTGAAGGAGGAGGGAAGCTACCCTCTCTCATCCACCAGGGTAAACTCCAACGTACAGGCGCCAAGCCGGGGGGGGTAATGAGCATGCCCACACCTGCTTGGTGCCCATCACTGGGAGCAACTCCAGAATGGAAGAGGGTCCAGCCCCTCTCAAAGACAGTGGTTCCAGAGCCCACGCCGTGCGGCCACCAGAGAGGTACTTTGATACTCTGCTGATGAATCGGTTATTGTGTGGTGTTCCCTGTAGTGCACACTGTCTTTTGTTATCAAGTGTGTGGTCTCTAAATATATGAAGGTTGGAAGAATCCTGTATTGTGTGCCAGCTTTAAGTGGTAGAAGATGGACGAGTTTCACACTGAACTCTGAAGTTTCCTATATTTATTCCTCCTTAACATTGAGTGTACAGTTTAAAGGTGAAACTTAAGTATACAAAAATTTACCTGTGTGATCAAGTCCTATATAAGCAGTAAAAAATGAGTAGTGTTTTTTTTTTAAAGCCTACTTTGCCCTCTTGGCCATCTCATTGCCATCCCAGCGTGGACTGTAGGGATACGACATCTGCACCTGAGAATACAGCTGGCCACTGTTGGTGAAGTGATACACAGACTGGAAGGTGAGAGTAGGCTGGTCCCTGGGAAAGTACAGTGGGAGATCCACTACAAGATGGAGGGGAAAAAAAAAAGATTAGCAAACATCTTAAAATTAAACATTTGAGATGTGTATTAGAGTCCCCTACCATGTACGAGGAAACAGAAGTCTTTCCACATCAGCAGAAGGGTGAGTTTTGTGAATCCCTCAGCATCGTACTCCACCACCCCCCTGCAAAACAGATTATATTAATGCCTCATATTTATGAATGATGCTGAACTCAGTGGAGGATCGTGGTAGTTGACTCACATTCCAAAGTGGCTGAGAAAAGCAGCGATGTACTCTCTTCTCTTGTGATAACCCTGGATGACGTACTGCACCTGGATAGGATAGAAAGTGTAATTGGATAAAACAAAGATAAAAATTTCACTTTACCACATTGGGACAGACATTTTTTCATAAAACACTTTCAGAGGAAGGAAGTTTATTATTTTTAACTGAATAGCAGGTTTTGTCCTTGCATAGGTGGATGATTCTTCTCGTTTTCTTCGTTTTACAATATTAGATTCTTCTATCAGTAAGGATGTTTCCCCGCTACAGACCAAAGTGGGTGGTCATTGTTTTCGTATACCTGCCACGATAGGCAGAAATCCGATGACCTTACGGGCACAGCTCCAGTTGGCTGCCTCAACAATAGAGGCACTAAACACAGCCCACTCTGACTTGAGGCGGATTTATGCTCGTGCAGCGTCTGCGTGCGGTTGGTTACGGCGTAGCTGACGCTGGTGTGTTTGCTTTCGCACTCAAGCATAGGGTGTGTATGTGTCGTTTTGAAGTTTCTCTCCCTAATCTGAAGGGGGCAGCATGGGTTGTATCGGCCGGTAAACTCATCAGGTCGGAGTCCTTTTGATGGTTTACTTCAGTTCGATAGGTATTCTCTGTTTTAAAACAACAATGGCGTCCAGTATGATTTAATATGTCTTTATTAGCTTGTAGCAATAAAATGAAAAAAAAATTCCATCAGCCTCTCAAACAACAACACTGGTTATTGTTTTTAAAAACGGTCATTACCACACAAATTCAGTAAGAAGATCCAGCTATCCGGCAACACGCGATCCCAAACTGACCAATCACAAGGTAGTACCTCAGTGTAACTGTCTGCGTAGCAGGGGTGCACGTCAGGTCTGGATGAGGTGCGTGTCAAGCCTCTGCGGAGCTACACCGAGCCTACACAGATGCCGCTCGAGCATACATCCGCCTTCAATGTCCCCTGCCTCACCCGGGACATGGCTGATACTCTGCAGGAGCAAGGAGTTAAAACTCTTTCTGACAGGGGGCTCTGCCAGACATCTCCAGCAGACCCTCAGAGCATGTTTGGGTCTGCTAGGTCACCAGAGTGTCCAAAACATGCGGCTGCAAGTCAGGGCATCCCTAGTTATAATTGTTAGAAACACCACCTACTATAACCAATGCAATTCTCAAACAATGTTATCACTTTGCATAAAATTAGAACACGGACTTTTGCTCTTTGGCTCAAAGGAAAACTGAAAGTGATCTAGTCTCTGACAACAGTGCTAACAGTAACATTACTTGGAAACACCAAGGGGTAGAATATCCATGGCCACTTAAATATGTAATTTATACAAGTAGACGTACATTAACCATTTTTTCTGCACAAGTGACCTTAAGTTTTTAGCACATGTTGACAGGTGTGATTAACAAAATTCAGAGGGAGAAGCTCAATGCTCACTTCACTGCTGAACATCCTGGGCAGGTGAGAAGGCCTGCAGTCAACCAGCAAGCTGTGAAGGTGACCTGACATACTCACGAAGCTAAACTAAACATTAGATGGTCTATCATTTTATGGTGGTCATGCAGGTGAAGCTTTGATTGCTGGATAACATATAAACCATCACTATCTGTTGCGCCTGTGGTTTCTAGCCTCTGCAGAAGACCACAAAACAGACTGTTAATGTCTGTGTATATGTAATGCCTTTTAAAAGTCCACGTGATTACTCGTCTCAGCAGCAGTTAACCCGTGTGGTTCATCTGAGGGCAGGATGTATCACGGTCTAGATGGTTTTGCCACTGCAAACTGCACATTTGTGATTACTCATCAACCACATATGAATGGCAGCGTTTTGTGAAAGAGGACAGTAGTAATCTCTGACACACAGTTGTGTGTTTGATGGGCATCATCTCTGCAGGACCTCTCAAACTCAGACAGTTTGTGACTCAGCCTCTTGTTCAATTATGTTTACATGGAACAGCATAGGCGGCAATTTAGCATTCTCAAAAGCTGCAAGGTCGTGTACTAAGTGCTGTTTATTTGATCACACTGTGTGTATGTGTGTGTGTTTTAAGGGAACTGTGGATCACTGAACTTTCACACCTACAATGAGAATGGATTTCCTGCCCCCACTGCCAATGTGACTCGCAGCTGAGCCCTCCTATTGGCTGCCTGGAGCACAGAGTGATGCAAGACAGGTGATCTTGCTCTGCAGGTATTCAAACCCATGACTCCTCGCCCCTGCATTCGTTTTCTATGTATGTGCTTATGTGTGTGGGGTGTGTGATGCAACAACGTCGGTAGTGCTTATTGCTGTGCGATTAAAGATCTCTGTCACTTTCACACCACCCCCGGCTTTCGTATAATAAGTGTGAGTGATCTGATTTTTTATAAAAATTAATGCTTTTTGGTTGTCTGAGCACATTTATATACAATGTGCAGTAAAGACCCAATGCTACATCTAAAAAAAAGCTGAATTCAATCTCTGAAGAACAGATTCCATTTAGTAATAGTTAAAATGCAGTTTTCATTTAGACTCATGAAAAAACTTATAGCTGATTTTGCTGTCTTCTTCTGGGAAATACAACCGCAAAACTTGTTGCTCCTTTCTTTACCTACAATAAAGAAGTTGATGTATGAATTAATCAGCCGGATGACTCGTGTTGTGCCATATAACACCACTATTATTACTTTGATGGCAGAGATTAACTTAGCTGAAACTGAAATGTGCACGTCTGCCTCTAAACAAGAGATTTGTTCAAATAAATGTTAAGTCTTTACCTGCTTCTTTAGAATTGTAAATCACCAAATCTGCATGATATTGCTTAAAATATACTGCTTTATATAATACAAAAAGCAAGCATTTCAAAGCACAGGAGTAGTAAAAAAATTATAGCATATTTCAAGGTAAATAGAAGAATAAAAAATAGATAAATAAGCAGATGCCTCTTTAGGCAGTGCAGAGTTGATGTTGAAAAAAAATTTTCACAGCAGAAAATTCTTGCAGGAACCAGGCTATTTTTCCCCAGTCCCCACTATTTCCACTGCAAGAATCAGGGGCTAAAAAAGTTTTAGGGAACAAATTTTGACCCCAATAGATCTCTAGTATTTTTTACAGGAGATAGTACTTTTGAGCCTACCCTTAACCATTGGAGTGGAATAAGGCTGGACAATATCTCACATTTATCAAGACTTTTACACGCAATATAAAATAAGGGAATATCTTATTTTATATTGAGATTGCTTGTTTTGAGTGAAAATTATCCTTTTTTTTTTTGCATTTAGCATCAACTGTATTTTTGTTATGGTCATTGATGGTCAAGTATTTCATTAATTTTATCTTAAGAGCATTTAATTTAATATACTATAATTTTGTACAGTATATATTAAAGTAAACTACTTTAATTTCAGTCAGTGCATTTAGCACTCGAGGCTGTAAATTTAAACGGTCTCTTAGCTAACTTCATATAAAAAAAAAAGTATTGATATATATATATTGTATATCATGATTCAGGAAAAAAAATTGGTGAAGTGATACACAATATGAAATTTGGTTCATATCGCCCAGCCCTGGGGTGGGACTTGCACAGCTGAATTTTTTTTGCTTGGTTGAGCATTTCTTTATTTATTGCCACCTTTCTTTCTCTGTTATTGTGAATATCAACAATTACTCATGAATTCTTTTCTCTTTAAGCTGTCCCACAGGAATAGTTATTACCATTTGTGAACGTGATCTTCAAACTCAGATATAAATGAGGGGACGGCTCAGATTATGACAAAACGCATTTCTCCTCAAAAGCACAAATAATTCATATAAAACTCCATAAAAATGTGTACCATGTAAAGATAATGAATGAATACAGCTGAAGCCGACGTCCTGGTTTAACTGAAGGCTCAGAGGGGCAGTGCTGAGGCTCTGGCAAGCATTGATACACTTTAGTGGTCTTACTTTGTCTGATCTACCCTGAACCTCTGCCCTCAATGGAAACTGAACAGATTGAGGGCAAGAATAACTTTTTAACTCCTGCGAGAAAAAGCCTGGACTGTTTAATTTATTCTGTAACGTCACAATCCAACTAATACTGATGTTACAGATAAACAAGCATAGTTTGTTTCATTTAACAGTTAAAAATAATATTGTTAAATGGAGTCTTGTTGGAATGAACAGTCAGAAGAAACTGTCACATCTGGAATTTAAGTATTGGACTAGGGCTGGACAATAATTTAATATCGATATACATCACAATATACTTTTATTCAATAATGGTAATGAGTTTTGAACACATTTCCAATATTTCGATATATACATACAGTATATTTTTACAGCACTTCACTGACTGGCGTTGAAGCCCAGCAGCAGTTGGCTGTGCTTAGCGCGAAGTAGAAGGCTATGCTACGTTAAGCTCCAACGCTGCTAGTTTTAGCTACAAAATGAGTGCTAATGGCTGTAATGCAAACGTGACTGAACAAGCTTCTACATGCGAATAGAAAGCAGACGAAATAGTTGATAAGAGAGGAAAGGCTAACTCAGTGGTACGGAAGTGGTTTGGCATAGTGTCACTAACTTAGCAATGTTGTCGCTAAATTTAGCAAGTTTTCACTCCCCTCTGGCAATTTTTTTTTTTTTTTTTTAAGCGACTAGCGACAGATCTAGCGATTTTTTCTGGTATTTTTGGAGACTGACGTAAATGAACGTAGTTTACTTTTCTCAGTGAGGAGTGGGTGCTGGCAGACCCCTTCCTCGTCCAAAAGCACTCATACGAGAGTCCTCATGCAGCAGCAGCCTCGTGCAGAGCAGGAGTTCAGCTCTGTTTCATCACCAGGCTGGAAATGAAACATACAAAGCTGCTGCTGGCTGATCCTGCGCTGGCTTACTGTCAGATATTAATGTCTATTAATGAAAAGTGTGGACAAAAATATTTAAAAAGACTGTTGTGACATTTGTGCGGGACTTTTTTTTAAATTATGTTTTGCTGACCTGATCATGATGTCATTTAGCGACTTTTTGGACAGCCAATAGCTACTTTCTTATTGAGGAGTTGGCAACAGTGGATCTGAAGCATTTTCACTCGTAGAATATGCTGAGTCAGAAGATGAAGCACCAATTGTTGCTCACTCTTTTTTTTCTGTTTATTGTAGCAATTGTGAGAACTTTTGTTATTTTTAGCCTATTTGAAGCACCCTTGTTTAAATCTATAAGAATAACATAATAAGCCAGTGTTGTAGTTTAAAGTTAAAACTATTATTATTGAGAAAGGTAAAAGTTTTATTTGACCTTTGATGGTGATTTCAAATTGTTTTGTTCAAAGGCTAATTTAGCCTTGCTAAATACAAATAAAAGGTGAACATTAATTTATTGTACAGTTTTTTTTTTAAATGTTATACTGGAGGAGTTTCATATCTTGGCAAAATAATTTTTAGTTTTACATGCATTTGTTGTTGGCATTTTTGGCCAATATTGTTGCTTTATTATTGCTTATCGATATCGGAATTATATTGTATCGACCGAAATTAAGAAATATATCTTGATACAAGTTTTGGCCATATCGTCCAGACCCAATACTGACTAGTCTATGTTTTTAACTAAAGTCAAAGCCTTTATGAAGCTCTGTCGCCTGTTTAATAACAGTTAACAAAGTTATGAGTTTGAAAATGTCTGCTAAAATATGTTTGTTTACAAACAGTAACAGCTACACATAACAGTGGTGGAGATAAAACATGAAATGGCATTTTTTAACAGAAAGTAGGAAATAAGACACTAGTAACACTGAAACCTGAAGGTTTTAGGTTGTTTTGCAGGGTTGATTTTGACTTCATTACTTCCCAGATGGCAAAAACTGTTTGGCCCAAATACGGCCTTGACTTATAAAGCTGACTCCATGCGAGTCTGGCTGCCAAAACTCAGTTGCATGACCACCACATGCCGTCCATAAGGAACTTGCTGTAATGTATCTAGTCCTCATATGGACCATATCTGGCACACACAACACTTGACAGTGCCATAACTGAGCCATAAGTGCCAAAAGTAGCCCAGATTAGGCCTAAATGTGGCTACTATTTTAGGTTGGCTGAAACAGATCATCTGGGTTACTGATCTCTTTTAGCTCCTTAACACCAGCAGGGCTCTGTGCCAGTTCCTGAACCTAATTTTAAACCAGACCAGGGGAAAAGAAGTTTTTTTTTTCTTTAAGAACTGTAACATCAGCAAACGAAGGCTGGCTTCACCCAAACGCCAGACCAAATAAAAAATTGGCTTAAGAAAGGAATACAACAACAGTAAAAAAGACTAAGAGGCTGGACGTGGTGTTACATGTCCATCAAGCTGCTGGACAGTCTGATAGCTCATCGTCCAATAAACCGCAGAAATCTGGGGCGCAGAATTCAATCGCAACCAAATAAGAAGCCGAAAGAGTACCTCCTCCCACCCGAGTCTTCCACTAATGAAGACAGTAAGCTGACTACACACAGGACGAATGCTTGCACATAATCAACACTTTGCTTCCGAAATGACTTTCATGGGGTAAAGTCCTGCCAGTATGGTTTCAGTTAAACTGGAGACTCTGGAACGGTGCTGGAACCAGAACCAGAACAGGATTTGCTCTGTAAGCAGTGCCAGGCTGGGTAATTTGTGTGAGTAAACGTTTTACAATAATTTTGTGCCTTCTCTCTAAAACATACATTCCTCAGGTCCCTATGTATGATAATAATACTGCTTAACAAGCCTTTCCACACACATGCTGGGGCCTCTTTCCCAGAAGCAAAAGGAGTGCCTCAAGACACAAAACTTAAAAATTCAGAACCATGGAAGACAATCTGGAGCACATTTTCTGTTGGTCAGACTTCAGGTGAACGGGAAAAATGGAGGGTATCTGTGTGCTTCATGTGCACGCCTGTGTAAGGTTGCGGGGGAAGGGCATTTGCCTTGAAGGAAATGGCATAACATCACATCTATGCTGCATATCTACTTGTCAACCTGCGGAGGCCAGCGAGCCCTCAGACAGCCGGTGGAGGTTGGCCAGGTCGCCCACGCAGGCAGACGACAGACACACGTGCACGAATACACACAAACACAGCATCCTTTGCTGGATGTATGCTTTGCTGCACAAAATGTGTTATGAATGATTCATACACCTGTCACACAACTGCACAGAGTATGGAAACGTGTCATTAAAATGGATATTTGTAGTAAAATACATACAGTACTGTACAAAAGCCTTGAACCACCTGTCATTTCTGTACTCTGAAAATGGGGAAATACATGCAGCAATTCAATAAAATGTGCGAACAAATGTAAATAAAATACACAGAGTTTGCAATTGAAAGTGGATATCTGGTTTCAGTCTGAGCTCTCCTTTGTCATTTCTTTAGGTTTGCAGGAACAGTTCTCCAGGCTTCTTTAACAACTTTCCAAAGCTCTTTTTTTTTTTTTTAGATGTTTCTGCTTTTTCCAGTTTTTGTGTCATGTGACATATCTCTGACAGCCACCCGTCTATGAAGACCATTTCTGATGACCAACAGCAGATGGATCAACTATAGGCTCAGGCTTTTCGCAGGTCCTGGTTCAGGTCTTTGCAGGATTTGTTCCTACTTCTTCTGGACATTACTTTCAGATGAATCTGTTCTAGCTATTTTTCTAGTCCTGGCGCTGCTTCTGTTGCTTCTGCTTGTTTAGTTACTACTTAGCATGATGAGAACGTTTTTAGCTGATTAGGAATCACTTTGTTGCTATGCTACTATTCAGTCTGTCAATCTGTCTAATCTTTTTTTTACATTATATTGTCATTTTATTGACTGTTTATATGATTTTAACTACTGCATTATTCTCAGTTTCACTGTTTAAACATCTTTTGGAGACAAATGATGGAAATTAGTCTTGGGGTGTAATCTGGCATGTTTACATTAATATTTCTTGTAATGTTAATTAACTTGACTCGACCTGTCCAAATAAATAATCTGACATAGCTGCAACTAAAGAAATGGAAACAAATAATGCATCTTTGTTAAAGGCTGATGGTAACAAAGAGCCTAAAGATCATTTAAAATTGGTTCTTTGCCTGGTAGTTAATATGTCAACTTAAAACTGGTTCATCCCTTGAGTTAAGAGCCTTTTTCATGCTTGAATTATTCATAGATCAGAATAAAATGACAAAACATTTCTCGGCAAATGGTTGGGCACAAAGACTGGACTGAAAATGAGTGAAAAGGCAGAAAATATCCCAAGAAAAACTTTGGAAGACCTTCAGAAAGCTGGACTGTAAATCAATGCCACTTTTAAAGATGACAACAAGGTCTGACTGGTTGGAAGCAAAATCTACAAAAATGGGGACCGGATCATGATGTTTGCACAGTTGTGTACATGTGTACACGACATGGATGAAGAGCATCAACAGTGAGCATTTTTACCTTGTTGGTGAGCAACTGACAGACTTGAGGGACGTAATCAATTAGACATCCTCCGCTGGGAAACGCTGGGATATGAAGTGCTGAAGAGCCTCCCAGAGCACTGATCAGAGGAGGAAAACAACAACAGTCAGCCTAGAAATTCTCATCATTACTGTACATTATATATCACACATTAAATCACATCTATTTTAAGACCCTTTAATGGCTTGAGGACCAATTCTAGACTGTGCATGGATGATTGACTTTATGTAACCAAATGTTAAGTATGGAGCAAAACAAATCCAATATAAAGCACATTAACATTTGCTGCCATGTACCTGAAATTGAGGAATTTAAAAAAAGGGAATGAGTCATGCCTGTGGCATCTTCTTCATTCTCCTTCACTTCAGTTATTATTTTGACATCCTTCTGATTTAATCCTGCAGCACAGCTCCATTAGTGATTAGCGCATGCTTATTTAATCAGGAAATCTGCTGCTGCAGCTCTCCAGTGACTAACCAAGCGGAGTAGTCAGTCCCTCATTTTTTTCTGATGTGGGGCAAAAACAGAGGGAATACCCTGAGGATGGGTTAAAGGTCTTAAGAAACCGCTTTAATGCTTTAAATGCTCATTTTAAGACACATAAAGAGGGGTTTCTTCCGTTGCTTTCTATTTTTATTTCATTCTTCATTACAGCAGAACAGTCACAGGACATTTAGAAACGCTGTTTTGTCTTTTGAAAATCAATGCTGAAGTGGCCATTTACAAGGTTAAGCATGGATAATGCATGCACATAGCATACATCATGCAACATCATGTCAAATGTCAAAGATCTAGTGTACTCAGGGTTGCAAGGCTTTAGGCTTATTCTTTATAAAGTTTGTCATATAACATGATAATGTAAAGGTGAAACATGGCGGGAAGTTACAACTTGCAAACATAACCCACCAGTCATCACACCATCTGTGCACAAACAGGAAATTCTTTCATAATTCATGAAAATATTTCCTACGTTTTCTCAGTTAGAGGCTGAGAAACACAAAAAGTATTGTGCAAAACTGGAAACTCCAATTCCAAAGAAAGGCTGTGGGAGTTTGAAGAAGGTGCAGCAGCTCATGATGTGCTTTATCGTGCTTACATATGCTAAAATGTGAAAAAAAACATGTTTAAACACAGGGCAGAAAAGGGACACAGTTGGTCTGACAGGTTTAATCTGTTTAAAGAGCAAATATGCTGTCACACAGAAGCATCTACTGTGTCTGAGCTTACTAATGTTAGGTAAAGATACCTGTCAAAATGCTCCATGAAGATTCCAGTTTTTGATCTATAACAGCTGTCATTAACTGATGCTCAGCTGAATATTAATAAGGCTTTGTTCCCAGGGAAGCACTGCATGTCATAAAACCATTTTCATTGTCACTATCCATTGTGGAACTCCAAAGCCACCATTTACAGTAGGCTTTGTGCACATAATTAGCATTAGCCTGCACATTCTGCCTGCACCAACAAATAGTCGATTGAAAATGGCTTACAGCTACAAGAAGAGAAGCCTTTGAAAATGAAAGACTAAATGATGCCCATCTATCCACCCACAGATCTAAGAATAGCTCTGTATCATTCAGATGGAAATGCGGACAGAGGAATAAAATAGACGGCTGTGTGTTCGTCATTCATTGTGTCAGTGGCAGGCATCCGAACAAATGTAGTGCTTTTGGATTTCAGTAGCTGCGCCACTAAAAAAAAAACTAATGTACAGAGGCTGATTGGGCACCAACATTTATGACTCTAGACCTCCAAAACTTCAGGATCTTAGAAATATAAAGACAGATGGATAAATTCTCTCTCCATTAACCTGGTCATATTCCACAAACAAACCAATGTATCATCTATTCCGTTTATTTCATCCAGATCATGAGATTCAGATCTAGATCCATTTGTAAGGACTTTCTTAAACTTTAGTGCCTTCTAATTATCTTCAATTTAATATACTAAAGTGTGGAACTTATGAAATATTGTTTAAAATGTTAAAGATTTTACAGTAGTAGAGCTAAAATGATTTTTCAAATATAAATTTACCAAAATTTGATAAATATGTTAATTTGCTACACCTATTTATTTATTATTTATTTATTTATTTCCCACCATTTTTGTGTAAATATTTTTGTTTGGACAAAGCCAACATTGCGTAGGAGACATTGGACCAAAATTAGACACACTGCATTGTTGAAAAATCCTTTAAAACTTAAGGGCGGAAAAAAACACCAGCAGGATTTAAATAATAGCACAAAGCCTTTTATATTGTTTTCATTATCAATCTAGGTCCATACACACCTAAATAATCCTTACTTCTCTTTTTAAATATCCTCCATTTAAAAGGTTGTTTGCCTTTTAAAGAAGTCAGGTCATTAGAGTGTTTTCCTCTAAAGAAAATTATTATAAGTGTAATAAAACACAGGTAACCAAATTTTGAGGTTTACCACTGTGCTCAAAGCCAGAGTTTCCAATAACAAAATCTGAAATCACACAGTCATGATACAGTTACTGAAACATCCATTTTTGCAGCATTAAAGGAGCACTATGCAACTTTCTGACCATAAAAATGTGTTTCTGATTGATGGCACACTGACATTTATTCCTGAAGCTGAGAAACCACGTGTCGCAACTTTGTGTTCGAGCCTGGAACATTACATAACGGCTGAGTTTTACTTTAGGCAGCGTTTTTCTTTATGCACAACGGCACATGCTAGATACATGCTAGATACAACTAGATAGAAACACACTGGCTGCATTTAAAGCACATCGTGGCTGATTTATCAAAGAAATGCAGGTTGACGTGATTGAAGGAAAAGGAAACGGTCAAAGCAAGAGATAAGAGTCAACATCAAACTAACTTTAGTTTGCTAAGAGAGCTCAGAGAAGAGACAGGATGCAAGACGGATACTGAATTATCCTTCATTGGAGGCAAGTTCAGTAGTGCTATTTTAATGGCTGTGACAAATTGAATGAAGTTCCATTTGGCTTCATTTAGACACGGCTGTCACAGTAAAGAAGAACCTCAATGCACATGAATTATATAATAGTCCTCAGAGTCCAGGTCTTACCGCTACATCAATTTACACTAGCGTACCAAGCGAGCAGTGGTTGTATGAAACATAGTGGCCGAGACAGTCGGGTGGCTTTAAGTCATGATCTAAAGAAAAGATGGTTTACCCAAGATGTTTGCTCAGTACTGTATAAAGTTACAGCACAGCAGGGGTGTAAAGAGTCAGTAAAACGGTCCTGAAAAGATGCAGTTTCTCTCTGAGAATGAGTGTTCTCAGACTCAGTAAGTGCTTTTAACTGATCCTCCTGTGGGTGGACTCAGAATCTAAACATGATGATGTTTTACTCTCCAAGTGGCACCCTAAAGAGTCCCTGCTTTTGTGTCTGCTGGTGACACCACTCTCAACACTACCCACACAAACTGGAGTCATCTGCAGACATGCTGCCTAACACAAACCCTCTGAGCAACGCAACCTACTGTATGACATATTTACTGTAGAGTCAGTACATGCATGCATGTAAATATACAGACACTCATGCTGTACAGTGACAGGGCTGCCTGTGGCTTCATCAAACGGGGAGATTATCCTCTGTGACTCAGGTGGATGGTGACGAAGCTCAGTTTGTTTGTTTATGTGTGTGAAAGGAGTGTGTATGTGTGTGTGTGCATGGCAGCAGGGCAGTGACAGCGTGAGAGCAAATAAAGGTTCAATTGGAAGGCGGGCAGCCGTGATTCATTATCAAAGTGAAAGATGAGGCCAAGAGGAACTGCTGGGAGATTCTATTGCAGCTTCAGAAGCACAACATTTCCATTTTGATTGCCTTCATCATTTCCCAAAGCCTAGAGGGCTACAGTCTGCTTGTAGACTGCTTGGACCAAATAAATATCCTGTGCTTCCTCTGAGAGTGGACAAGGCACCTCTGGCCTACGGCAACAAGATTTTTGTGACCTCTCTCCCCACAGTATGACACGACCGCCTCGGCCTGTCAGCGCTGAAATTATGCAGATTCTCTGTACATCAAATATTTGGATAAAATTAAATTAACTAAAGCTTCAGCCAGAACTGTTCTAAACTCTTATAAGTACGCGATAAGCTTCAGGAATGATCAGGAAGAGTCATGTTTGCCTGTTCACCCTTTCAACCAGCTGTAAATGTTGTATTTGACAGCTGGGACGGAGCTATTGTCCTGCAGGTTTTAGATGTTTCCATCTTCAACACACGACTCAGATCAATGGGTCATTAACATTAATTGTGCAGAACTTGACATTGAAGTGAGGTGTTTTGGTGGGGAAACATCTGAAACTGCTTTAAGTTTTTTTTCTTTTAAAATCTTAACCAAATAAAAAAATGTAATAATTCTTACATGCAACTGTTACAAAAAAAATGTTAATCTTTATTTATTGATTAATTTTACAATGTATTTACGTGTTGAATTTTTTTATTTAATCTCTCTTTATCGCACATTTATCATACGTACTGACTTATGATGAATTTTCGGTTTGACTGACAGGTTTGTTCCAGAAAACGACATTGAGATGTTATATTAGAGAAG
Organism: Rhadinocentrus ornatus; assembly: GCA_037177495.1. Taxonomy (NCBI): domain Eukaryota; kingdom Metazoa; phylum Chordata; class Actinopteri; order Atheriniformes; family Melanotaeniidae; genus Rhadinocentrus; species Rhadinocentrus ornatus. The sequence goes on from JBAMHW010000022.1 coordinate 3,586,519, forward strand.
TTTTTCATACACTTTTTTCTCCTATTAATTAAATTCTTCATTAAAGTTTTTTTTTCTAATAAATATTTTTTATAATATCTCTTATGGATGTAAAGTAATAAAGCCCCAGAGGAGACTTCTGACAACCCTCCTCTGGGATTTTAGGCCGCTCCTCTTCTTGATTAACTCTGAGTTTGTAAGTGTTAAAGAATTATTTGCCATCACTGTGATTTTTCAATTTCTGCCATATTCTGAATACAATTCGGGGTGGTTGGCTCCCTCCAAAATATTAACAATCTTCTTTACTTTTTCCTCCACATTTCAAATCAGTCTTTTTTTAAAAGATCCATTGTAGCCAATAACTTTTAGTTTTTTTTTTTGCTCACCGCCTCACTGATTTAAATTGTTTGACAAGGTTGCATGGCTCATCAATAAAGAAATACCAAAATCATTACATTCTCTCAATGTTTGACATGTGTCCCTGAGGTTGAATTCTTCTTTCAACAAGTCGAACAACTTTTCTGTGCAAGAAGAATCTATTTTCTTTCAATCTGACAAAAGAACCAATGATCAAACACTCTCTTTTATCCATGTAACTTTGGCATAATTTTGGAGAATTTTTTAATGGGTCTGTATCTGCAAAGTAAAGTCCAGTAGTGCCTTAGAGAAAAGGTAATTCTGAATCCTTTTTACACAGGAGGATGAATCGATGGAAATTAATCTGATCAGACTCCAGCTGGCCGGTTTACATGAACACTGGACGAGGGGATCCGATCAGTTGTATTTACATGATGGACAGATGTAATGTCATCATAACGCTTTTGACATGCACATTGGCAACTACTTCAGAAGATGGGTTTTCTTTTTTGTTTTCTTTCTATTTTTATTTTGAAACTTTTTACTGTAAAAATGCTCAATAATCCTTTCAGTTTCTAACACATACGTTGTATCCGCCACAGTCCTGTTCTGTTTATCTGCCGCCATTTTTTAAGGCCTCCCAGAAACTCATTATTTCAACTAACTGGAAAAAACAATTTTTCGATTTGAATTGATTCAAGTTAAAAAAATCCAATATCGATTCATAAAACTTGATAGATTTTTTATATGTTCTCATTTTGGGTAACCCTACTCTCACGTGACTTACAGAGGCTCGGTGTTGCCTTCGTCCAAAATTAGCTTCTATTTCCAGATAATGTCAAAATCATTTGTTTTTATTCACCAGTGTAAATTATGTACTTTATTTTGCAGCCTATTACCGCTCATATTAGCAGCTAACACTAAGACCGCAGGCGCTCATATTAACAGCTAACACTAAGACCGCAGGCACTCATATTAGCAGCTTATGGTAACGGGTGCCGCCACATTCCACAACAGGAAGTGATGTCACCACACATGAATGTGTTTTATTACAGGTTTAAATGGATCCAATATTCTTTGTAGGAGGACCATGATTCTGCAAGAAAATACACTGCTCAAAAAAAGAAAGGGAACACTAAAATAACACATCCTAGATCTGATTGTATGAACTATTCTTATTAAACAATTTGTTCTTTACATAGTTAAATGTGCTGACAGCAGAATCACACAAAAATTATCAATGGAAATTAAATTTATTAAGCCATGAAGGTCTGAATTTGGAGTAACACTCAAAATTAAAGTGGAAAAACACACTACAGGCTGAGTCAACTTTCATGTAATGTCCTTAAAACAAGACAAAATGAGGCTCAGTAGTGTGTGTGGCCTCCACGTGCCTGTATGACCTCCCTACAACGCCTGGGCATGCTCCTGATTAGCTAGTGGATGGTCTCCTGAGGGATCTACTCCAAGACCTGGAATAAAGCATTCGCCAACTCCTGGACAGTCTGTGTTGCAAAATGGCGTTGGTGGATGGAGCGAGACATGATGTCCCAGATGCGCTCAATTGGATTCAGGTCTGGGGAACGGGGGGGTCAGTCCATAGCATTAATGCCTTGGTCTTGCAGGAACTGCTCACACACTCCAGCCACATGAGGTCTAGCATTGTCGTGCATTAGGAGGAACCCAGGGCCAACCGCACCAGCATATGGTCTCATAAGGGGTCTGAGGATCTCATCTCTGTACCTAATGGCAGTCAGGCTACCTCTGGCGAGCACATGGAGGGCTGTGCAGCACCCCAAAGAAAGGCCACCCCACACCATTACTGACCCACTGCCAAACCGGTCATGCTGTAGGATGTTGCAGGCAGCAGAACGTTCTCCACAGCGTCTGTCACATGTGCTAAGTGTGAACCTGCTTTCATCTTTGAGGAGCACAGGGGGCCAGTGGTGAATTTGCCAATCTTTGTGTTCTCTGGCAAATGCCAAACGTCCTGCACGGTGTTGGGCTGTAAGCACAACTCCCACCTGTGGACGTCGGGCCCTCATACCACCCTCGTGGAGTTTGTTTCTGACCGTTTGAGCAGACACATGCACATTTGTGGTCTGATGGAGGTCATTTTGCAGTGCTCCTCCTGTTCCTCCTTGCAAAAAGGCGGAGGTAGCGGTCCTGCTGCTGGGTTGTTGCCCTCCTACGGCCTCCTCCACGTCTCCTGATGTACTGGCCT
>JBAMHW010000022.1:3594117-3605861 GCA_037177495.1 Rhadinocentrus ornatus
GAAACACTGCTGGGATAGGCTCCAGCTCACCCCGCGACCCCTAATGGGAACAAGCGGTACAGAAAATGACATGACAGGATGTAATTCAAGACATTTTACAGTTTGTGACATTTGGTGTTATTCATCATCATTTGGTCTCCATTAAGCTTAACAGAGCTTTCTCCTCTTTGTGTTAGTTTTTGTCTGGCCGAAGCCTGACTGCTCTCATTAGCAACATTTTCAGTTTAAACAATAGTAATAAAAACCAACTACAGATCAAAACGAGCCACATCAAACCAATATAACAAGTTGATAGCTACTTGGGATTAGCCAATAAAGTGATCATCAACCAATCAGAAGGCTAGTATACCCCTACATATATCCTAGTATCTTATCTGAGTGCAAGTGTAGTGGCGTGCTTACAAAAGCGATGCAAATTATACTGCAAAGTACAGTGAGAGATTAACTGGACTAGAGATTTGCTAATGTTGCAGATCAACAGAATATGAGCAAGATGTTGTTAGCATGTGACTTTAACACAAATCTTTTAAAAAGGTTTAGTCTATTACATCTAATTAACCCTAAGTAATTTGCCACCTATTGGTTGCTTCCCTGCAGATCACACCAATGTGTTGTGTAGCTTCCAAATTAAAACAAATGTCATACATCAATCTAACTAAAAAAAATATTCCGTTCCACGTTTAAATAATGTTTTCTTGTTTTTAAAGGTCTTCCAGTGCATGGAATAAACATGCAACATCCCATCGCTTATCCGTGTTATGGCCATTTTGGTGGATGTAACAGATTGTCATTAGCTCCTCATGTAAATTCTGTTTTAAGGTGTTGTTGATGCACACCATAACACTCATTGGTTTGTGGCCCTTTTCAATTATGTCACGTGCCTCAATTAAACCCAAGATTTGATTTGTACCACGTATCATACTTTTTAGTACTAGGTTTGTTTACGTTCCAAGCTAGCTGAGCCGCTAGTCAATGTTAATGTGAAAACACTGCAGATAACTGATTAGCCAGGAAAAAATCTCACTAGTGGGCCAAACAGTAACACCTGTGCACAGTCCAGAACACACTGAAGAAAGAAGTGGTGCAATGTATGCTTACAGCTTACAAATCTGCTGGAACAGTTCGCAAGACATAAAAGATCAATATGAACGAATGGGATGACCATGTGCAACAATTACAAACGGAACAGAGTAAAATACAATTAGTGCATTTCCACACAAAGAAATACACACCAATTTAAATTTGAGCAAGCATTTAGCAACAGTGGGAAGAAAAAATAACTCTTGTTTACCAGGAAGAAACCTGAATAGAATCAGGAAGGGTGTAGAGAGGTGGAGTTTTAGATGTGGAGATTGCAAAGTTATGCATATCCACCCTTTTGTCAGATGTACGAGCCGTCAAAACCCCAGAAGGTAAAATTATTACATATTTTCTATTAAATAATGCTTAAAAGTAGACAGAGAGTGAATGTAGCTCTTGGACTATGACTCCTTGTGCTATTCCTGCTGCATAACAGAGCCATTCTTTTCAGTAGTGACATCTACAGTTTAGGAAGAAAACTGCAGCATGCACACCTTACTCGCCAATATGAAAAATTATGGAGCAATTAAATCTCAAAACTAATGGGTTAAGCACCATTGGGGCTTAAACATCTCAGGATGAAATTTTTTTTTTAAAAGAAAACCATTTTTTTCTTCCAGGATGGTTTAAACTTAGTGTGAGACCAGTGTTTCATCTGAATCTGAATCTGTTCATGTTTTTTATTCGTCTGTATTTAGATGCGAGCAAACACTCTAACCTTAACCTATTTGATCCTTTTAACTGTCTCATTCTCATAATTATTCTGTCTCACTGGGGCACGTGAATTTTACATTTCTAGGCCTGAAAATACCATGACCTCCACCACAACACAAGTTAACAAAGACGTGATTAAGTCTGACAACATATTTGCTGCAAAGACGCCTCCAAAGCTCACATTTTTGTATGCTCTCTAAATGTCTACATCAATTTAACACTTAACAGCTAGTTTAAATGAGTTGTGAGAGAAAAGCTACACGGTACAACCCATGCCTTTCACAGTACATTTCCTTCCAGGCGGCCTGTAAAACATTATATAACGTTTGAACGCTGAATCTTAAGCAGGTGCATCCGTAAACCTACAGAACAGGAATGCACTAAGTTCTCTGAATCAATAATTTCAACAGGAAAAGAAAGAAAATGAAGCCCCATTAGGAGCCGGTGTCTATTGCACATTATCGGTAAAAATGTGGGTGTGTGTTGGGGTATTTCAACCTTCTTCTTTTTTTACTCCCCTTTGCCTCTGAAAAGATGAAACCATTAGAGTGATGATCTGTTTGAAGACTGAAGAAGAAAACGTAACAGAGCAAGAAAATGAGAGGAAGAGGGAATAGAAATAGAGGTATAACACTGTAGCTCAGGGGGCTTATGAGTCTGTGTTGAGAGCGCTTAGATCCAAGCCCTGCTGAAAGACGTAAAAGTGAGATATCAAACAACTTAGGAGTGATGGGAGAGAAGAGTGGAGAGGTGGAGGGAAGAGAAAATGAAAGGGAAAAGCTCTCCTTTCCCGTGCTGTGTGTATGTGTGTGTTTGAGTTGAGCGAGGGACGACCTTGCTGGGTAGAGCACAGCGCTTTTCTCTCTTTTAAGTCCCACTCACTTTCTCGGTTCCCTTTGAGGATCAGCCAGAGGGATCAGCAGAGGAGAGAAAGTGATAGAAAAGCAGAGAGAGATGGAGGGAGAAGAGACAAGCGGCACACATGTTAAGAACAGGAGGGGTTGTGGAGACGTATGACCAAGGAGGCAGGAGTTAAAAACTTGAAACAAGTGAATTAAGAGATGGACGAATTGGAAAGAAGTGATGAATGAAAAGTAGAGGGTGTAGAAAGAATCTATATAAAAGTTGAAATGATACAATGATGGAAAGTTAATGCACAGAGGAATTGCATGCAGACATTTGGACACTGAAGCATAGCTGTGGTAGATGTAACAGCAGAAATATATAACTTGTAAGCCTGAAGATTTCATAAACTTTCCTAAACAACGACACCCAAGACCTAAAGATGCTCCCCTAAAAACCCACATGAATGAAAGCTTACCAACTCTCTCTAAAGCCCCGTTTCCACTGAGGGACAAGATGATTTTGGTGTGGTTTGGTAAACTCTGATCTCTGTTGCATTTCTACCACCAGCCGTGCTTTTATCCAGTAGGCTGCTGAATATCAGCTGGACAGCGATAGCACATCTGTAACAGGGTGATATCCTAGCGGCGGGATGCCATCCTTAAATTACAGCAAAGAAAAACGCCACATAGAAACAAAGGAAGAGAATGGTGGGCATCCAACAGTTTGTGTTTTTTCTTCTTGTCATGTGACTTTAAACAACAAAAAGTCCACCATATGTTTAAACACGATTCTGTTGCTGCTGTTCCGTTTGCCAAGTTTCACGAGAAGTGATGATTCTTTCAACCAGTCAACAGATGAAGTGAACAAGTGAACCCTGGTGTGGTTTGCTTGCAGTGTGAAAGCAAACAGACCATCCATTGAATCAAAGACAGGAAGTGATGTAGAGCAACATGCTGGATGTCTGGCTGCCTCTACTGTTGCTTGTACTGGACACATTCTGGTGAAAACCATGTTAGCTTTGAACACCAAATAAAAACAGAAACCTCAAGACTGCATACATTTTATGTTGCGCCATTAGTGTGTCTCTCATAGTCTTTAACAACTGTAGTTGTAAAAAAATCTTTTGATTAAAGAGTTTTTTAAGGAGTTGTAATGTTTTGACTGAAACTTCTTCTGAAAACGTCATCCGACGTGTATCGTGACGTGTCTATGAGCTAATGGTATCCTGGAGATGTAACCAGCCCGGCAATCTGACGTGTCTTATTTTTTCTTCTTGGTCAGCGGTTGCTTCGAGGAATATCGCCCAAACAGAGCAGTTGCTGTACCTACATGATGTTATCCATGCAATTTTCCAAAATGTTCCCCCAAATTGAACAGAGCCCCCCAGAGTATCCTGGTGTAAACCCTGGTGTGCCCCCCAAAAGACTCATCTCCATCTCTACTAACACCCTAACATACTTGACCTGCACATACACTTCTGGACTGACTTTTTATGGCTCCCCCTGCTTTACTTAAATTGTATTTTAACTGATTTAACATCAATGTATAGAGTACAGTTTCTGGTTTGCCGGGTTATTAGTTGTTTTTGACAGATATTTGACTAGGGTGGAACGCATTGTTGGTTTAAAAACTGGTGGTTGTAAACGAAGACAAAATTGTGAAAGTTAAAGAGAATAAGAAAGAAATGGGCAGACATATTTGATCAGTTAAATCAAAGTTAACAGAAAAATAAATTAGTAAAACACAGAAAGATAGACACAATGAAGCCCTGAACATTTTAGATGCATCTGACATGACGCCCTGCAAAAAACACTGTGATCCACTCGGTTTGTGGATCTGTGAGCTGCTCCACTCACAGCTTGATAAAATGACTGCTGATTAAAACAAAATCCAAATCTCTTCTGATGTGAATTTCATCTTAGCATTATGAGATACAGAGAACATTTTTGCTAGCTGGAATTAATGCAAAGCTTCTTGAACATCAATCAAATTAAAAACAGATATGTGCAGGCGCACTGCAACAAGCGAGTTTTCCTCTTCGCTGGAGCCAATGCGGAGATAATGGGCAGCTACACAAGACCATACACTAACAGGGGTCAGTGAGGACATAGAGGAAAACTAACAGGCTAACACATCTGCATAAACACAAGAAAAGCAGCTCACACACACCTGCTAAATTAAGGAGCATCCACTATGAATACAACACAAATGCAGAAACTCACAAACACATGCAGTCGCTTGTCTTCAAACAACGGTGAAGAAGACATACATTTTTTTTGCCCTGGGTCATGAATTAACGCACTCCCACACAGCTGACAAAAAGGTGCACAAAAACATGTAGCAGAGCATATTCATGGATGGCCTTGATATGCATATGTGCAAATACAGCAAGACAAAGAAGCAACATTAAGCAGGAGAAGAAGGCTGCAAATGAGAGCTTGGCTCAATGAGGCACCGTTAAGCCTCTGCCTTTTCAGATGTTTCTTAGAGGGTTTGTTCCACTAACCCCCTGCTATTTCACCAGCATCCATCCCTAGCAGCTCCCCGTCTTCAGCCTCCCTGCGTCGGTTCTCCTCATGCAGCTTGGCAGAGAAAACAAGCCTCTAACGCCACTGCAGCAGCTTCAGCCTGGTGTTGGGCAGCTCTAAGGTCAGTCTGCCTCACAAACGCACAGCAGATGCACATATCAACACCCTGAAGTGTTCTGTAATTTCGACACCTCTACAGCGCTCTTTATAAAAGCCTCTTCAGCTGAGTGGATTTTCAACACAGCAACAACACAGCAGCATCCTTGTTAAAACGAGGCAAAATGAAAGCATCCTATTTAATGCTTCATATGAAATGTTAGTGAAAGTTTTGTTACATTAATGTAAGCAGAAAAAATTCTGTCAGCACAGATATCTCACTGCTCCCCACATTCATGCTCAGATTTGCGTTTGCATGCGCAGTGCATGAAATAAATGAGGATTATGTGGGCCATGCAGTAGGTACGTGACCTTTTGTGTGGTGTAATTAGCTGCTGCATGGGGATAAGGTCTTGCTTATTTCATTATAATGGAGAGGAGTGTTGGAGTGTCTCTATGGGTGCATGGATCTGCTTTAAAGGATATTCCAGGGTCCTGTGTATCCTCTGTATATTAAAAATAAAAAAAAAATGCCAAAGACTGCAATGAAATCACCAGCTGTTTGAGCAGATGAATAAAATCATGACTGACCAGCATCTCCATAGAGAAGATAGTAGCATTCCTAGAAATTAAAGTATTCCAAATGAAGAGGAATCTTAGTTTTCTTCCTATATTTGTTATCTTTTCTCTGGTCAAGGTATATTTCTGGTTCAGGCTGTGATGGGTACCACAGACTAGTTTTGCTTTTTTCTCAAGGACTGAGTAGAAGTATTCTTTTTGCTGGAGCTCACCTTCCTATAGACATTTCAGTTCCTCCACTGAATAAATAAATAAATAAATAAATAAATAAATAAATATGGCCATCCAATTCAGCTATCTTACCTGAGAGGCTGAATATTAGCCAGATATTCAGCCTTGGAATTAGAATATAAACATCTAGCTCTACTTCTGTGTTAGCTCTGATTAGTATCTGTGTAAGGTCTGGTGTTGTAAACTACACACAATCTTCACCCATGAGCAAATCACAAAAACCAGTACATTTTTATGCATTGTTAAGCCGAGCTGCAGTCTTTTAATTAAAACTAGTGTACAAGGATGGGAGGGATAACAATTTATTGACCAATAGCTTGTTAATATTGAAATCTTGAGTGGTTAACATATTTACTTACAGACTAGGGCTGATCACTTTCTAGTTTTTAGATTGAAATTGCAATTAAAAACATTAGAAATAGCAAATAGTAAAGGAGCATGATTCATTTTCATGGCGTCTGATCCAGGTTTGACACCTGCAGCGTCCATGGTTTTACAAATCTGCTTACTTCTGCCACAATTTCCATCTTTGTTGTACGACAGCTATTTAAACATCATATGACAGCTATACTCAGCTGTAAAGACTCATTTTCAAATACTCATCATGGACTAATTTTCCATAAAAGACTGAAACTAGGGATGTTCCAATGCCACGTTTTCCTGTCCGATACCGATACCTGGGGTTACCTGGGAGTATGGATCCGATACCAGTGTTACTTTATTAAGAGGTAAATATAAGATGAACCACGAACTGCTAGTTTCCTCCTTCTCAGCAGATCACCAACACCCGGTCACAGAACAACAGGAGAGGAGTAGATGCAGAGGAGGAGAGGCACATTAGTACAGATCCACCCCTTCTCTGCCTTTTATTACAGTGGCATTCACCCCTGAGCTCAGGTAAAGGAAGAATGAACATAGAATACAGAATATAATAGAGAAACAAGATTGAGTATAGACAGGAGGATAAGAGAGAATGAATGAAAGAGGGAGAGACCGGAAAGAAGAAAGAGCGGTGGTGGTGGGGGGAGGAGAGGTCTCCTAACCTGGTGCGACAGGGCGTGTGTTTGTAAATAAACATCAGCCTGAGATTATTCTGAGCACGGAGACTCAGACCGTGAGGCCCTGAGGTCAGAGTGGGCCCATACCTGGCTCTCTCGCTCACACACACACACAAACACACGCACGCACGCACGCACACACACACACAGACAGACACACAACAGCCTTGTGCTGAGTGCAAAGCCAATTCAAATACTGGTGCATGCAAAGGAACACATAAAAAACAGGCACATTTGAAATGTAAAATTCCCACATACATGCATGCACTCAAACACATCTGCACATGCAGCCAAACACAAATACAAACTGACAATGCACATAAACGCACACAAAATTCTACAAGACAAAAAAGGTTTATTCAAATAAAAATAGTGTACAAACTGCTGCAGAATCTACTCGGTGCTATGATTCTCAAAAACTGCACACATACATACACGCACAGTAGACGTCCAGTCATCCCCAGTTCAGACACTGTTCAGACATACCTCCTTTATGTTTTTTAAGAAAGAGACCGATGAGTTCAGACAATGGGATGTGGGGTTATTCTGACTGCCAATAGATGATTATATATGACAATAATTTAGCATCCTCATAATCAAAAGCATTTTAAGAGTGAGCTCTTTGGCTGACCCCTTCATCATTTTTTACATAGCCTAACTCATGAAAAGTGCAGAAACCAAAGACTGACACAGAGAGGATGCAGACAATCAGCAAAGTAAGATTGCATCCCTCCTCTGTTAACAAGGTCAATGTGTAAGAAATTAACCACCTTTCTATTGGATTTCAGACTCTGCACCTCAGAGCTTTTTTTTTTACTGACTATATTCCTCCTTGTGGGGATCAATAAAGTTTTTCTGATTTTGAATGTCCATTCATAGGCAGTAGAGAAAAAGTTCATGCCTCCATCTTTTGGAAGGTTCCCGAGAGTCCTCTCCAGAAACTTAGACATAAAGTAGACTTTATGTTCTAAAAGAATATCCCCCCTGTTAGAAAAGGCATTTTCATTCAGCCACACAGCTAATGATAGGTAAGTAGGAGGTGTGATGATTCCATAAGTATCTGAATACACAGGTACGGCATGATTCAAGGATTATAAATTTAATGCACTTTGAGTCAGTTTTTAATATTAAACAAATATTAATCTTTCAGTCTAAATAAAACTAGGAGATATTTTTTATAAATGTGGTTCTGGTAAGCTAACTACTAAAAGATTTATCTAATAAAGACCAGGGGATCACAAATGCTTGTTACTCCATAACACAAAACAAAATACATTTAGTCAATGAAATACTACTACAGTGTTTTATGCTTGAAATGACACTCACGCACAGTAAAATATCAACAAAACTGGGATTATTAAAAACACTAATAGTGTAAATCTTTATTGTTTTATTTATTTTTTTAACAGATGCAATGACCAACAGTCTTTATCGACTATTCTTCTAGATTGTGCTAGCTTTATTAGCATCCCGGGAATCACCATGACGACTCACCAGCTGAGTGTTCAAAGATGTCGTAAAAGCTAATTGATGCTCTACAGACTTTTGTCCAATGTTTCTTCTTCTTTTAGTATATCCAAATAATTTCTAGACTAGATTTTATGGTATTGGAATGTAAACAGGATCCATTGACGTCTATTAGATGCATTTATTTGATATTTATGGTACATTCATTAATTGTGATAGTCATGTGTTTGCAAGCATGTATTGGAAGAAAAAAACATTTCTAAGCAGACTGATTGAAAGATGTACTTTACTTACTGCTCAATGCTGGGAGAGAGGTACAGTTTGGGGAAGACTTGAGTAGCTTCAGCATCCTCAAAGCTCACTGAGAGAAGAGCCACATCCTCTCCAGGGTCCAGTGCTGTGTCCTGACAGAAGAAGAAGTCAGATACATGATGTTATTCAATAAAAACTGGTCAAATGATCAAAAGTCAAATTAATATCTTAAAATGTAGACAAAGATCAGCTGGTTGGTCGCTTTGGTCCTGATGCTGTTAGTTTTTTACTTTCATTATCCACTGAAGATAAATTCCAGCAGGTATTAAGATGGTTGTGAAAGAAGGTATTATTCATCATTAACCTTGCATTGCAGTGGATTTAGAAGTTGAATTTTAAACTAGACTCATCCTGAAATAGACCTCAAAGTCTAGTGCTAAACATCTGCATGCATTCATGGGTACAGCCCGATTCAAAGTCTACAGTCTTATTTCTTTTCCACACAGGAAGCTTCTCAGTCGTCCATTTCACACCTCTAACATGACAGAAATGCTTATATTTAAATCAATACATCTGCCTAAAAAGATTGCATAACAGCTGAAGATTTACTCACATGTAAGCACATAAATGTGACCCAAATCATCTATCATGCTTCAGGCAAACTTCCTTTCTTAGGTGCTTAACTACACGCTTCTTTCTTGGCTTCTAAGCGCAGCCAAAATGTGGGTGACCTACGCTCATTGCTGCGCCTGAACACATCGTGCACTATAAGGTTTAGCGTGTGGAAAATAACATTCAATAACAATGACACCACAAGCTAAAGAGGTTTCAGATTCAGAGGATGGCACGACCCCCAGGATGATACATGTGTAAGTGTGCAAATCCCCCAAAATATTGAATGAGATAGAAAAATGAGAAAGAAAGACACCAGAAGAAACATCTGCTTTGTTTCATGCTACATTAGCTTCAACAGCTGCACCATGAGGCTGAGCTGATGACTGGGAGCACCAATCAAATCATGTGTGAGATGGATGCAGAGGCCACCCGGAGCTGCTCGCTATAAACCTCATCAGGCTCTCAGAGGTTCTAATTTCTCATTCTGGGATGTTTTTCCTAGAGCATGGCTACTTCCCAGGCACTGTCATTAGTGCAATTCCACATCAAGTACCATTCTTGTCTCCCTCCACTGACAGAGGCTCTGCAGTGTTAATCAAATGTCTTACAGATGGTTTGAACTCATCCATTTGTTATAATCGCTGCCTGCCGTGGTGAGAATAAATCTAACCACCATACATGATGGACAGAGGCGCAGTGCAACCAGTTTGCAGCACAGTAGTCTCCAATGGGATCAGGCTGTTAACTCATCACACTACTGATAACAAAACCTAACTAACCACTGCCTGAGAAGAACAGGCCTGATTTTCTCCGCAAGTAGACTGGAAGTAATTTATTCTCAGTGGCTCATTTGATGACAGAATTGTGTTTAATGAAAGAAAAACAAGTGATTTAATCAAACAGAAAATGATTAAAAAAATACTAGAATATGATAAATGTCAGGGGAAAGGGAGGCATAATAAATTAGCAGTACATGCTTTAAACAACAATGGCTGCCATGCAGTCTTACCCTGTCGCAGCAGATATATTAAAGGGTAAAGACATAAGAAGGGGAAGAAAAGAGGCAGAGGAAGAAGACAGGGTGTGTGGCATCCAAAAGTGTTGCCTGATGAAATCAGCTCACATCAATATAGTCTGCATCAGTAAACAAGAACTGCTCTGTGCCTCGCAGCAGCGCTCGTGGCGTCTGCAGCTGACGACGGGGGACAGATAGGGACAGGCGTGGAGTCGGGGGCCAGAGTGGAAGTGGGGTTTGGGAAAAGATTGTTTTGCTCCAGTTTGTAGCTGTCAAGTCCCATTCTCATCTTCAGATATGATTTAATGGGTGCTTCCTTTGGACTGGGACAGAGTAAACAGATGGATGAGAACCAACAGGAAGGTGAGAGGGCCAGAAGAGGAGCATGGGACGGCTCTGCAGCGGACCATCCCTCAATTCGGTCAGACTGAAGGCACTGTTAAAGGGAGAGCCTCTTTGTGGAGTGATTCAGACTCGTCTCGTTCAGAAGAGAACAAAAAGCTGTCACAAGTCATTTCGCATCAGTCAAACAAACTAAAACTAAAGGCAGACCCTTTTTTTGCTAATGTGCTGTAGAGAGAACAAGCAAAAATAGTTTTTATTCAGTGGAGTCTAACTGCATGACAAACTTAAAACTGTTTTACAACTTTTGTTTTCTAAATTGAAAACTAACTTGCTGGCGTCATACCAGTAAACTAATTAATTTTATTATCTTATAAAAAGCATGTTAGCGGCTCTGTGAGGCTGGATGAAACCCACAAAAAATATGATGCTAAAAATACTACCCATTTCACTCAACATGTTGAGACACTGGTCATTCCCTTTGAGTCCACTTGTTAAATTGTTTGTTACACAAATATCTAAATAGTCAGTCACACGGCAACTCAATACATCTAGTCATGCAGACATGGCGAAGACTTGCTGAAGTTGAAACTGAGCATCGGAATGAGGAAGAAAGAGAATTTAAGTGACTTTGAAGGTGCCATGGTTGTTGGCCTCAGTATTTCAGAAACTGCTGCTACTGGGATTTTCACACATAACCATCTCTAGGGTTTACAGAGAATGTTCTGAAGAAGATAAAATATCCAGTGAGCAGCAGTTTGTCTGGACCAGAATGTCTTCTTGATGTCAGAGGTCAGAGGAGAATGTGCAGACTGTTTGGAGATGACAAAAAGGAAACAGGAAGTCAAATAAGCACTGGTTCCAACCAAGGTCTGCAGAACAGCATCTCTGAACACACAACACGTCCAACCTTGAAGCAGA
>JBAMHW010000022.1:3610007-3632049 GCA_037177495.1 Rhadinocentrus ornatus
CCCCCCCCCCCCCCACCCCCCCCCCCCCCCCCTCCCCCCCCCCCCTCCCCCCCCCCCCCCCCCCCCTCCCCTCCCCCCCCTCCCCCCCCCCCCCCCCACCCCCTCCCCTCTCTGCCAAGGTGCAACATCTAGAGGAAATGATTTTAATAACTTATTCCATCCATCCATCCTATCCAATTGAGGGCCATGAAGTAGTAGTAGTAATGGGAGCCTATTCCAGCAATTAGCTGCTGAGAGTTAGGGTACACCCTGGACAGGTTGGCAGGAATTCTTCCACTGACAATGTGTTATCAGAAGTTTTCAAATAACATTATAGAAGGTGGAGTGTGAGGAGAAGAGAGAAGACACAAGAGAATAAAAGCAACAGCAACAACTTCACAACTGAAAGAGAGAAAACGGCAAGCAGCTGCTACACATATAGAGGAACCCAACAGAAAAGATCTTACAGCTCCTGCTACAAAACAAAGCAAACAATCGTCGAGAGCACATATAATTAGACAAACTAATTATTTTCAACTGTTTTCAAAATTAGATCAGACAACTGTTCGCATTTCAGCAAGAAAAGGCTAAATAAAGCTCAAAGGAAAACTCTGATTTAGATCAAGATAACTTAAAACTGTGAATTATAGCAGTGGCCTGGGGTGGGGGAGGTGTTTGACTGTATGTTTGCTCACATGGACAGATAAATAGACAGATTTGCATGAAAAAAATACCAAAGCTGGGATTGGCTTAATAGTTGATTCTGATCCCTATGGATTTATTTATTTATTTATCTAAAGTATGCACTTGACTGCTCTTTTGTGCTCCTGTATTCTAGATATGAAAACATTTCACTTTACATAAAGAATGTTGTTAAATAGTGCAGGTGAAGACTGAAGACTTCTGAGTCAGAACTTCTTTACTCTCATTGTACAAGTAAAAAAAATTAAATAAAAGCTCTCAGATTATTGCTTTTGAAGTTAAATAAAGAAGTGAATAAACAAACTATGCAAATATGATGGAAGAATATTGCACAACAAGCTGCTGCACCAGCAGGGAGGATACTGAACAGTGTTAAATAATCAGGTTTGTAAAAACAGTTTGTTTTTTGTTTCTGTCACATTGTTTTGGCTTTAATGATCCTGAAGAAATTGGTTCACACTCATCTGGGAATTTTTGTTTCAAACTTCTTATAGGACTGATTCTCCTCATTTATTAAGAGGCTTTGTGGCAAAATCAACCTAAACTTTATTAGTGCAACCTCATTAAATGCTACTGATCTGTCCTTGATGTCTTGGAGGCACAGGGTGTCTTTTATTGTTAATGACCTGATACACCAGCAGCTTTTCTGTGGATTAGAAACCAAAACTAAGAGGTTTAGACAACAACAATAGTTTGATTAAAAATACACATAACGCAGAAATTTGTTGTTTTACTGTGTTTATTCGCTGTGTTGAAAATCAACAAAGGTTTCTTTCTGAATTCATTTGTGATGCAAAGGAGACGTGAAAACAACAAAATGATTACTCGTTTTGAGAGGAAGGTGAAAGATGAAATGTTCTACAGCAACTTTAAATTTTTTTAATACATATAGAAATAAATCTAACTTTAACAAGGAAATGGGTCCAGGTTAAAAGACAGAGGTATATGTGAGTGTTGGGACTCTTTAATCCAGGAGTCTTGATTAAAATTTGGCAGAAATTGCTGTCATTTTCCAAGAATTTTTTTTTTCAATATCCAATGTTCAACAGCTTTCAACAAATAATAATAATAATATAAAAAAAAGTGAAATAATACCTTCAGTCCTTCAGCAGAATAAAGTGAACAAAGGTCTGACATACTAAGTTATGCATTGGCGCCATGACTTTGACGGAGACTTAGGGCGTCACATCCTGAGGGGACGATGGTCAAGCAAGAGGTCAAGGTGGTAGCAGCCCAAGTGCATGATATGCAATGTCCCTACTGAGAAAAAGAGTTGTAGATGTTGTCTTTAATGATGCGGCACTTCTGCTTATGGGGAAAGGATGAGTGTGATGCACTCTGAGGACTATGATGATCCCACTCCCACCACCTCCAACTACAGAGCTCTCCTTTCCAACAATCTATCAGCTCATAAACTCAGGCAGGTAGATGGTTAACCAGGCCTCTTAGTTGGAGCAAGTGCATACATGCTCCACCTGGAACCATGTTGGTACACCCGCACTCAAACACACCTAATAATTGCCCTGTCACCTCAGTCATAAATACTTGGTGCATTTAGTGTGTTTGCAAACTGGAGAAAACTAATGTGCACACCTCTTCCTGTGAAAAATCTAAGTCTCATAAGGTGATGGTTAATCGGTTAGAAAATACAGCTACATGTTAATTATATATTATTTTTAATCAAAACCCTTTAGTAAGTAAGTACTTGCCATATTTCTTCAGTATCAAGATAAACAACAGGATCCTTAAAAACAAATGATTACAGGATAAAATAATGATGTAATTTGTATTATGTCCAACTTTTTTTTATTTTCTGTTACAGCTGCTTTCACCAAGGCTTCCTAAAGGGGGGTAAAAAAAAAAAGGGGGGGGGGGGTAAAAGTAATTTTATTTCGACAGAACAAATTTCCAAAGATTCTGCCTATTACCAATAAACTGACATTTATTTTTTTTAACTGCATTTTTAATTAAACTTTGAATACATACATACATTTAAATCTGAGGGAATTATGCCCAATATACAATCTTTGCATAACAGTTAAGTCAAATGAGAATGATGCACGTTTACCTGCAATGTCACACAAGAAAAATTTCCACATATATGATTTAATCTACCTCACTTGCCTTCCAGGAATATGGCCGCACAGATACTCTAAACAATATATTCTGCAGCCCTATTTTTAGAAGTGCTTCTCCTTTTTGGGCGACTAAAATGCAGACATGGTGATTACACACGTCAGTGACTTAAAGGGAATTTTTCCATCACCGCTGATGGCAAACAGTCATAAGACCTTTTCTCATTATATATTTCTGATGTTCCTAGAGATTAAAGTGATTCCTGGTGAAGAGCTCTCTATTTTATTCTTGTGGATGTCCACCGCAGTTTGTTTTGCTTCCGCTTTGACGTTTGTTTCTAGTCGGAAAGTACATTTAATTTATCAAAATAATCAAAAGCTCAATAGGCCTTTTATCAACAAACGCAACATTATATCAATCAATGCTAAGACATTTTATCATCAGATAGGACAAATGCATTAATGAGGACTCCATTCCACTTTCGGGCAATTCTGCTTTTGTGCATCTTTTACAACTAATGGGCATGTACAGGTGTAAAAATTGAGGTAAATTACAAGTGAACCCTGGTGCAGTTCGCTTGCAGTGTGAATGCAAATGGACCATCCATTAAAACAAAGACAGGCAGTGAAGAAAAACGTGTCATAGAGCAGCATGTTGGAGAGCTCGCTGCTTCTCCTGCTGATCATGCGGGACAGTTTGCTAGCAGTGAACAAACTGTTTTTGAACCTGGCCAAGCAATGAGCCACATTTTCTTTATCTTCTTGGTCAGTGTTTATTTTGGGGATTATCGCCCCCCAGCTAGCAGCTGTTGTAGCCACGAGACGTTCAAGTGATTTGATTTGCATTGGGTAAAGTACAGAGTAAAAACAAACCAGATCAAAAGAAAGGTGAAATTCCCCTCCTAATGGAGTCTCCCGGACTACTCTGCTGTGAATGTGCCCTTAAACACTGCTCACAAATGTTTGGAAAATTCTGCTTTTTGTTTGATGTCAGAGTGTAGCTAAAATGCCCTTTAACCTTTATGGATGAACTTCAGCAGGGTGCACACACAAAGATTATCGGGCTAATTTTGACCAAAATTTTCCTCTTCCCGATTAAGGATGGCAACCACCCAATTATCTTTAGTCTTATAAGATTATCCTATAAGATTATCCTATGGTCTGAGGTGTGTTAAGAGTAACTTTGTCCAAAGGTGGCGATTAGCACCGCGCAGCAGCCAGCCCAGGTTCAAGTCCTGGCCTGGGACACTTTGCTGCATAATTATTTGCAGCTGTATCATACAAATAAATTGTTAAAAAATCAATCATTGTGATTTCAGAATTTTTTTGTTAGATTATGTCTCTCGCAGTGGACATGCACCCAGCTTTAATTAGGTTTTCTCCAAACTTTTGAATGTACATGTACAACCGTTCAGTGTATAAGTATTTATTGTATAACATGCTGTTCTCGAACAACATGAATCACCCCATAATAAAAAAAAAATGTATGAGCCATATATTGTCCACTTCATGTTCTGGACATGGTCAGACCAAGTAGATACCCTACATATAACGTGTTAGTGAGACATTGACATGTTGCGTTTCTTTCAATGAATTGTTTGAGTTACCGTTGCACGATTCTACTTTAATGTCTTACATTCATTATATAATCAGCCTAGCATGTACTTTTTGCATTTTCTATAAATTTCACCCGGAAGTTTAATATTTCTAAGTTTTTGTGAGCATTGTATTTCAACTAGAGCAGCCCTTCATGAGACAGTCTTTACAGAAAATTAACAGTAACAACAACAACAAAAAAAAATAGATCAAATGTCTCAGATGATCACATTTTGATGTCAGTTTATTCAAAATATGGTCTAAACTTCCTCTATTTCTAATAATGAAATGAATTCCACATAATCCAAGTTTTTTTTTCCAATCTAAGCACAAATATCTAAATAACCTGGCTATATCTACATATTTCTAATTTAAATTAGTGGCATTCTCCATGACCTTTCAGTAAGTCAGTCTACCCTGATTATGAAAATCAACAAAGCTGTAACAGCTGAAAAATGTTTCAAAAGAATTAACCAATGATTTCTTCATCCTGAAAAGCCGAAAGGTTCACACCCACTGCTTGGAAATGAGATTGAATGAGACACCTATTACTGAGTCACCACCTCTCAGTTTACTTCAGTTGTATCATTTCCAGACATCTTACAAAGTAAGATCAAATGTTTCAGCCCATTGTACTCTGGGTGAGCACGATCTGATAACACAACCAGTCGCGTCAACAGCTGAACCAGCAGCACAGCCAGTCCATATTACATTTTACAGGATTACAGTACAATATTTTAAAAGGTATTCTTTTACCGCCAGCCAAAATCTACTTTATGTTATAACCAATACAGTTGCTGCAGAGACAATTATGCAAGCTGGTTAAATTTCACTGTGGCACGAGTCATGTGTGCGACTGTGGCCAAGTGTAAATGTTAGTGTGTCACTGTTAACATATCACTGCAATGATCTGGCCTGAGCTGCACAATCTGTGCAAAGTGTGATGCTGAGCCACAAAGCCACAAGGGTGACTCAAGTATATGACTTTGCATATGGATCACAAGAAATTAACTAATGAATCAACATGGTAAGCTCATACTGAAGACAGTACAGTGACCTGTAAGTCAACTGCTTCCTTTTTTAAGATCTTGTTGTAACAAAATGACATCAAACATCTTTAAATTTCCAATTTACCCCCCCGGTAGAGATGGTAAAGGAAACAAGAACTTAGCTTCCTAAAAACTTTGAGCTAAAACAATGACTCGCACTGAGCAAACAACTGTTTTATTACTGTGGCATTTTCTGGGGCTGATAATTGTAATTGCATTAATACTGCTTCATTGACAGAGTTGCAGGGTGTTTTTGTCCAACTCCACTGTTAATAAATCAATTTCAGACAGCTGAACCGCTGCGGCTCCGTACCCTCATTTGGGACCAATGGGATTTTGAGCTTAAATAACCATGAAATTAGAAATCATGACAGGAATTTGGGGGTTTGGAGAAATTGGTTTCTATCAGAAGGAACCACACAAATGTACAAGTTCAAATACAATATATAAATATTTCAAAACAAGCACTGCTTACTGGACAGTAGTAATTCTTTTTAGCTTAAGCTGCGGTGTGGCTTACTATCAATATGAGTAACTAAAAAGCACAAATGCTGCTATATTTTTTTTATAGCAGAATCATCTTAATGGATTGTAGTTATGCTTTCTCTAGTGTTATCATGTAATCATGGTTACTGGAGAGGATGGAGGATGAGGATGCTGTGCATTAAAAAGTGTGCAAGAAAAACATATAGATTGTGTACAACTTCTAGAGCGAAGGCGGGAAGTAGGCCATATGGAAGTAATTCCACGGAGGCATGGAGAAGTGTGTGTGTGTGTGTGTGTGTGTGGGGGGGGGGGTATATATTCTTCTGGGAATGTAATGCTGGAAACCTGTGATGCTCGGCTTGGGGTACAGGCAGGTGGGTGGTAATCTTCGTTTGGAGATGCTGTGTGGGTGGTTCTGGGAGGGGGCTGGGGCGGTGGTTGAACCTTCGCAGAGGGAGACAGGAGGCGAGTTTGACCTTTTGGTTTCGAGGAGTCACACTGGGGTTACTGGAGCATCGGGGAGTGGATTTGAGCTCCGTGCTCTCCAACCACCCCTCCTGAGGCTGTGATTTCTCTTTAACCGCTTCGCTCCACAGAGGACACCGAGGTACTCTCCCTCATCTCCTTAAAGACTTTTTTTCTCCCAGTTTTACTTCAAAAGGAGGTGATGATAGCTTCCACTGTTACATGTTTTCTAAAAGGCAGAGATGTTTCATCATTTCCTGATATAGAAAACAAGTGCTTTAGCTATTTTTATCTGCTCAGGGATGCAAAGAACATCAATAAGGGATGGTGGGTTTCTAGCAAGCAAAAACTGAACTATTCCTTAAATGCTAAATATATAAAAACCTGTGATGTTCCTAATTAAAGAGAAAGATATATCACCTTACTGGGAGTTTTTAGATTAACAAAACAGAAACAACAACATACCATCAGTCTTAAGTCTCATCACCATGAAGGTGAGGCTCTCTGAGAAAACAATTGAACTGAATTGTTCTGCCAAGAAATCATGACGCAACACATGACTCAGATATGTTATTTATCATGTGCAAACAATTATCAATTCATCAGCGTCAGAGACATTCTGTGGCATTAGTCACCACATATGCTCCCACACCTAGCCATGATATGATCTAGGAAGACTTCACAGGCCAAATGTGTGTCATCTGTGGGAAGAGTGCTTGCCAAGGTGCTTCTGATGAATTCTCACTTCTGATGAGGAGCGCTAAGT
The DNA here is from genome assembly GCA_037177495.1 of Rhadinocentrus ornatus. Lineage (NCBI taxonomy): Eukaryota > Metazoa > Chordata > Actinopteri > Atheriniformes > Melanotaeniidae > Rhadinocentrus > Rhadinocentrus ornatus. The sequence goes on from JBAMHW010000022.1 coordinate 3,617,126, forward strand.
TTAGCAGTGCTGCATAAAAGGAAATGAATTTGAAAAACAGGGGAGCATAAAAAAAAGGAAAAGAGCCATTGTAAAGCAGAGACAGAGAGAGAGACAGAAAACATCAGGCGGCTCACGTTTTCTGTTGCTTAGCACCTCATCAGGCAGAGAGGCTCTAGTGCCACCAGTCATGTGTCACAACACGATGTGGTGGCGAACGCCCGACTCCTCCACCTCAAGGCGTGACCTTTCTTACAGCGTCAGTGGGGCTGATGGGGCCGTGGATAAGCAAACATTCTGTCCTTGTCACGTTCACACTTGTGGCTTTGTTACATCTCCAGAATGCTGACGAAGAAAACTTTATCGCCTAATAAGACTTCTAAGTAAAAGTCCAGTGTTGGAGTTAATTAGAGATCTGATCGGGTGGACGTTTGGTAGAGGGATACTGGAATATTTTTTGAGATCAGCAGATGCTACGTCGGTGTGGATGGGCTTAATTTACCATCTGAAAATGCATGCGTTTATTATTTACTTTTTCTGATGGTTTAATTAATGAATTACCCAACAAAAGGGATAATTAGTAGATGGAGAAAACAGCTATAATTATACAAAACAAGTAATATTTACCAAAAAGGCGAATGGTCAGATCAGAAGATCACATAATTATCTTCTGCACTGGAGTTATTGTTTAGATCTTTATTCCTTGCCACCACAAAATTAAAATGTCTTTTAACACTGACAAATTTCACAATTCTGTTCTTACTTTAATTTAATTAAGAAAGAAAATTGGTGGGTTGACATTTCTTTCTGAGCATACGGATAACCGCCACTCTTCATCTACCATACATTAAAACAGGATGTGTGGTGGGTTCAGTGACAGTTGTCCTAGTTGTGCCACAATCTTTCATGGTTTTGCTTGTTTCTTATTGAACATAAAAGCTTGCACCATTTATTTATTCAAAGGCTCACAATTCAGATTATATTATCAGATCGCCTTCAAGGCTTAACACCTGCCATCAATGCAACACCAACTAAAACAATTCACAATTTATTGAACTATGTGATTGCTGTTTCTTGAATACAGTGACTGAAGCCATTTAGATAAACACCAAAATCTGATAATGGGGTTATCAGATATTTATGTGGTCTTATAAGACAGCATATTCTGATAAATGGCAGTTCTCAGATTAACACATGTAGATTTCTCCTCAATACTCTCCTGCATAGAAACAGATTTATTTAGTTTTTATATCTGAGCAGAAGAAAAAAAAACTGTTGCTTCTGTCTTTGACAAAACGTTTTAACAAAAGTCTCAACGTAAGCGTAACACAAAAGAAAAACACAATGGTGTGCAGCAGCGGGAAGTCACAGTATAAACAAAAGTAAAACATTCACATGAAGCTTATTTTCCAGGCTTATCAGCTCCCACATTAGCAGCTAATGCCAAGGCTGTAGGCCTCAACATGTTCAACAAACACCAGATGTTGAATATAACAGAAAGTTAGAGCACTCTGAAATAAATCTGATAATGGGGGGAGAGAATGTAGACAAAGATTTCAGAAGTGCATGTAGAAGTGTCAAATCTAATTATTACAATAATCTGATTACTCACAGTTATCTGATTTTTATGGTCACGTAAACCGGCTTAGTGATGACAGCAAAAACTAACTGCAAACTATTCATTTATGGCTAAACAACAAAATGTTTCTGGAGGCAAACAAGAAACTGAAAGGGCTTGTGTTTAAATGATAAACATCTACAATTACAGCAGTCATCTGTAAAGAACTGAAGGTGAATCGTACGATTTCTGACAAAACCCAGACAAAGCTCTTAGCATGTCCACAGACCGTCCCATCCTTTATTACAAGGGCTAATCAAGCCTGATGCACTTGCAATCATGTCAGCTGACTGATGTCAACACAGCGCCATACCAGTTTTTACTAGCATTAGATTTAGTCTGGACAGACCGAAGTCTTATTAAGGTATAGTAGAAAATTCAATAACTTGACAACACTGATGATGACATATTTCTTGGGGTTTCAGTGTTGGATAAGTCATAACCAAACATTTATTTCCATTAAAGCAAGTTTTAGAGGCCAAAGGTCAGCTTTGTTTAGCCACAACAATCCTCTCCAACGTCCAACCAACATCTGTTTGTCCACAAACACAACACACCCTCTTCTTAGCTTTCCCGTTTCAGTGCCACATTTAGGTAAATTACCATCTTCTGTAACTGATTAGGTAATATTGTTAAAGTTAGCCTGCTAGCCACACTAGCTCCAGGAACTTCCTGCTGTGTTATTCTGAGTTTTCAGCCCTGCCCGAACAAGTCCAGCCAGTCGGGACAGTGAGAGTGATGTGTATCAAACCATATCCTACACACAGCTTACACTTCCTGCTTATAAGGTACCTACAGACATAAATTAGCTTGTCATTAACACCTGAAAGTTTACATTTAACAGTACATTTGTGTCTGAACTGCAAGCTTTCTCTTTTAAGTTAATTAATAAAATGTGTGGTTAAAGCTATTTTTTATTGAAAATGGGAAATGTTTTAAGCATTGTCAACTAAAAGACAGCTAGTGTGAAAAAGCTTTTAGCTACTTTCTCTGGATGGTTTGAAGTTAGTCTCCTCAGAGACACTAAAAACACGTTGCACCGGCATCAGTGTGCTGCATTAGTATAACACTAATGATTATGTCATGAAGTTAAATATTTGCATTCGGCTCTCTGGGTGTGGGCATCACTCACCACAAATTGATATTTACAAGAGAGCAGATCAAGTGCTTACTGGTTTCCATGGCTATTCTTTTTTTTTAGGATTTAGATGACGGTTATGGTAAATTCAGATGTCTGCATGCTGTCATTTCTATTCCAGGTTATATGCACTAATCTAGAATGACCTCACACTCCTCCTGACTTCTGTACAACACTTTTACATCAGTGTGACTAATTACTTCAGTGTGGCTTATAGCATGCTGTAACACTATCAAAAGAGTCCTGTGACCTCTGAAGTTCTACACTCTGTTTTTAAGAGTAATATGATGCAGCTCCAACGTCCACAATAAACTCTGAACCCTCACAATAACAGTCCAAGAGTTCAAAACAAATCATGGGAATTGGGGCAACAATTTACTAAATTATAATAATTAAGATTAAAAAGCAAGGCTAATTTACGGACGGGTGACGGATTAAAGGTAAACCTGAACCTCTGACAGCTCCTAGGATGGGGATCTTCTGCTGTAAATGTTTGGGTGTACTTTTCCTCTTGTAGGGAAGGCTAGCTGTAAATCAACTCAAAGTTATCCTGGATGCTCTAGCATTGTACAGAACAAAGGACCAGTTCATACAAGATTTATCTTCTTTTGTTTGTATTGCCTTCATTCGAGAAGAAATAAATAAACTTAACTAAACTAAGATTGAAGTTATGTGAATGTTAAAGATCTCAAACCCACTGAACACCTTTAAGGCTCATTTAGGCCCATCGCAGAAGACGTATACGCAGACTGACGGACAGTTTTGTCATATGTCGCTGCCTTCATACTTCCATTTGTCTTATGTTTCCATCAACTCATGGAATTCAGCCACTTATGTTTTAACCAGACTCCAAACCTTAGAGTGAAGATACCAAGATGGTGGCAGAAGCATTAGCGTTAGCATTCGCTGCGTTAGCTTATATGGCGACTGCGGTAAGATGAGCAGGAGATTTTGGGCGTTGAGGAGGGGCTGGCTTATTCCTGTGATGACGAAATCCCAGGTAAAATTAAAATCAAGCGCTTGCAAGAGTTTACTCTTGTTAGCGGTTCTGCTGTGAGCAGTGAAAATTCTGGGTGATGACTCCTTTAATTAAAAAAAATTAAAAAGGTTAAATAGATTAATCTGAATAAAAATTAATGCAGAAATTGGTGTTACAGCAGCAAAGATAATAGAGCAAAACCAGTGTAAAGGATAGCACTTCAGATATAAGAACAAAAAAAAAACGTACAGAACAATATCGAAAAAAGTATATATATATATATATATATATATATATATATATATAAATCTATTAGGTTATTATGAATAAATAAATTCAATAAATACATAAGTTAGTAGGGAAATAAATAATTGAATAAATTAATAAATATATGTATGAATAAATACAAAAACTAAAAAAATGTTTTTCCCGTATCTATTTAATTATACAGACTTGCTTTAGTTAGCTACTAGGAATTTACAATCTTATGTACCTCATAAACACATTTAGCAGCAGTTTTCTCTGTAAACAACAGTTAAAATATTTCTTAATATATATAAAATCAAATATTTCTGACAAAAAAGGATGAAATGTTCAGGATTTACTAACTAAAAAGGTCAGCAGGATGAATTTAAAGCTGTGAAGCTGCTTCCTTCTAAACACAGAAGGAAGAATATCTGATGAATATCAGCATCAGGTAAACAGACAGAAAGCAGGATTACAATCTCACAGCTTCTAGATGGTGAGGAGAGAGAAATATTCACAATAACTTCCATCCATGCACCTTCAGTGCTTCATTATCCAGATTTCCGCCTAAGAATTTTCTACCTTTGCATTCTTAGCTCCGCTACCGGGAGTTAGAGGGTTAACATCGGGACTTTTGGGCACAGCATAGTGAAAAAAACATTTCTGTGACCACCAAACACAGTTCAGACAAGAAACAGTTGAAGACCAGGTACACAAAGTCCGAAAAATATGTAAACATAGATTATGTCTCCCCGTGTCCACTCGAGAGCATGAACAGTCAGAAAACATGTCATACCTTTGCTAAAAAAAAGTTTCTCATTATCTTTTGGGAGCACTTCCCGTCCAAAAATCACGGTGTTGGGGTGCATGGGGTTTGGACAAACAAAAAGTAACGTTATATATGTATATATAGTGGCTGGCAGGTAGTGCATATCAGTGGTACATGAAAAAACTTTTACTTATTTGCAAAATGCATAATAAGCATACACCTTCAAGTGGAAAGGAGAGATTAAGGACCACAACAAAAACTCCGCCTTCAGAAACAAATAATGATATGGGGAATATATTACTGAAAATAAACTAAATTAGATGTCAAAGCACATACTGCCTGGGGTTGAGTTTCACTTAATAAAGGAAGCTTTGAAGAACTTTCCTACATTTGACGGAGGTTAAATGCGGCTGTGTGGGCTTTAACCAAGCAGGGGTCCTAGTAACTTCACAGGAACGTGAAGCAGCATGCATACCTTTTCATGCAGGATCTACATGAAGCACATCTGCATCTGTATTCACCTCCAATACTTTTCACTGCAACAGGTGCTTTTTCAAAGATGCAACAGGGAACGCTCACATGCACCAGTGATTAAAAACATTATTTTCTCAGTGATCACGAGCTCCAAATATTATTTCCTTACACGCTACTAAACAGGTGGCTGTGCTGTATTTTTTTTCCTGTGACAGCCTGAAACGACATTGAGATGAAAGCATGTTATCATTAACAGAGGCAGCTTTATCCAGACTCCCTTTAACTTTCTGGTTTCTCAGAGGGCTGAAAACCAAAGAGATCCAGATGTTAAAGCATCTGGCAGTAATCACAGCAGGGATTCTCGGTTCCAGAGAGCTTGTGAACGAAACAAGTCATATACTAAACTCTGTATGTCCAACAGTGTTGTCTACTACAAGTACTAATCAGCAATCGTGTAAAGTTCACAGTCAACAGGAACCCGTTAGTCACCACTCAAAAAGGTTCTACTCGTTTCCTGTTTCAAAATTTCATATCAATCCAGAGTTAACCTCACAGAGGAACTAAATAAACTGTAAAAGTGGCTTGATATAAAATTAATTATCTTTAAATAAAAGTAAAGCCATTTAAATGTAGTTTGGGAATCATAAGAGAAATGTAGAGGTGAAATTAATTACTGATAATGAAAACATAGAAAGAGTAAAACAAAATTAAATTCCTCAGTGTGATCTTGGACCACACATTTTTTTGGAAACCACATTAATTATATGTGGGGGTAGCTGGAACTGGAGAAAACGAGGCACATACTAAACCTAAAACAACTATTTACTTTATATTGTGTGATATTTTATCATACATGAGTGTAGAGGTGTGTGGAAATACATTTAAAAGTAAAGTACAAACAATAAATACAAGCAGATTGATAAATAATACAGGATGTAGAGATCAGTCATATCAACTCTTTATAGAGATACAAGCTCTAAGGTTTCCAGATTTGATTCAGTTTAAAACTGTAAAAAAATGAATTCAGAGCAAGAAATAATTTACTTCCTAATGAAATAAAAAATTTGTGGGGTTATGATTTAAAAGGGTTAACAGAATAAAAGAATCCAGCATGTCAGGACAACTTTAAAAGTGTGTTTTAATATCAGAGAAAAAAGGGTGAAACAATTTAACAGATAAATTAAAGAAAAGTAAAAACATCTACCAGTTTAAAAGTAGGTACAAAACGCAAACATAAAATAAATATAAGCTTGAAGAACAGCAGTTCAATCCAGGATGGTAATGCCACTGTTTAAAGCCAGAAGTATTATCTTATTTTGTTATTGCAATGTTTCTCATTTATTTTTTACTTTTCTTTTTCTTTTTATGACTCCTGTCCTCATGTCTTTGTCTTCCCCACCAAAGAAGAGAGGGGTATCAAGGTAACAGGCTAAAATCAAAACGAGACGTCTTCGCTTTGGAGCCATTGCCATTGACCAATGCTAATTTAACAAGACTTGTTCAACAATCATATTGCTTTGTTGCAGCATCTCACATCAGCATTTAAAGTATTTGTGAGAACTTGCATGTCCATTCTTTAATTCAATGTACTGTGTACTCATTTAGTTTTAATAAAAAAAAACAACTCATGATGATGATGATGAGGACTCATGATTGTATCATTCATTCTAGCTCGTCCTTTAAACCTCCTTCTCTTCTCGCTCCTTCAGATGCATTTATAAAAGAGAGAAATCCTTGAAAGAATGTTGCTGAGATTCATTTCTGAGAGACAGGAAGGAAGACTGACACAAAACCGCCTGAATGCTACTAAGGTTTGCTTTCCATATATAAAAAGATCTTGATCCATCTTAAAATGAGATTATTAGTGATCCTCTGTATTTATGGAATTTAAAAAATCTTATTAAACTGTCTATCCAGCTGACCATGAAGCAGATGTGTTGCAGTTATGAGGCGGTTTTGCTGGTATATTAAGAGTTTACCCTTTACAAATGCAGTGATTAAAGTGCTCAACAAATGTCAACTGCAGAGTAAAGAAATTGTAATTGCAAAGAAACAGAAAGAAAACTGCTCAGAAAGTTCCTGAAAAACCAAACAGGAAGGAACAAGGTGAAAGCAGAGTGTGTTTAAATAAGAGGAAATATTACATTTCATTAGAAATTCAACAGAAGAACAACTCTGTTTAGTCAGTGTGAAAAAGTGAAATACACCATACTTCCTTTTACTCTAACCCACATGCCAAAACGCATTTCACGCACATTTTCATTATATAATAGCAACCAGACACTTTTATCAACATCATATCCTGAAATGACACAATTACTGCTGGATAAAACACATCTTATCTGTTAAATTAGTTCATGGTTTGTACATTTTAGTATGGGTGACACGTTTGTTCAAAACTATAAAAATGAATATTTCATTCTGTATAAATTACAGCAAAAGGAAGCAACAATAAAGATTTCATTGTGTTTATGGAAATATGTTCTAATGGTCTAAATGAGAGACCCCTGGCCTCCTTTCTGACATCAGGACTGATGTAACAGTTATGTTAGAAGTCACCCACAATCCCCCACAGTATCCTCCTCTTTTGCAACTGCTTCCAGCTTCTTGCAACAGAAGAGTTTCAGTTTGCTGTGTCAGCAAACATTGTGAGGAATGTGGATTTCCTGCCATCAGTTTGGAGCCAAAGACCTCATCCATATTTGATGTTAGGGCTGGATGATATGGCCAAAACTTGTATCACGATATAATTCTTAATTTCGGTCAATACGATCTAATTCCGATATCGATATAAACAAAATAAAACCTCAGAAAAACTGCCAAAAATGCCCACAACAGATGCTGCAAAACTAAAAACTATTTAGCCAAGTCTATGAAACTCCTTCAGTATAACATTTTAGAAATAAAAACTGTACAATAAATTAATGTTCACCTTTAATTTGCTTCTAGCAAGGCTAAATCAGCCTTCAAACAAAGTAATTTAAAATCACCATCAAAGGTGAAATAAAACGTTTACCTTTCTCAATATTAATAGCTTTAACTTTAAACTATAACACAGGCTTAAACAAAGGTGCTTCAACTAGGCTTAAAAATAAAAGTGCTCAGAATTGCTACAAAAAAAAAACAAAAAAAAACAACAAACGGTCCCCAAAAGTCTCCAATAATACCAGAAAAAGTCGCAAGATCTGTTGCTAGTCGCTTAAAAAAATATCGCTAGAGTTGAGTGAAAATGAACAGGACAAAGTCGCTAAGTTGGCGACACGGAGCCAAACCAATTCTGTACTATCGAGTTAGCCTTTCCTCTCTTATCAACAACTTCGTCTGCTTTCTCTTTGCTTGTAGAAGCTTGTTCAGTCACGTTTGCATCACAGACATGAGCACTCGTTTTGTAGCTAAAACTAGCAGCTTAGCCTAGCCTAGCTGCTGGTCTTTTTTTATTTATTTATTTATTTTACTGCTGCTGGGATTGGTCGGGGCTCATTGGTCAGGCTCCGTGTCTGTGGTGTACGTCATCACTTACGTATCCAATGTGTTGCAGCTCTTTCTGTTCGGCTTGGACGCCAGTCAGTGAAATGCTGTAATCTTATACTGTATGTATATCGAAATATCGGATATTTGTTAAAAACTCATATTACTGTTATTGAATAAAAGTATATTGCGGTATATATTGATACTGAATTATTGTCAAGCTCTATTTGATGTTTTTTAATACCTATTCCAGCTCAGAAAGCAGCTTTTTTATCATTAAAATCATTAATTGCAGTTGGATAATTAAGAAAAAACAACAAACCTACCTTTAACACTTCCTGCATTCTCATGTCATATTTCACTTACAGACCTTTTATGCCTGACATTTAAATTCATCTTCAAATGCATGCCAGCTATAATACATCCACTATTTAAAAGCCACATAATTGTTTATCTGCATGGACGCATTGGTTGGCCTTTTCAGATTCCACTTGCACACTACATTAGTGAAGCCCAAACTGACAATTACTTGACAATGTCTTTTGGGCAACTTGCATCCTGCCTAAATGCCATACATCTCAGTGCTGTACAAGTCTCTCAGCAACAGGATTAAAAAACCCACAACAAGGATGTGACAAGAATGTAAATGATAAATGAGCTATTTTAGGTGGGGTACGATGACATCTTAGGTCCCACCTCTGGATAAAGGGTGGGTGTTTTTAATGCAACTTTTCATGTAAGCCAGCTAGAGCTTTACAGCACATCCATCAACATGAATACATAGATTAAACAGCCAATAGCATCAATCAGTGTGTGATAGCGTCTTATATCAATGGCTGGCTCCTGAACTGGTTTGAATCAAAATGGGATTTTGTGCAATATTGCCCAACAATGAGTCGTTATTCACTGAATTGATCATATCAGGATCAAACTTGTAGCTCCTATGGGTATAAACAACATTTATTTACTCATCTACATAGCTGCTAGAGCAGAGCTACTCAATTTAATCCCAGAAGGGCTGCAGTCCTGCAGGTTTTCAAAGTGTCCTTGCGCCAACAAACCTGACTCAAGTTACATGGATCCAACAGCCTATGAAGTTTGTATGTATAATGAGTTATTAATTTGAGTCAAGTGTGTTGGAGAAGGTACACTTTGAAAACCTGCAGGGCTGCAGCCCTCGTAGGACTGAATTGAGTAGCCCGGTCCTAGAGATTGCAACTGATGTTTACATGGGCGCTACATAATGTGATCCAATCAGTTGCTTGTTTACATGGTGGAAAGATTTTGTAATTGTATCATTTTTTACATTTGCAATGTGAACTCATTTGGAACAAGGAGAAAAAGATTTTCTAATGTAAAAATATGAGTATGATGGAACTATATTACATACTGCAATTTGCCAAGACTCCTTTAAATAAAGCAACAAAATCAGTCTCATGTTCAAATAAAAATGTATCTGACAGTCTAGTTCTCTTTCACTTTCAAGTCTTTCCTGAAACTCATCATGGTAACATACGTAAAAACAACATCCACCACACAAATAATTGAAATAAGTGTATATGTGGTTATTTTTTCCTGCTTATCTGATTGTGACAAGGTTTAAACTACTCTTCTGGATTGGAGAGCAAATTCTTTTCTTAGGTGGATTGCATAATCTGAAGTGTTACATGAGGCAGTTTAATTCTGACTGAACATTTGATCGAATCAAAAGCGCACCACACAAATGCAGCTTATGTTACCGTGTCCTGATGTGCTTCAGAAAAGGACCAGATGTTGTAAAAGTAGAGTCTCCAAATTCTTTATCATTTCAATCTACACTTCAGACCAGCTTTAACACATTTAAACTGACTTCTTAAGGAAACTTTGTTTCTTTTGTTTGCCTCACTGTTGGTTATTACAAACATGTATTTCTGTGCTAAACGAAGCACTTAGTCTACCTCTTTTTATTATTTTAAAGAATCAGAGTTCTTGGTTTTTGTTTAGTTTTATGTCCAAATAAATTTCAACTAAAAAATTAACAGTGTATCTTCATATAAAAAGCAGATTGCAGCTTTGGGACAAGCTTTTAGCAGGTTGTGTGCAGCATGAAATGAGACTAAATACTGTTCCTAACACATTAAACAACCATCTCCTGCATGGTATTTGGTATTTTGTACTTTGTACTTAAAGCCTTAATCTTAAACTGAGGGAAGCAACGTCTGATTTGACTGCCTCCCCCCCTTGCCCCCAATTTCAGCGAAAGACACGAGACTGTTGAATTTACTGAAAAGACTGCAACTTGAAATGTGTTTTCATTTCAAGTGGGTCTTTTAAACAAACAATAAAACATTCATAAAAACAATATTACTTTTTATCACAAATACACAGAGTCTACAAAACCAGTATGAACTGGATATTTTACGATGTGGATTTTTTTTTTCTCCAATCTGAAGGAGCTTTAAATGGAAATTGATTTAAAATGTGAAAAATAATTCAAACCCACATCTTAAATAAAAAACAACCCAGAGAAAACGTCTTAAGCCAGTTAAGCAATTTATACTTGAAACAAATAAATCTGATGAGTGTCTGATTTCTACGTCTTTGTGCATTTAAACCTTTAAATCTGATTTAATTATTTTACATCTGCACTTGTCCTAAAAATACATTTTTAAATTGTTGTTCCCACATTAGGACAGCTAACGCTAAGACCGTGGTCGTCACCACAGCAGAGAAAACAAAACCAGAGGTTTTAAAAATAATAATGACTGATAATAATTGAAATATTGTATGTGAGTATTACTTTTATTGCGTGCATCTATGTTTTCAAATTTTAAAAAACTAAATATATTTGCCCATAGTAAGAGCATTGCTTATGCAAAATCAGGATTTCTTTTTTTAAAGAACTTTAAAGATGTTGTTTTTAAAAACATTAATAAGCAAACAGGTGCTCAGATTTTAGCAGGAAAAGTTCTGGTTTTTATAACAGAGACTGAGCAAAAACCAGAGATAAGGCAGCGGTGAGGCAGAGAAGTAGCACACACTGAGCATTATGGGAGTAACCTGCAATTATTTTATAGCTCTTAAGATTCCTGAGCTCTTAGTCAGTGTTTACCGAGGAGGGGCAGGGCAAGGCCACAAATTACAACCACTTGCTCTGGCACCAAACGCTCAGGAGTCACGCACAGGCCCAAGCTTTGAAGGGCAAAGTCTGGTGCAGGTAATATTCTGTTTTCTTCTTACTTTTGTCATGTGATGTGCAGAATTGGCATCACTATCTTTAAGCTGCACAGGGCTGATGGTCAACTCTAACGATGTTGCAGCCATACGCTCGACGTTGTCACCTGCTTGCAGAATGACAGTTATATATGAGGGGGTGTTCATGGATGTGTGTGCGTTCACAGGCTTGTTTTCCAGCTCTCTGCAGTGGATTGTGAAAGAGCCATCATGTGATGTTGTGGGCTATCTTAAGCGACGACTTCTCCAAAAGCTCAACTGCCATGCAGAGAGGGAAAGAAAACTGCAAAAACAGCCTTATGGGAGGTTGAGAAATGATGTGGCAACTGAAGAGTTAAGGTGGCTGTTGCAGGTTGATGGGGTTTCTGGTTAAACTCGGAGAGCAAAGGTAGACAACAACGTGGCAGAAAAGGGGACAAGATGAAGTGAGGATATTGGACAAAGGCAAACAGTATGTGGTGATTCAGCAGTGTAGGCCGTTGCATAAGAGGCTTTGTGTCATTCTCCAGCTCTCTTAATCCTGATTTCTGAGGAGGTGTTGAGATGTTTCCAAAAAAAAAAAAAAAGTCAGGTGCTCAGGCATGACACAAACGAAGGATTGTGGAAAATGCAGCATGTTCAGCGGAAACCCTTGACAGCTGCCCGGGAATACAATGCATCACAGATCTGGGGAATTGTGCATCATGTGGAAGAAATGTGATTGACAGCTGTGTTACGCACCCAGACAAACATGGTGAAAAAAAAGGTAAAATGTTACACATTATACATTTTTAAATGCAAAAGTAATTATTTTATTTTTTTATACTCTTCCCATTTTGATAAATCTTAAAGTAAACTAAATAAAGAGTTGCTCTTGACGAATAAGCACATGCTTTGGTCCATATTAAAAGCTGTCAATCAAAACTATTTTCCCCTAACATGCATCAGAAAAATAAATTCTAAACCAAATTTAATAGCAAAGCACAAAATAAAGGTTTATGTAATTTTTTCATCATTAGTGAAGCTTTTGGTAATTGTCTTCAAACAGAACTGTTATTAAATGACAAACAGGTGTCAGCATCATTCCTGCACAATGAGCACTTTATAGATTTCTTGATCAAACCAGAGATCAACAATGTCTGAAAATGAGTTCATTACATGAAAGAGTGGGTTATTCAATATGTACATTTTTTTAAATTTAATTTTAGTTAATAAATACATGCAAAGAGATTAAGAGCAGGCTGGTAAAATCAATTGTTAATGAAAAGAAAAACACAATTAGGTTTCAGAATCAATCAAAGGCTGACATAATGCAAACAGAAAATCCTCCAGTTTGGTCCCTTTATTTAACACTAAACTCATAATAAAGGCTACAGGCTTACAGGATCATTTTCTATTTTCATTGAAGATAAAACTTAAATTATGCAGAATAAAGAGGTATTAGTTTTAAACAGGCATCAGCAAGGCAGTCCTTGATGTGCTGTACATGGCATCACCGCAGAACTTCAGATCATACAGAAGACAAATTATGTTGGAAAAACACGCTGGCTGGAAAATAGAAGAAATACACTAATATGCCACTCTATGAGGGCCACCTGACCAATATCGATTTGAACTCCTTTTTACCTTCTGAGCTGCCTTAATTTTTGGTGTCATAGATTGAACAAGGTGTTGCAACATTCCTCAGAGGTTTTGCTCCATATTGACATGACAGCATCACACAGTTGGAAGTAGCCATCAGAAGATGCTACACTGTGGTCATAAAGGGATGGACATGGTCAGCAATAATACTGAGGTAGACTGTGGTGGTTAAACCATGCCATGGTGGTACTTATAGGGTCCAATGTGGGCAAAGAAAATATTCCACACACCATTACACCAGCAGTAGCCTCAGTTTCCTGTTCTTAGCTGACAGGAGGCCCCTGGTGTGATCTTCTGCTGCTGTAGCCCATCTGCTTCAAGGCTGGACGTGTTGTGTGTTCAGAGATGCTATTCTGCAGACCTTGGTTGGAACCAGTGCTAATTTGTTTTCCTGTTGTCTCTCTGTCATCTTCAACTTAAACTGGACCTTCTGCTTCTGGTTCGGTGAATCTTGTTCATAGCCAGATGAAACTTCCAGCTGTGGAATCTGTAATGGGCTCGACACACGGGAGGCGACGTCGCTCCTTCTCCACTCATTTTCTAATGAAACTGTGCGATGAGGTGAAAATCGCTTCCCTCCGCCAGCCAAGCGACAGGTGACATTCGTGCATGTGAAAATGTTGCATTCGTTCACGTAGACGTGCACACGGGGCTTGCAACGCAAAACAAGAAAATAGAAACATGTTCCATTTTTGTCGCTATTGCTGGCACTACAACCAATCAGTAAAGGGCTTCATGGACTGACCAATCCCCTGAGAGAAGGCTAGACGGTCTGCAAACACTTTCAACACGGAGAAACAGATTATTTTAGCTGTGCCCGACTTCCACATACTTTACGATGCTTCTTTGTGCAGTGGAGTCAACAGCAAGATTTCGATTCGAGCTAAATCTTCTGACTTCATCCTTGACGCCTTGTCTGTCACGGACTGCTTTGACAATGTCTAAACTCCCTTCAGTATCATAACAAATCACATTTCTTGAAGAAAAGCGATCAGAGAGCGCGATGCTGCTGCCGTCGCTGTCGTTTGTGGCATCCCGTGTGTTCGGTTTTTAGTTTCACCTGTCGCTGTTGTTGGTCGCCTCATGTGTGTTGAGCCCATAAGATGTGTGCTTTCAGTAAAGGAGCCGTTTGTCTGTGCTGTCAGGTGGGCACGAGGAGACATCATCTGTACACTTTGTGTACCTGGTCTTTAACCATTTCTTGTCTTAACTGTGTGTGGTGGTCACAGAAATGGTTTTACGGATTTTCTGTGGATAACATACATTTACAACCCTGACGCTACACCAGGAAGTCCAGATGTTAACCCCTAACTCCCGGGAGCGGAGCTAAGAATGCTAAGTTGGAGAATTTCTAGGCAGAAATCTGGATAATGAAGCACTAAAGGTGATGGATGGAAGTTATTGTGCATATTGTGAATAT
>JBAMHW010000022.1:3644282-3667190 GCA_037177495.1 Rhadinocentrus ornatus
TAGATAGATAGATAGATAGATAGATAGATAGATAGATAGATAGATAGATAGATAGATAGATAGATAGATAGAGAGGGTGTGTGTGTGTTGATGCTAAGCTGCCTGCAGACACCACGCAGCTCAGAGCAGATCGACAGTGACGGCTTCCTGATTAGTCAACTAACAGCCCCCCAAGACCGGAGAGTCTGTGCACGCACACAAACACACACAGCTGTGCTCAAACTTCATGTAAATAAACCTCAGTAATCTGCTCAAAAATTCAAAACAAAGACAAAAATACAAAGAGATGAACATCTGTAATGATGGAGGAAAGCTACTAAAATGACTGATGTGTGATTTGAATGCGTGGGGTCAGTTTAAATTACCTTTAGAAGATAAATGGGGATGTTGCTGAAGTCCACGGGGAGTTTGAGAAGGAAACGGGCTGAAAACTCTCCTGTCTTAAGAAGAAAAGAAAGAACTTTAGAAAGCACATAATATGGAGGTTGAATAACAAAAATAAACAAAAGAAATAGACATGATCAGCTGCATTTAATGACAGAACTTTTGCAGATTTTCACTGTGCTAATTTGCCTTCCATCTTCCTGGCATCCTACCTGTCCTGTGAGATTTTAGTATTGTTTTATTTTTAGCTCTCATAGCTAATTGAAAGTTTGTTGCAAATACTTTCATAATAAAAAGAGCAGATATTGATTTTATAACAATGAATATTAATAATAATGAGTGAAAGGCGTCACATGACGACACGGGCGTGACGTTGCGGGTCATGTGACCAGTTCATTTCAAGTAATGATGGCGCAACACAGGAGGAGACGGAAATGTTTTTACAAATAATTAAAGAAAAAAATATAATCGTCATCCTTGATGGCAAACAACGGTGTGTTACAAAGATTTAGAAATCTCTATTCACCTCAAAAGGGGAATCTTGTAGGGCGAGATTTTACGAGAGTAACGGCTAATGCGCTAAAGAACATTCAATGGAAACACCTGCAAAACGCAATTGCACTTTGTTGAAATGTTAAAAATATTGCTTTTATTTTGTGAAAAACTGTAATGGAAACGCAGCTATTGTTTCTTTTACTTATTGAAAATATTAGCTTGCTTTTCCTTTAGCATAAAAAACAAAGATTTAAGCAAGATGATTCAACCAGATTGAATTTAAGCCCAGTAAAATAACAAAGGATAGTGCAACACTAATTGACAATATTTTTGTGAATTTAATTGATAGGAAGATAAAAAGTGGCTTACTAGTGACTGATATAAGTGATCATTTGCCTGTTTTTGCAATGTTAGAAATGAAAAAAAAGTTTTACATTAGGAACTAAAAGGACGTATAATTTGGTTAGAGAGAAGAGACCTGAAGCAATAATGGCTTTTAAAGCAGCCCTTTCCTTATGTGGAGAATGCCAGTGATTCTTAAAATGCATTTATGGATACATTCTTGGCATTTTGTAATATGCGTTGTCTATTGAAAGAATGCGAGCAAACTTCCAGAAGAAAAGGGAAGCCATGGTTAACAAAAGGTTTGGAAAAGGCCTGTAAGAAGAAAAATAGGCTATACAAGGAATTCATGCAGCAAAAGAGGACAAGTACAAAAAGCATAAAAACAGACTGACAGTTATTATGAGACGGCAAAATAAAGATTATAATCAGCTGTTGCAAAAATATATAAAAAAAAAACACAGGGGCAACATGGAATGTGTTAAATGAGGTAATTATAAGAATTATGGTAGCTCAATTAGTGAGAATACACAGGAAATTGTTGATGACTTTAATGACTATTTTGTTCATGTGGGCCCAAACTAAGCGAATAAAATTAAACCTCCAAATAGCAATGATAAAACAGATGTTACCTTTAGTAACCAGAATTCAATGTTTCTTGGAGGAATCTGTGAGAGTGATATATTAGAAGTAGTCCTAAAATTTAGGAAAACAAAAATCAACAGATTGTGATGATGTTGATATGTCAACTGTTAAAGAAGTAATTAACTGTGTTCTTAAACCATTCGCACGTCTGCAGCAGATCTTTTCTAACAGGTACCTTCCCTGATAGAATAAAAATTGCTAAAGTGATACCCATTTACAAAAATGGTGATAAACAAATGGTTTCAAATTATAGATCAGTTTCTCTTTTACCACAATTCTCTAAGATTGTTGAAAAGTTATTTGAAAATAGGCTTGATGCCTTTGTTCTAAAGACTTCTAAAGAAATTTGAACATTATGGTTTAAGAGGGGTTGTACAACTTTGATTAAAGAGTAATTTAAATAATAGGTTTCCATATGTACAAGTAAATCACACTAAGACGAGTAATTTGTGGTGTTCCACAAGGATCAGTATTGGGACCAATGTTATTTTTACTTCATATAAATGACATCTGTAATGTATCTAAATTATTAAAATGCATAATGTTTGCAGACGATACAAATTTATGTTGTTCAGGATATGATATAATGCAACTGTTAAAGTAGAAAGGGAGTTGATGATGTTAAAAACATGTTTTGATTTGAATAAGCTATCACTTAATGTAAACAAGACTAAATTCATGGTTTTTGGAGGCGGTAGGGCTCATCATGACATTAAGTTGTACTAAATGGAGTTGAAATTAAACAAGTTTACAAAGCAAAGTTTTTGGGAGTAATTATTGATCACAAACTATGTTGGAAGCCACATATAGATTATGTCAAGCGAAAATGATCCAAATCCATTGCAATACTTTATAAAGTAAGAGAATTATTAAATAAGAGCTGCCTGCTTGTATTATACAATTAACTTATACTGCCTCATTGTGTTGCAATATAGGAAAAAGTATATAAAACAAATATAGAACCAGCTATAAAACTTCAGAAAAAAACTATTAGGATAATAAATAAAACGGGTTATTATAATTCAACAAATAAACATTATTATATGTTGTAATATCTTAAAATTTGTTGATATTGTATTTTCAAAAATGATGGAAATTGTCTTTTGAGTACTAAATAACAGAGTTCCAAGTAGCATTAAATCATTTTTTTTACACTGAGAGAAGGAAATATGAATTTGAGAGGTCTATTTATGTTTAAGATTTGTAATGTATGGACAAATGTGGAAAAAAGATGTCTCATTTTTGGGGGGCAAGTTATGTAATGGACTAGGTACTGAGCTGATATTGTTTAAAAAGAGCTTAAAAAGGAAAATAATAAACAATTACACGATGATTGTGTGACAAAAATGATTTGTGGATAACTACAAACTGTTATTTTAAAGAAATAATTTAAGTTTATAAGTAGTGTGTTGCAGGGCAATCGCTGATTAACATTTAATTAATTGGGGGAAGATACTAGGAAAGGCATATATAAGCTATGAGCTTCAGCCTATTCCTTGTTTGGTTTTTGAATGGTATGTAATTGATGTGGTTAAATTTGACTGTGTATACCTAACCAAAATAAAGTATGATGAAGAAGATGAAGAATAAACCAGCATGGTGTCATCTACTCCTTCACATATTTAAAATTCAGTAAACTTACACATTTCAAAACGCATCATATGGAAATTCACACCAAATCGCTTCTATTCAAAACTACATGCCTTCTAATTATCATATTTTAATAATACAGATTTTTTTTTTTTTAAATAAAGATGTGAAAAGCTGGACATGTAACTTTAATTATTCTAAGTATTAATACTCTCAGATAACCACTGGTAAACACTAACATGTAGATGGTGTTTCTAAGGCACTTTAATAAATACCTTCTTTCTGTCCAGCAAGTTTTACATGTTGCTTTGTTTTGACACACCAGATTCAGATCAAATATATCTCCCCAAAAGATTTAAGTTATCAACAAGTTAGTGTGAATCAGGTGTTGAACTAGGGAAACCTACAGCAGTCCTCAAGGACTGAAGTTTGACCTCTGTAAAGGTGAAATATCAGACATCACAAACACTTCATCATTAAGTTCTTACCCAGCTGTTCTTCCGTCCAGCATAAATCTCCATGTTGCGGCTGTAGCAGGGGTCTTCCAGCAGGCTGTCGTACTCGAACAGCAGCCTGGAGCTTTCCCGCAGGCGCTGACATTGGTAGTGATGGTACTGCTGGATGAGCTCCTTCACCAGCTGGAGTAAACTCTCTGGGTTTTCAGCATCCCAGTGGACCAAATGCTGAAAAGCAAACCAGAGAGGAGGAGCAAGACAAATGAATACAATCTGTAGATTACAGTACAGCAAGCTAACAGATAACAACACCTGCCTCTGGGGCAAATTTGGCAAGTTTACCTCCGAAGTGATATTATTGAAAAAGCCCTGATAGAGGACAACCCACCTCCAAGAAAGAAAGCCAATTGCCTCATTAAGTATCACACAACTCAGCAAAGCAGGTTTTTAGACAGGCAGAAAAAACAAATGTCACTACAAACAAACAAAGAAAAATATTAATAAATACTCTATCTTGCCCCCCCAAAAAATCTCTGACATGACTCAGAGGGCATTGAGGGAAAATCTAAACTAACTTCACCATAATTATAGCAAAAATAGCCATCAAGCATGGAGATGGTATTTCCTGAATGCTTTTAGAAGGCATCTGAAAATGTATCAGTCACGTAAACATAAACAATACCTGGAAATGCTGGAACCTGATAAATAGTTGTTTAAGAAAAGGGTAGAGAATAATAGTAGCATTTAGGAAGAGGATGGTATGGTAGAAGCCTGTTCGGCCAAAACCTTAAGGGATATATATATATATATATATGCTGCCATGGTACATCCTATGCAGGGGCTTGTCCTGCCATGGTAGTTCCTCCATTTCATACTCCTCCAGGTTCCATTGCCTGAGGAGCTCAGTCAGTGCTTCATCCCTTGAGGCCATCTTCCTGATGGATTCATGGAGTTGGGATGTTTCATCTGTTTGGATGTTTCATAGTGGCCACTCAGGTCATTTTAACTGCTGTACTTAATGGTGCAAATTTTTTTTAAGTAGAGCCATATTGTTTTTATTTTCATTCTTCATATATTTTTATGTTTATTTTGACCTGAGCCACATGCATCAAAATTGAATCCGTATAAACCGGTGCATTCTGAATGACAATAAAAAGGCACATCTCAATCTAAATCTAAAAGAAGCAATTATTACTGCCTGTCAACCAGGGAAGGTGTACAAGATGATTTTCCAAGCGATTTAAAGTCAACCACTTTGTTTTAAATAAATCTGTCATGTGTGGGTGTTTAGTTGAAGCTGTGTTTACCTCAAGCATACCTCAGTTTTGATATGACTGTTTATAGTACAGCTTAACAACTTATGATTTTTATGGTGCTGTCTGCATTTTGTTTTTTATGATAATCTTTGCAGACTTTGCAGATGCAATTAAGCTCATTATTTTATCAGCCTTTTGTGTTAGATCTAACCAAGAAAAATGAATGATTAATAAATAAAAATAATTCAAGAACAGATTAAAAGATTAAAAATGAAGTGGTACCTCGTGCACATAAATAATCAATTAAAGAAAAACTAATTTGGCTTGATGAATTCATGACATTTCAGCCTTAAATGATTGTTTAAAGAAACAAATTAAATAGAAAATTTCTCTTTTCACACAACTGCTCAATTGATGGGGCACTATTTAACTTTCTGACCTTAAAGGCACAGTGACATTCATTATTAAGGCTGTGTATCTTCGCTGGTCCCACGATTCGATTGTCTTGTCAACGATTTGATCAAACGATGCATCAACTGTGTTGCATCCTCAACTTTCTTTATTACTGCACATTACTTTCTTCATCTACAATTACAAGCTGTAATGAGATGTCAGATAATTATGAACTCCTTGTTTACTTATAATTATTTCAGTAATCAATCTGAATGTCCAGATACTGAAAAACATCATAAACATGTAAAAAATTAGGTTATTTTTAACTTCATTATTGAACTTTATTTTTCCATTGCCTGAAATCAAGAAACTAAGTTGTTTAAATCCCTTTAGTCCGTTCGTGCATGCTAACAGCTAACTTGCCATTGGTATTTACCATAGAAATTAGCCTTAAGCTAACTTTTCGGTTTTTATACATTTTGATGTGTAATGTTACATGATTTCACTGAGACAACGAATGTATTTTCAGTGAGATACTGATGTATTTTCTGTATGTTTGCTTAGTTTTTGAGTTTTCCAAAGGAAATATTTCAAAACGGATTCAGCCTTAGATCTTTCTTTAGCGACTTATCTTCTGCCAAGCTGCTGCAGCAGGCTAGATCACAATGTGTATTTTATGCCAACAAAAACGTTGGCAGAAAATATACATTGCATTATTTATAATCAATTATGTTATATTCCTGCTTCAATGCAGAATCGTCCACATCGCCATGCATTGTAGAAATGATTAAACACCCTTACTCGTTATGCAGTTCCTGGAGCCGTCATTGCCCCGCAGCAGTTTACAGCACCATTCACTTTATGGCACTGTGTCACACGCCAGCAACTGGATATCAACACAGTGGTGGTTTTGAACGTGCACCGTGGCTGATTAATCAAAGAAACGTAAGGACATTATGGGAAGAAGCAAGGAAAAGAAAGAGAAATGGACAGTACAAGTAAGTAAACATTAAAATGATTTTTTTACTGACTCGAGACATTTAAGAGAAAAGTCAATGTGAAGATGGAATGCTGTATTAGCCGTCTTTAAGTCTCACTGGGAAAATCTGCCAAAGTTCAGTAGTGTGGCTTTAATGCCAAGAGTATGATAAGAAAAAAAATGCCATGTCATGGTAGTGATGCAGGTCCTTTCAGTTCTAATAGTGAAAGTGATTCTCATTCTGAGAGTGAAATACTTGTGTAAGACTAAAACTGAAAATAAACAAACACGTCAAGCAACTTTGACATAACTGTGATGAAAAAGTAAATATGTTACCAATGAATGCAGGTTGATCTAAAAAAGAAGAAACATTTTGATGTTCATCCAGTGAGTAGAGGGATTATAAATTCATCATTTATACCAGTTTTATGTAAGAGGGAAATGCAGGATATCTGACTTGCAATAGCTTGTCTCAATGACTGTCTGTCCGTTTGCCCGTGAGCCAATATGAATGTAAAAGAGAAAGCTTTCATTGTTTCAAGAGGGGGAGGAATGAAAAGGGAGGGGAGTGTGCAATGGCATTGGCAAGGGCAAGCTAAACAGAAACAGTGACCTCATCGTCCAGATCCACCAGTGGTTACCAGCAATGCTGGGATTCCCGAAATGAGAGGGGAGATACAAACAAGGATAAGCATTGTCCAAAAGAAGCAGTCAGAGCCGTGGGGCAGGAGCAAGCTGAAACTGAGCAGAGACTGAAGAAGTGCTGTGTCAGGATAGTGACAGAGAATATCAGTGAAACTGCTGAGGAGGACAAGAGCAAGAGAGGGGAGGGATCAGAGGTGGAAGGGGGGGGGAAACAATTCTGCAGAGTTCAGACAAGTAGGCCAAGGCCAAACAAAAACTGGTCCGAGACCCTTCCAGCTTATGGAGGACCGAAACTGCCAAAATTATGATGATGATGATGATGATGAAAAACACTTAATTCAGACATCCTAAACCTAAAGGAAACAGTAATAATAAATAAACAAAAAAACACCACGTCTGAAAAGGAGCCCACCCCCAATACATTAACTTAACAGAAGTATAGTTGCCAATGCTATAGAGCATACTCATGTAGTACTTTTACTACTTACAATAACAATATATATCACAATACAAACTCAAAATCACATTCCACAGGACGCAAACAATATACATTATTATTTCCTTTTTAACTACAATCAGAACACTTCAGCATAGGATTCAATAATGTTTTTCTTAAACATTTTTTTAAACTGAATTAATGTTGGACAGTCTTAGTTCTGGGTCCAACTTACTCCATACATTAACCCCAACAACAGAAATACAATGCTGCTTTGTTCTCGCATGTAAGATTTTTTGATATCTTCAATATTAGTAGCCAATTTCTTACTGGCCATTTAATCCACAATGTTGCCCAGATTAGATAAGCTAACTTGGTCTTGACTCTCTTCAATATATGTTACACATCAGTATAGGCCACATGTCCATGAATGTCTAGATATTTATTCAAAACTCAAAAAGCTTGTATATAGTTCATGTTGTTTCAGAGAAATGAAAGATTTAATTACAAATAAAATATAAAAATGGCTCAATAAACAACATTGATGTGCCAATAAATTATAGAAAAAAAAGAAAAAAGTTTCCATTAAGAAACATATTAAACATGCTACAAACGTATATTTCATTTATCGTTTTCAACTGTTTTAATTTTTACTTTGTCCTATTATTCCTATTTATTTACGTTTCAATGTCATTTTCAGTTCAATTTTTTTTATTTAGTGATTTTTTTCCTCCTTTATTTTTTTTATGCCTGTATTTATTTCTGTGTTATTTTCCTTTTATATTTTTTTATCCCCAAATTATTTAGTTTTGTATTTCATTCTTATTGTCCTGGTGAAACTGTTTGCACTGAAGGCTTCCACCAGATGCACACAGAAAAAACTATCAGCACAAACCACCACTAACGAATGAGGCTATTTTCAGTGAATTTTAGGTGGGTGGGGTACCAGCTCCTGTAATGGTTTATGATGCATTCACTTAATTGAACTGAACGAAAAATACTCTATTACTCAATTAGGCAACTCACAACAGGGCGCTGCCATGCACCATGTAATGCATCTCGGACACAGTGAATCAGAAACCAACTTCATGTATGTGACAGGAGCTGAAGTGCAGTGTGCTCTGTCGCGTTTTGTGAAACAAACTATTCTTATTCATTTTTATTCACCTAATTGGACTGCATAAAGCAAGTAAAGCTAATGAATGGATGGATAACGCTGCTGAGGGATGTCACTGCATTCGGTCAGTCCACCCTGTCCTAACTGCTGGTGCTCTACAATCCGAAAGGAGTGTGTTTTTCTCCCGCAGTGGACAGGGAAAAAAGGAAGAGAAACTGTGGTTTGCGGAAGGTTCTTTGAATTTTAGTTGCAACTTTCAGGGGACGTTTATGAAACATTTAGAAAAGTTTTCATCTCAATGGTCCTGGCATAATTCTCTAAGCATCACAGCCAACTTCACCAGAACCGTCAGCCTGTTAGTTGTTCACGACTGCAGGAGGAAAAAAATTTACAGTTGAACTAAAATTGAACTGAAAATGACATGGGAAAGTAAACAAATAGGAATATTGACACAAAGTTCTATTTAAACAGTTGAAAACGACAAAACAAATATAACTTTGTCATGTTTAATAGGTTTTTTAATGAGAAAAAAAAATGGTGGTATAATTTATTGGCACAGTATATTTGTTTATTAAGCCATTTTTTTATTTCTGTATTGACTTTTAATTTAGGCAGTTTTGGTCCTCCATACGAGCTTGCCTTTGTTAATCTGTTATAAAGTATAACTGAAACTCTACAAGAAAACAAGTTAAAAAATTCATCCCGATAGCTGTTGAAAGCCACAATTATAATGCACACACTAAGCAATTACCCAATAACAAAAAGTTCAGAAAAATCTCAGTTGCAAGGCTGGTGGGAAAAGTACTGTAACATAGGATGAATTCTCCCTTACTAATTACAGTCAAGTTGTTCCTAAGGTTGGTGGTTATAGTCAAGCACTCCAAATGAGCTATTGAGTGGCCAATGACAGGGGATCCAACCTCATGTTGGGTGCTCCCGCATGAAGATCATCATTTCTGGAAAAGCATTAGGTAGCCTTTTCCAAGTACAGAAAGGACACATCCAGTGGTAACCATGGAAACCTGAGCAAAATGTGGTCAGTAAGTAATAAAATATTTCAAAGAATAAATAGAAACACCATCTAAAGCTCATGAAAGAGTGAAATCGTATGGCTGTCCATGCAGCTGATGAGATTCTCAACAGACAGACCAAACATTTGTCACTGCCATAAAGCCGTAACTCTAAAATTACCATTAAGACCAACAACAGGATGCCGTACTGGACGTTCTGACTTAGAGTTAACAAGGTAGCACTTGAACGCTGAAGTGAACATTGGTCGAATGTAGAGGATGAGAAGCACTGAGCCAAAAAGCAATGTTCATCTATTGCCGAGTGTGTGCAGACATGTGAGTATGTACAGACTCTTCGCTGAATTGATTTTACATGCTCTGCTGAAGGCTGTGTGTGCCAAAACAAATCTATGTGTTTTTTGGGTTTTTTTCATGAATAGGATAAGCCCTGCGGAAAATGTACAGATTTGATACATGAAAAAACACAAAAGATGCTATAGTCCCAATCTAAGCAGTTTGAAAGCTGAGATTTAACATTTGATGAAATTAAGTGAAAAGAAAAATCCATCTACATGCCCTCCAGATCAGTCTGTTTGGAAGGAGCATCGTTCTTAGGGCTTTAACCACGGGGGGTAAGTATCACAGGCCTCGACAATAGTCCCCGGTTCAATCTGGACCTTATAATCCAATTATTTTGTCGCAACACACTGGCTAAACCTGTGTCAGATGTTTTAAGCTTTACCTTGGCTGATGATAAAACCTGTCACTCTAACATATAAACCACTGGTACCTTGCATTTTTTTTTAAAAAGAGTGCATATCTGTAAAGGCAATTTATAATCGTATTACGTTAAGATATTAGGATTTGATTCAATATCAGTGTTTAAAAACTGCATATCAAAAAATATAGTGGATTAGCATTGGGATTTAGCATTTTTGGGTATTAATGGAGCAGTGAGTCGAAGTCGAGGCTGAAAACAGAGTCACTGTGCCAGCACAGACATATATTATAAAAACACCACGCCTTTTAAAAATAAAATGCTACTTCTGTTTGTCTGTTGATTAATTTACTCAAATTACACCTCTTCAGATTAGATAGACATTATTAGATAATGTGCTGGTTTTCTTTTTTAGATAATTATTTTTAAATAATAAAAATTTAATGTTTAAACTGACTTTAGCCATATTGCAAACAAACTGCAATTTAGTTATTTTTTTCTGACTTGACTTTCAGATTTTAATTTTTCTGTTTGTTTGTTTTTTACAATGTATCATATTATGTTCTTTTAAACAATTAATCGCCCTGGACTGATAGCGTTCAGCTTGCTAGACACGTGGATTTACTAAAGATCGAACCTGTGGCCTGCATGAAGAGTTAGACCCCCAAACCCAAATGAAGATATCACGAAAACATTAAATCACTGAACCTCAGATCCAGAACCTGAAAACAGAGCCTGAGTTATCTTTTAAAGTTTTAATTTAGTCCAAAATAATTTATAAACTACAGGCAGGCACTTATGGAAGCTTTGCACAGGGAAGCAATTGTGGCACGATTCAAAAAGTAAGTCTTCCTAACTGGAGCTATGTAAAGATCCATGGTGGAAGAAAAAAAAGCAGAATGAATGCAAGAAAACCTTTTTTGTACATTTATGCTTTTTTATGTAACTTTTTATGCATAAAATTACAGAAGAGTTAATTACTACATTACTCAGCTAAGACTCAGAGTTGTACCAGATCATTTAAATGGACCACCATGCTGGTCCTAATATGCACGCATAGGAGGGGAATTGATCCAATGACTAATAACGTCTGCAACCTGGATGCTGTGGATTGTTTGATAATTCCCTGTGGGAACCATATTTCTACAGATGAAATAACTGCATATATGTTGAGTTAGGGCTATAAGTCAGTTTTTTTGTTTAGAAACTGCCTGGAAATGCTGCAGAGAGACGTGAAATTATACAACCTGGTCTCCGAGGCTTTTAAGAAAATGTTTTAGAGGCAGTTAGATATTCAGCTTGATATGAAATATTTAACCCTTTTATCTTTGTACTTTGCTTTTAAAACCTTACTCAGGTAAATTATGTGTTGTGTATGTTTGTAAAATTTTTAACTGTTCAGATGCATCAAAAAACATTTACACTTGTGCTTTTTATTGAACTTCTGAGCTCCCGTTGAGCACCAGGGCCCCTTTCCAAACACATTGCTTGGTTTTTAGAGCCAGCTTTCTTAAGCTTTATTAAGTGTGTTTTTTATTGGTCAAATTAAGCCTCTAGTGACATGTTAAAGTAGCTTATTGAATCAACAGACTGCAATGCTAAACTACAAAGGCAAGGTGTTTTTCCCCCCACGGTGGACACTTATATCTGCATCTTTACTCTGGGAAGTCAGAAAAAGCAACAGGCAGTGGCACTGATGATTGAAACAAGAAATGAGGTTTTTTTTACATGTAAATAAAGCAAAAATCATAATACAGCCATTGTTTTTACAGGGTGTTTGTGGTGATTTTTTTCAGATCATGTAACAATCATATCTGTCACCTGAACCCAAATTTCCAGAGCACAAAAAAAGGGTTATTTAGAGGGAAAAACCTGCAAAATACTTCTAAAACAAATTGAGGCAGTGGGAATGTGGAGATTCACTTGGGACTCTGTAAAATATAACTACTTTTTACTATAAATTAAAACCTTTTTTTTTTTAAATAAAAAAAAGCACTATCCAAACATTTTTTTTTAAAATAAAGTAAAAACTACACATTTAAACTTTGCTAAACTTTACTCCAAAATTGCACAATCCTTCCACAATCATAGCAGAGTGTTTCATTTTTAGCCGTTTCCGTGCATATAGCATGTATGTGTTAAGGGAAGAACTCTATAAAACCAGCAGTTTTTCTTTAAGAACATGTACACCTAAATTGGGCATCTTCACACTGAATACACCCAAGTTGACAGAATTATGTCTTCCTGTGCCATCCGTCTGTATCATCTTCGATCCAATATTTATCTTAGTCCAATGAGAGAGAGACTGGCATCTGAAACTGCAAGATAATTATATAGGCCAAGAGAAGATATTTGTTTTTATGTCTCAAACGTGATTTTTATAGATGCTGGCAACCTGATCCAATAAATCGCTGTAGACTTGAAAGTGTGAGGCATTAAAAACTCCCAAGTATTAAATTAATCTCTGTTAGTCTCTAATTCAAGTGTGGGCTCACACCCTGTTTCGCCCCCGGAGAGTGCCAAGTGTAAGATCACACTAAATTGCTCTTGTCATGTGTTGAAGACACTTGGCATTCTCAGCCCAGTGTTTTTCACTGTGATCTGTGCGGCTTGTGTCCAAAGCAGCCCAGCTAGCTGACAGAAATAGCGCTTTTCTGACTACTTCCACTGAGGTTCTGACATTCTGACACCTCTTCAGGCCGGTATCAACTTACTGTGAGGGGTAAAGGAATAGCTCCATCCTAATGTTGGCACTCAATTTCTCCCATCAATCAGCTGGTGTTTAGAAATTACCAGACCCTTTTCCATCAGCCATCTCTGGTGGCAAACAATAGCCTTCCCATTAAAAGCCTTTCCAGCCCTGTCAGTGAGCCCTGCCAGTAATAAAGTCCAATAAAGGCTGGAACACATTATTCCCTAAAGCAGGAAGGAAGCAGGAGCAACAGTTGGTACGCCATGCCCACATTGACATAATCTTGCTTTATGGGCCATCTGAGACCCTTTGTTAGAACAGTAACAGGGGACGAGCTGGAGCTGCAGATAGGAAGCGCTCACCAATGCCTGGCATTCAGGATTACCAGGGGTAAAATGAAGCCGGGAGCATTTCCTTTTCCTAAATGGGAGAATGATTACAATAGTCTCACACTCATTTGTGGTGAGAGTTTGTCCTCATACCTGCAAGACAATGTCTCCCTGTGCAAAACAGAAAGACCTTGCTTTTAAAAATAAATGACAGAAAAGCAATAAAAGGATGGAAAAGTAAAAAACAACTTTATACTGTCCCATTCCTTCTAATAAATAAATTTTATATAGATGTTTAATTTTGTGATAATTATCTATTCACAAAGTAATTCACAAAGACTTTACATGACGGTACTGTCCATATAAACAGATGTTAAATAAAACATTTTATTTTGTGCTTGCACTTTGTACCTACATACAAACAATAGTTCTAGTAAAAAACAACTTTCTTTTAAAAAAACAAAAATGCTTACAAAAGAGAAGAGGTTTAAAAGCTAATTTTCTGTGTATCTGTGTGTATGAAGCAAATGAGGGTCTGAAGATGTCTCGGTCTCCCTCCTGCATACCTGCTATTGCTTTGTGTAATTTGTGTAATGGGTATACTATAGAGAAAACAAGAAATTTTCTATGCAATCTTTTTTCTTATTTACTTTAATACACACACACACACTTCTGGCTTTGCTTTGAATTACATTTGGCTCTTAGTTTGCCATTGCACTCAAGCCACATGCTCAAATGATTTTGGATATGATTGTTGAGTTGTTCAGAGGACATTTCAATTTGCTGCAATCCAGTTATTTCTCTATTTAATTTTTAGTATTTTTATTTAAAAGATTATATCTATTTCCTTTGTAAGATGCTTTCCCAGTCTGGCTTTGGTTAATATTGTGTTTACTACTAACTAATCAAGCTTGAAAACTGTTGGTAATCCAAAATATGCAGACTGATAATGCTGCTGTGTTTGTTTCTGCAACTGAATCCACACTGATGTCAGTAGAGGATGATTAAAATGCTAGAAACTATGCCTGCTTTTAAATACATGTGATTATTATGGCTGCCTCGCGTATTTTGTGTCCGTTTGAAGTGTAGTTACGGCACATCATCAGAAATTAACGCTACGCATTTGCAAGCTGCAATATGAGAGTAACCACTAGGGGCAGTGTTGGGACAAACTTGACCAGGAGTAAGGTAAAAAGGTCGACAGCTGTAAAAATGACAGCTAGTTTTAAAGATAATACAAGCATGCTTGTTTTAAGGGTCTTATACCATCGTCAGTACCACTCCTGTCAGGTTTACTGCTGTAGGGTCTAAATGCTGCAAGTCTTCCTTTCAAAAGACACCACCAGTATTATATTAGTGAGAACAATTTAGACCAGTCAATTAAAACAAATGCAGCAAACTGATAAATGAAAACTGGCATCTACACAACAGATCCATATGCTGCTGTACACACACTGAATTTCCAGTACTTCTCTCCCCTTGTCCAGCAGAGTTCTGCAGGTTAGATAAG
This sequence comes from Rhadinocentrus ornatus, assembly GCA_037177495.1. Taxonomy (NCBI): domain Eukaryota; kingdom Metazoa; phylum Chordata; class Actinopteri; order Atheriniformes; family Melanotaeniidae; genus Rhadinocentrus; species Rhadinocentrus ornatus. The sequence continues at coordinate 3,659,279 of JBAMHW010000022.1, forward strand.
TAGAAACATGTTGAGGTTGTGTGCAGAGAGGCCATCAAGGTTAAACCCGGTCTCGGGTACAAACACATTTAACGCCGGGGAACTCCCAAAATGCTAAGTGCCTGCACGCATCACTGGGCAAGTCTAGACCAGAGAAATGATACATTACACACAGAGAGAGGGGGCAAAGGGGGCAGACAAATGGTAGTATTGGGTGAGTAAAAAAGAAAAGAAAAAAGAGAGGTGCAATTAGAGATAAGAGATCTGTGCTGCACACCAACTCCTATCTCATGCTAGGTTGAAGAAGATAAAGGCATTATTTTGTCTCTTCGGTGACATCTTTAGTTTCACTTTAAATCTCTTGCATGCAGTTAAATCCAGCAGGGCAGCTGATAACTTGGAGGTGATGCACCTGAAAGGGTGGGCAGTTAGATCTTAACTATGCTGTGGAGCGTTCTGTCCCACAGTGGGACACTTTGCTCCACTGTGTTGCAACTTTGGGACTTTTTATACAAATAACTGTCAGTAAATTACAATCTAGATGATTTACACTGACTGGGTAAGAAAACAGAAAATGAATGACCCTTTCAAGGCTCCACATGTCACAATACTGTTACTATGATACCTAGAAATCATCATAGAGGTGGGTGTGTATGGCAAGTGTACACAACAAATTATAAAGGGTAATGGGTGGCAGAGAATTCAAGATTAAATAAACAGCGCACCACAATCACAAAAGGTGACCACGATGGAAGAACCAATGTCATCCTGAAACATGCTTCACCATCTGAACTACATACAGAATTTCTAAATCACTTACACAATCTTTTTTTTTATGCTGCATTCACATTTTGAAGAATGTTACATTTTTTCTGTCGTCACTTACTGAAAACAGCCATGTGACGAAACATTGTCTGCGTAATCAATCGTAGGCAGTGCTGGTCTTTAACTTCCCTTCTTTCTTTCCTTTGTCATTTCCTTTCATCTGGTCATCTTTTCCCAACAACCCGTGGGCTAGTTTTCCTGTCAGCGTGGTTAACACATTCCTCCAAGCTAACTCCTCTTTACTGCTGATGATTTGGTTTACTGGCAGAAGTGGGCCGTGCTCTCACTAATACCTGGCCAGCTTTAACCAAACTTATGGGGGTAAATCTTTTTATGGATTTTCCTTGGTAATAGTGTATGGGGAATAATTATGCGGTGTCCAAGTTTCCACCAAAACACCTTATAGATGTGAGCAGATGGAAGGTAGAAGTGTTAAATATCGTATAGTTTGCGATAACACCCGTGGATTTTTTCACACCAGTGGGGAATATAATATCTATAACACATAATCACACATTTCCAGCATGATGATGTCATTTAACCTCAACCCATGCAACACTGGAGGTCAGCTGAACAAGTGAAACATGGCAGAGCAAAGCACGGTGTGGCTTAAAAAATAAATAAATAAATAAAAACAGTGATAACAAAAATCTGTGCTTATCGAATTAATTTTGCTGTAATATGCTCTGCTATTTTGTCTCGGCTTCCTAAAGACTGAATACTTGCAGCTTCCGGGCAAAACTCCGGGCAAACACCAGAAAAAGACCCACCGTCACTGCTATGGTGCCTACTTAAGATCTCTGTTGAATATTTAGCGAGTATTCAAACACTTCGACTCTTTAAAAAGAGTAGTGACAAATCCAGTGATTTATTTTTTAGGTCTTTTTGGAAACTTATGGAGGCAGACATTGCCACCCAAACAAAACACACTTAATCGTCCAAGCAGTTATATGGAAAAGTAATATAAACACAAGAACAGCACTGTCCACTTCTAGCAAACCACACAAACAAGCTGTTGTATGAAAGCAGAGACTCTGCTGGTTACAAAGATCTCTGTCACAAAATCAAAAATTACATTCAACTTTTGCTGTTGTTCAATGGTGAACAATTTTAATTCCAGCTCTAAAAATCTCTGCCAACATGTCCTAGTTTGACTCTGCCTTGGTTTGGAATATATCATGAATGCCCAGCTAGTTTCCATGAAGATGAAGAGGGTTTTATAGTGAGGTATTCACTCTTCCCATCATATAGTATCTTGGGTTCACTTTTCAGCGTTTCAAGGTGAATTTGGGGGGCAATCCCTCAATTCTGACTGACAATTCATAGGGGGTGTCCATCATAAATATCCGCTGATGGCTTCCTGAGATATTTATCTATGCAACATCTCTATTAAAACACCAGGGAAACTGCTCAGATCCACTTTAACTTCTACTTTTGCACAGTTCCTAATAAAAAATTACTGATTCCTAGATGAACTGAAACTTTTTTTTAGGAGAATATAACCGCTTTTTTTCATTTCTACTGTGTTCCAGGAGAATCTACTAAGAGTAACGCATATCTGGATTCTTCACTTCTGTAGTAATCTCACGTCTCAACTTTCTTTTGAGACCAAGATCATAAATACAACCCATGTAGTTGTGAAGATATATTTAATTTATTTTGGTTATGTCATATTCGGACAGTAGGCAGAAAAATATGTGCTGAAGATGGTGAATAGAAAGCTTGCACTGATTCTGCAGGATCTACAGGAAAACATTTAATTATTTTTAACTGCAAAGATATTTTAACAACTCAATTAGAGTACATTAAATTTAATCTGGTAGTCTGTATACCAGTGTAACTATACTTTTAGTCTGCAGGGCTAAACTTAGGAACAAACTTATAATTTAGTAAACTTAAAATATTGCCAGAAGTCAACTTTTAATGAACATGAAGCTTAATTTTACTTTGCAAAGGTTCAAACTGCCCAACAAGTGGCCAACTAATGTGCATTGCATGCATATTTAATTATTTTATTTAGCTAGTCTTTTGCCATCAGGACAATGGTCATGTTGGACCCTGCTTAAGAATTTTTCCTCAGCACCTCTTGCCATCTTCTGTCTAAAATGCTCCGTTTTTCCTTCCATCAAGCTGCATTTCTGCTCCTGAGTGACATCAATTAACTTCTTCAGAACAGATGCATTCACTAAAAAAAGAGCAACTAAAAATATTTATTACTCAACCTCAACTCAATTTCTTTAGAGGTTAACCCTCGGCTTTTGTGGAAAAATACTGACTTCATTCTCATGTTCACCAACAGAGAGAAGATGTTAATATAGAGTGAAACTGATTTTTCTGCTCATGTTGTATCAGACATACGTTGAAAACGCACACATGCACTCAGAAGCCACTTTATTATCAGGTTCACCTGTTCAATTTCTTGTTACCACAAATGCCTAATCAGCAAATCACATGGCAGCAATTTAATGGTTTAGTCATGAAGACATGATGAAGACGACTTGCTGAAGTTCAAACTGAGCATCAGAATGAGGAAGAAAGTGACTTTGAACATTGCATGGTTGTTGGTCTGAGTATTTCAGAAACTACTGATCTACTGGGATTTCCACACAAGACCATCTCTAGGGTTTACAGCGGATGGTCTGAAGAAAAGAAAATATCCAGTGAGCAGCAGTTGTCTGGACCAGAATGTTTTCTTGACGTCAGAAGTCAGAGGAGAATGAGTGGGCAAGTTGGAGATGATAGAAAGGCAATAGGAAGTCAACTAAGCACTGGTTCCGAGTCTCTATTTCAGCTCCACATTCAATGCTAGGCTCAGAATGTAGAAACATGGACTCATCCTGCCTTGCATCAAAGCTTCAGGCTGCTGATGGTGTAAAGGTGTAGAGCAGTGATCCCCAACCCTGGTCCGCAAGGCCCACTAGGCCCCCACTGCACAAGTCTGTTAGTAAGCCATTAATTAGAGTCAGGTGTGTTGAAACATGGAAACATTGAATATCTGCAGGACAGTGGGCCTTAAGTAATGGAGTTGGGGATCCTAGGTGTAGAGGATTTGTTCTTGGCCCATTTTGGCCCCCTTAGTACCAACGTGGCCTGGTTTAACCACCACAGCCTACCTGAGTATTATTGCTGACCATGTCCATCCCTTTGTGACCACAGTGTAACATTTTCTGATGTCTACTTCCAGCAGGATAATGCACCATTCACAAAGCTCAGATCCTCTCCAGCTGCTTTCTAGAACATGACGATGAGTTCACTGGACTCCAACGGCCTCCACAGTCACCAGATCTCAATCCAGTAGAGCAGCTTTGGGATGTGGTGGAACGGGAGATTCTCATCATAGATGCAGCCGACAAACCTGCAGCAACTGTGTGATGCCGTCATGTCAATATGGAGGAAACTCTGGGAAACACCATGCTGATCAAACCAAGAGTTAAGGCAGTTCTGAAGTTAAAAGAGGGCCCATCGGTACAAGCACGACTTATCAAATAAAATGGCCCGTGTGCATATATTGCATCTAGTCTAAATGTGTTACAAATTCATGTTAGAAACCAATATTGCAGATTTGCCAGAGTACTCAATAAATCTTAAATTCCCCATTAATGGCTAAATAGCTTTTGATAGGACTAAAACACAAAAAACATCATGTTTTCCCAAATTAAACTCATTAGACTGGAAGAAGACTTTCACCATGGTAAACATGATTAGAGTTATAATGTTGATGTGAGGGTTGACATGAGTGACCAGCTATAAACATGTCTCACACAATGAGCAAAGTACTGAGGTGGGGAGCAGCCCTGGTGGCCAATTAGCCACAGTCTGGATGCTATTTAGCCTTCATTTGTTGGTTCCAGTCAACCTCTGCGCCCGTGCAACAATGCAGCAGCGAACCTCAATAAATTTGTGGCAGACTCTGCTCATATTCCATGGCTAATGGAGCTGTTCTGCTGTAAAAGGTTTATTCATGGGACATGTGGTCTCCCATCATCCAGCTGGTGTATTTAAGTCTCTTTTATCCCTCATGGCTTGTGGGTTGAATGTTGAAAAGACTTCTCTCAATAATCACAGTGGTAAGAGGAGCTCTTGGTTGTTGCCGTCTTAGTAGTTTGAGTTCCTACACTGAGACTGTGGCGAGTTGATCAAAGGAGGACAGCTTGACGGCAGAACTTTATGGGAGGTCTATTGTTTTTTTTTGTTTCTTTAAAACAGGACAAAAATAATCATGTAGAAACTGCTCACAGCTACTGATAATCACATCATTGATCGATCTTCATTTACCATTTTCATTTTTTGAACGCGTTTGTGTGCTTGACTTTGAATGCAGAGTTATAAAATTTTTCAGAGATTACCAATTTTAAGCAAATTTTATAAAAACGTGTAATTAAACTAAATTTGGAGCAAAAAGTGAGGAAACTCGAAATGAGCAACACAACAAAACATACGAGTAGCACCTCCGTAAATGCATCAAAATCTGCTATTTTGTTCTGTTGGCAATTACTCTTGTTTAGAGATATAAGAGTTGCCTTAGTCACAGATTTTTTTACTGGCACCTAATCAATAGAAATATTGGAAAGAGATTCTGGATCTGGTGGTGATCTCATTTCTCCAGAATCTGGAACCTAACTATCTTTCAGGATATCAATGCTCTCCCCCACAGAGCCAAGATCATAGAGTACCTTCAGGATTTGGGAAAGAAATAATAAACATTATATTATATTTATGAAGGAAGTCATTCACTCCTCATTTATTAATATTGAGAGAAAAAAAGTTTTGCAATTGGTAGCTGATTTGGCCCGATTTAGTACACTATATTGCCAAAAGTATTAGCTCACTTGCTTTGACTCTCGTATGGAAATAAAAGAAATCCCACTCTTAATCAGATGAGTTTAATATGACATTGGCCTATCCTTTCCAAAAGGTTTAGGAGTGTGTTTATAGGAATTTTTGACAATTCCTCCAGAAGCGCATTTGTGAGGTCAGACAGTGTTGGACGAGAAGGTTGGCTCTCGGTCGCCATGCTAATTCATCCCAAAGGTGTTTTATCAGGTTGAGGTCAGGACTCTGTGTAGGCCAATCAAGTTCATCCACACCAAATTCACTCATACCATGTCTTTATAGACTTTGCTTTGTACACTGGTGCACAGTCATGTTGGAACAGGAAAGGGTCATTCCCAAATGGTTCCAACAAAGTTGGGAGCATGGAAATTGTCCAAAATGTCTTGGTATGATGAAGTAGAGTTCCTTTCACTAGAACTAAGAGGCCAAGCCCAGCTCCTGAAAAACAACCCCAAACCAACTTGCAACCACCATCCCCAGACACTTCCGTCAGATCGCCAGATGGTGAAGCACGATTCGTCACTCCAGAGAACGCGTCTCCACTGATCCTGGGTCCAGTGGCGGTGTCTCTACACCGACGCTTTGCATTGCTTTTGGTGTATGGCTTGGATGCAGCTGCTTGGCCGTGAAAACCCAATCCATGAAGCTCTCTTTGCACTGTTCTTGAGCTGATCTGAAGGCCACATATATTTGGACGTCTGTAGCAATCAATTGCAGAAAGTTGCCAACCTTTCCGCACTATGCGCCTCACCCACTGCTGACCCCACTCTACCACTTCGTAGCCGAGTTGCTGGTGTTCTCAATCACTTCCACTTTGATACTACTGACAGTTGACTGTGGAATATTTAGGAGCGGGGAAATTTCACGACTGGACTTGTTGCACAGGTGGCACACAATCACAGTACTACGCTGGAATTCACTGAGCTCCTGAGAGCGACCCATTCCTTCACAAATGTTTGTAGAAACAGTCTGCATGCCTTGGTGCTTGATGTTCATATACCTGTAGTACCATGGGAGTGATTGAAACACCTGATTTTAATTATTTGGATGGGTGAGTGAATCCTTTTGGCAACATAGTGTATTTTTGTTGAAAATCAAAAAAAGTAATGATGGCTAAATGGAAAAGGGGCAGATAACATAAGACTTTACTTCTTGCTGCTCATTTTTCATTCAAAACTTAAATAAAGATTGACATGTTTGATTTTAAAATTTGGTTTAATTTATTTAATGAAATGGAAAAAACTTGTTGATGTACGCTACATGTGCAACTACAGCTTCCCTGGGTCATGGCAGCCAATCCACCCCTACGGCCTCTCTGATACTGGAGGCAAGGAGGGTGAAGTGTTTTGCCCAATGGCACCATGTCAGATTGACTGAGGCAGCGGGATTCAAACTGTCATCGTTCTGATCATTAGACAACCTGCTCTACCACCTGAGCCACTGCTGTGGAGAGGATGGAATGATCTACTACAGTGAATCCCAACCTTATTTCCTCTGGGACCCCCTTCATGCATATACTAAAATACCGTGGACCTCCTAAGCTGAAACCATGCTTGGTTTTAGGCTTTCAAAGGTGAGATTCTCACCATAAATAATGTATTCTGGTTGAGTCTTGTCCTTTGATAAAGCCAAAGCTAAATGAACAACATTTAACCGTACTTTTTTAACTTAAAATAGGAATAATTTGTTGACATTATTCACAATAGTTCTAATGTTCAAAGCCTCAGGGACCCCCTTTGCTCTTTGGGGGTCCCCCTTTGGTTGGGAACCACTGATCTACTACAATGTAGGTCCAGACCTACTGCAACTGTAATGCTAACTAAACACTTGTAGGATCTGCTTAGGCATGCTATACATTCCAGAGTGACCAGAACAGCCACACAACTTAAAGAACTCCTGGCTGAGGAATAGGGATGCCTTCCCACAGCTAAATGTGACCAGGCTGGTGACCAGCATGAGAACATTCAATTTAATTCACATCAACATTCACATTCAATTCAATTTAATGGGCACTCAGCCCCACTGTCTACTGTGCTGCCTCTTTTGAGGTCTCTTTCTGAGAATGTACATCATCATCTTCTCCACCATCACCATGTTTACTATTGTCAGAAAAATACGTCAGAACTAGGGGGTGAACACTGAACTCTGTACTGCCCTCTAGTGGATGTAATGCATAACATCCATGCCAATGTAAAGGATGCATATACAGGACTGTCTCAGAAAATTAGAATATTGTGATAAAGTTCTTTATTTCCTGTAATGCAATTAAAAAACA
>JBAMHW010000022.1:3675704-3709710 GCA_037177495.1 Rhadinocentrus ornatus
ATATATATATATATATATATATATAGTTTTGTACACTGTACAAGCTCTGACTTAAAAAGCCCAGTGAAAAGCCTGGGCGTCATCAAACCTGCTCCACCACCCTGGGTAGCATTCCTGACTTGTATCACACACTGATAGTTTTATGTAGAAAATCTAGGCTGCAGAGGCTGTTAAACAGCTCATGAATGTGAATCAATGAAATATTATCTGATTCTCTAAACAGTTTCGTTACTACTTAATAAACCCATTTAATACATAAAGCTTTCTAACAATTACAAGTTGTGTATTTGTTTTTCTTTTTTCCCCAGTCAAAAAAAAAAAAAAAGATGCGATCAATACATTTTCTTCACAAAAATCTTAACTTTGAACTTAACTGTTGCTAAACTACTGCAACAGAAACTGACAGTAACCAATGAAACATTTTCATGAGACCTGACATCCTGTGAGTCACCTTTAATTCCAGTGAAAACAAAATTAGATAAGTTTAATTGATTATGATCATGACACTGAGCGATACTCTCCATTGTATACTTAAGGAAGCACATTCTGAGAGGAAACTCTCTGATGTGGGGACTTTATTAAGACGAGAGATCCTTCTAGTAAAAGTTCAGTGATACAAACAACAAGTTTACTGGTATCATTTCTTTAAAATAAGCATCAACACCATGAGTGGAAAAGTCATTTTGTTCAAGTAGTAAAAAGATTCCTGTGGGTGTTTGACTCGCTTTGTAAATACCGTTTCAAAATATTCCAATTATGTTGTTCATTAAAGTTAGAGATGAGGTGACTGATGGAAGAAATTGGATAAAATGCAAAAAATTAAAAGATTTTTGAGTTATATATAAAATGCTTAATTTCTGTTTAACAAAAAATAAGCATAAACTTTATTTAATTTTTCAAGTTGACTCTTTGCTTTTTAATTAAAGTAAATAAAAACAAGCAGTGTGTTAAAGTTAGATTGATGATGTCCCTTTAGAAAAAGGAAAAGACCCTGTATTTTAACTTCACATGCAGATTGTTTATGCTTCTTTAACAAAAAAGAAGATGGCTGATGGTACCACTGAGTCATAAAAAGGTCCTTAGCAGGGTCTTTGCACCCCAAAGGACCTCGGCTTCCTCAGCAAATACAGCCGACTCTGACCCTCTTTAGCATTATCAGTCCAATCCAGTTTGTTGTTCAGGTGAACGCCCAGGTATTTATAAAAGTCCATGATTTTATTGTCTGTTCCCTGGATGTTAACTATAGTGGGGGAAGGCTGAAGCTGGGGATGGACTGTGGTGTGTGAAGTCAGAGTCCACTCTAGAGTTCCCCAGCTTCTCTACCAATATTGCAGGCTTGATGGTGTTGAATGCACTAGAGAAATCATAAAACATGATTCGCACTGGGATGCCATTGGTGTCCAGGTGGGAAAGAGCCTCCTGCATGAGAAAGATGACAGCATCATCTACCTCAATGCCGGACCGGTAGGCAAACTGCGGCGGATCTAATGATGAGCTCACCAGAGAGTGGTCCATCATGACTTCACTCTCCACTTTCTCCTAAGCTCACATCTGGTCTGCTAGCATGTAGCAGCGAGCACACACACAGACACGTGCGCGCACACAGGTTTTCCGTCAGAGGACAGAATGCACGCATGGGAACACACGTCAACCAGCTGAAAATCAGACAAAAATATAAGACTTTTCCAAATTCTCTCAGGTAGGCGACGATGGAAGCATCTTGCTCCAGTGAGGAGAGGAGGAGGATTATTTCTCCTGCTCTGGTGTTACGCCGATTGCATCACGGTCGTCACGGAAACACGCACAGCTAAACAAGCTGAAACTACTTAGCATTTTTTTCTATCCTGACTGTTTTTTCCATCACATTTCTGGCTCTGAATCTGGGGAAACACTGTATTGTTCCGGTACTTCAGAAATGCATGTAGATGTGTCAGATCAGATTATTATAGTAATCTGATCACTTTTAGATAACTGATTATATTTGTCAACTAAATGCACTCTGTGTTTTTTAAAAATAGTTATCAAAGAAGGTCTTTAATATTTAATAAAAATCGGTGGTGTTACACAATTAGCTGTATATGAATTGATATGGAATCAGATTTAATTGAAATCGAATTAAAATAGGCTGTTGCGAATCAAATAGATTCAGGAAAATAGTGACGATATCGAGCCCCAATGTTGTATCGATAGAACAATGAAGAAAAAAAAAAAAATAACAGCAAAGAAGTGAAAAAACATAAGAAAATTCAAAAAACTTAAAAGATGAACCGGAGCTGCTGTAACTTGCTACCACAGAATGAAAGAAATGGAAACAAAAAAAACAATAAAAATTCTTTTAAATTAATTAAAAAACAACCAAACTAAAAAGGATTTCAACATTTGCATACTTATTTTTCCATGCTGCAGACCTGATGTTTCACACAATGATTCAATTAGCCTGAGAGCAGCTGGAAGCCAGCAAATTGAAATCCTGCGAGTACTCAAATGGCAGAATACAAAGAGCTGATAAATGGATGTAAGAGCTGAAATCAAAACGCATCACACCGCGCAATAAGCATGATTAGACTTTATACTGTTCCACCTTCATTTGCATTTCCTGCTAATTAATCTAAGAACATGTTACAACATACAAACGAACAGAAATGCCTGATTTCAATATCTTAACTGGGGCCATTCCCACTTTGTGACTTAGAATGTAAAAAAATAAATAAAAAATAAAAAACATATCAGTTGAGTTTAGGCTACAGATAAGCAGCATGAGAGACTAAACATGCTGGACTTCTATGAAAACAGGAGTGAGACTCATTTGCTTACATTTCAGGGTTTCCCCAGCATACGGGATGTGAAGTTTGAAGCGATCGCAGCACGGACCCGGAGTCAGAGATGTACATCTGAAAACAACATAAAGATCACCAGATAATCAACTTAAAGCTGAAGTAAACAATTAATTCATTATCAATCAGTAATTAATTTCATTTGAGATGCACCAACACTAAAACTGCTTCTTAATTGCTCATGATCTGCTTTGTGCAATGGAAAAAAATATAAAAGGAAACAAATATATCAACAAGCAAGTTTGTCTATCCAAGACCAAGACAGCGTCCCCATCTTTAGAATGAGGACTTTATAATTCAATAACATTTAAGATTTTTAGATTTAAAAATAATAACAGCCTGTAAGAGCTAAAAAAAAGACTCAAAATACAAATTATCATTACTAAAGCTCGGTTTAAAGGCTTTAACATTAAACTGGCTATTATGTATAAACTCAACATCCTCACCTTTATTCTAGCTAATATAGAGACTTCAGGAGCAACAAGGGGTATAAAACAATTTATATTTCAACTAATATTAATAGCATTTCTCTTGAATTAAATTGCTTTTATTGAATTTGTCTAAAGCTCATCTTCATGGCTGCGAAATGTGACTGAGGAGGCTATGTGAATAAAGAGGACTAACTGGTAATCAGACTATGACAGCAGAAAAATCTGATGCACCATTAAAAAATGTCATATGAATAAGACTATTAAAATCTTATGATTAATTCTTACTATAAAGATGAAAAATCCGTTCTTAACACTGATCAATTTAGAAATTGCTTCCAATTTGTGTTAAAGCCTTAAACTATCATTACATAATGGGCATGTTTTGATTTGTTACAACACAGATACCCTGGAATTTAAAGACAGTAGAAAAGCAATATTTTTTTAATTCGTTCTGTTTACCTACAAGCACTACACATCCTGAAGAGCAACCAAACTTGATCATCTTTCAATCGGAAGGTAAATTAATTCATTTATAGTGTTTATTTATTTCTTTATTTATTTTTAAACACATTAAAACGCCTTCCTTATCGGAAACAAACAGAGCTGTGACTTAAACCATCTCTAGTTATTATCCTGTTAATTAATCAGTCAAATCATAATACTGTTTATGATGCTAATGGACATGTAAAACAAGGACTAATAAGAGCTCTGGAAATAACTTGCTAACATGCTCCCGTGGGAGCAGCATTATGATACAAGGACGCTTCTTCGTATGATCCTGGGTCAACTGACAACATAAATATGGTAAATGACCACCTTTTTCCATTAAACGATTTTTTTCTTCCCCAATAGCACAATCACATTCCAAGAGGATAATATCCGTTTTCATTGTCTTTAATTTTTTAAACAATGAAAACAACCCTGGATGGAAATAAATGTGACATCGTATAAACGCATTAAAACAAAGCCACAACAAATGTATGCACAATCAATGCAAATGATGAACAAATTACTATAGTCCCACTTTGTAACTGTAAAGAGTCAAACACAGCAAGCTGGAGCAAATTCTTATGTAATAGTCCAGTAAAGCATTTCTATATATTAGAAGCTGTGGCACAGCTTTCAGTGACTGAGGATTCTAAATTTGCATGAAATTTTTACTATGACTTGTAGGTATGATAATGTACAGGAAGATTACTTTTCACAGATATCTTTCTGCTATGCAGAAATGTAAACAGCTCTTGAATCAGCCTCTAATCCTACACACAACTCCAAGTTCTGACAGGTCTAATTAAAAAAAGAAGTGATATGTCCCTGATAGGTCATCCATTAAAGAATGAAGAGTCCTGGGATTGTAGAGACTCTTTACTGGAACTCATGTTAAACATCCTAACCCTATGGTTCAGAAATTAGCCTCACCCAGTTTTGAGGTCTGTGACCCGAAGACAGTTGGTGGAGTCGAGCCCCACTCGGTTTCTCACCACGCTGCACAGCAAGGGACGCAGCTCAGGTGAGATCCGGTGCAGCGCAACCTCAGGTGACATGTTGTTCATTGTTTCCTATCTAAGAAATCCAACAGAAGACAGTCCACCGAAATTATTTTTAACAATTACTTAAATTTTTGTTTAAAAGACAAAAACACCCACTTTTAAATCAAATATATGATTCAAACAACGTTAAGTGCTATACCCACTAATTTTTAACGTCCCCCCTCCCCCACAGCTGTCATTTCCTGGTGTCATGCACACCAGAATCATTTCACTGTTACTGGATTTGAGGTTTCTGCTCAGACTATCTGGGGAAATTTGTTCATACCAATCGAAATTGCAAACAAACAAAGTAGCCATCCCAAAAATCACGTAGTTTAACTGAAATAAAAACAAGGGTTCTTTAAATGCAAATAAAGCTGGCACGGCTAGCCTCCTGTTTCTTATAAAACAGTTTATGACCACAATGCAGCAAACGTATTTAGCTTAAATTATGTGCTGCTGTAGTTTTAAAACTTACATTAAATACTGTAAGGATTTTTAATCTCGCCAGCTGTGCATAGTTAACCATCGTTAGCTTAGCATCAAATGGAAAAATATTTAGACAAAAACTAACAATTAGCGGACTCCAAACACGACTTGCCCATAACCCGTTTATGTAAGTACACAATGCGGTGCACGTTAGAGTACCTTAAAGAGCCGGCAATCGGTATATTGTAGCTTAAACGCCTATGTTTACTTCATGCTCTCAAAACTTTCCGGTACATGTTGTTTGGGTCCTCATATTCACCCTACATTTAGACGTCTTTAATAATGCCTGTAATCAGAGGGACAATTTTCTGATTCAAAATCCAAATATTTGCGAAGTGTAATGCTATAAAAGCACATTTGATTTGATATGTCTGTTACCAAGCTAGAATCAACTAAATTAATTGGATATACGCAGATTTAATATTTATAATTGATCTGGCAGTACAAAGACTATACGCAGCTGCCTCCCCGCACTTTGACCGTCACTTGGCTGTGGGTGTTAGCGCTGTCCACTCTTGAGTTGAAGGTAAATTTGGGTCGTCTTTTACTGAACAATTATGCCGCTACATATTATATTTAAGGTTAGCATTCGTGCTATGAGGATGGAGGCTATTCCATTTAAATTTCAGATCTTTTTTATTTCAAAATACTGTAGCCACAAAGAGAGTAGTTTCTGTACATTTACAACTTATAGTACAGTAACTGCAAGATACATTAATGATCAAGTTCAAATGCAACATTACTTTACGAGTTCATTGTACATATCAAGAACAGAGTGTTTATCATAACTAATTGCACCAGTTGCAATTTTTGATATTGGCCTATAAAATAATAAAAACTGAGTATAATCACTTGCATTTGCATTCATATACATTTGTACTCTCTTAAGTGAACATATGCTGACATAAGATACAGTATTTAATATAAAAACTAATTTTACCAAGTACTAAACATTTTTTTTAACATGTACAGATCGATTTAAGTGTCTTTAGGTGTATAGAGAAAATCTTGTGTCTCTCAGAGCCAATTCTAAAAACAATGAAAACACATTTTATAAATGCACATGTTTTAAAAAAAAATCAACACATTATATTCTTGTACATATTCAATAAATAAAGAAAACAAACACACTGGGGCAAAAATCTGACCACTTCTGGAATTCAAGCCTGCTTACATGCTTGCATAACAGATCATTTATGCCTCATTTGATGCTTTCTGCACAAAACTACACTGATCTCTAGGCAAGTCATTCAATTAAGAGTAAATTGTTTGAATGGAGAGGTGAAAAGAATATAATGTCAAATATTATGTCAAAAGCAACAATGTGGCTATCATTAAGGCTAGAGAAGAATGCTGTGCAAATGCATTAACTGTGCAAATGACTTCAATTGTGAGATGTCCTTGACCTGACTTTGTATTATTGATATTGGTAGTAATATTGGTTTAAATATTTTCCTCCGTTGGTTAATTTAGTCTAAATAAAATTGTATCTCATCGATTTTTCTTTTTCCTGTGTGAGTTTAAATCCTTTTGAAGTCTCACGTTCTGTAACAAAACTATATGACTGCACAATAAAGCACAGGTTTTGTCATGTCCTCCAGGAAGTCTAGTAAACCATATTTAATAAGTTACTTGTTTATATTAAATAGAAGATAAAATATTTTGCAAAATGACCATTTTGCAGTGACATCCAAAATGTGTTCAACTTGCACAAAAAAATAAAAATAAATAAATCAAGCCTTAGTTGTAGGAATATGCATGCAGCTTTATCAGTTATGTGCCTTCGTGGGGGCAGTTTGGCTGATTCATGACTGGGAAAGTCCGCCTTCAGAGGGCTGAATCAGAATCACTGAAAATCTCCTGTAAAAGCAGCCACAGCAAAATATGTTCAGCTGGTTATCATCCAAACATTACTGTTTTTTTTTTTTGTTTTGTTTTTTTTAAGATAAGTGGAGTTTTCCAGACAAAGCTACAGTTTCACTTTCTCTGAATTGAAAACCTGAAAAAACAATGACCAAGAAAGAGCATTTAATGAACAGTTTGTGTGTTTTTGAGGGTTATGGGTTGAATTTAATGATTATCTTTGTCATTACGGTAATTATTTTTATTCATAAATGGTCCTGTAATTGTAATAACAGTCACTATCCAATTAAGTCTTGACTCCATGATTAGTTAAGGACAAAAAAAAGAAAGAAACAGAAATGGGTTCAGAAGCTTTTTCTTGTGGATTTTCTCTAAAGTGTTTGACCCTCTGTGAGCAACCTTGATTTGCATTTAGATGAATCCATTTAAATGCATCACTTTCTCATGTTAGAGTGCAGAAATGTATCTGTGGTAATACTCATTTAGGACATATAACACTTTTTAAACCCCATGCACATACTTAAAAATGAGCCTGAATGATAATTCAGCTCAATTCCAACAAGTGAGGAAGAACTTTTAAATGTCATTCAGGTCTCAGAACATTCTCCTATAGATGAAGTGAGGAGGATTCTGGGTTTTCTTGCCTGCAGAAGGAAAACAATACCCTGCATGATGTGGGGGGAAAGAGTTGAGCCATCCCACAGCCAGCGGCCAAGCTTTCCAAGTCTTCCACTGCCTAGGAAGAGATTTAAGGAGATTAACACGCTAGCATTAGCTCCGATACAAGCAGGGGATTGAATTAATTAAAGACTTCGATGGGCTGTGGTGTGTGTTCACGTGGTGTAGCATTGAAATGCCCCCCTCCTACCCCTAGTTAAGATTGGAATTTGTACAGCTCAGCCTGTGATTTGCTCTATTTTTACCTTCTTCCTTGTTTCAGTCAAGCTCACGGTAAAGTGGGAGATAAATAAAATCGAGTGGTTTTTGTTTGGAGGCTGTTGAGAAACTAGTTTACATATTTTCCCTGAAATGCTCCTGCTGTGCTTTAGACTATGGCCTCATTTCTGAATATGTTCCACAGCACAAAAAGTGTTAAAACAATCTAAATCGTAAACATGCAGTAACATGAAGCCTCTCAAATATGTGAGAGGAAATAACAGAAATGTATGTGTTGATCATCAGATCATGACTGAGGAGGCTTTTGATGTTGTGGTGGTCGGCTCCTGCATGACCGACTTGGTGAGGTGAGTATCTAACACAAACATATTGTGTCACTTTGTTTATTGGCTGAAATGACCATAAATCAGATCTATATTTAATTAAAAGTCTCAGTGGAAAGCCTTCCGCTAAATTTGGGCTCAGGAAGCTGCTCTGCTTCCTCAGGTGGACTCAACAGGAAGAACATGTTGGGCAAAATTTTATGACCTAATTAGGAAATATTTTCTCTCAATGTAAAGGCCCTGCATGATGTTTAATTTAAGAGTCAAACTAATGGCTTTATTGGATATTTACATGTTAAAAATGGAGTAAACAGTACTGAAAGATATGACAATATGTGTGTAATGAATGTGTAGTTTTTGTTGGAAAGGCTGTAGGCTATAAGACTATTTAACTTACTGTTTAACTCGCAATTCCCAAGAGGTCCCAAGATGATTTTATGTCTTATATTGTGAAGTATTTTTACCTAATAATAAAAAATAAATACACTATAAATAGATAAGCATATAACATGAATAAAAAAGGCTCTAAGAGGAATATTATTGTATAGATGAGCAAATTAAATTTAATAAATAAATGTTTTTCTTTACTTTATGCCTGTTCTAGTTGCCGCATATTTCCTTTTACAGGACATGACGTTTCTGACTCATTAAATCCAATAAGTAAAAGAAGCCAAAATTTATTTAAAATTACATTTATTAGAATAAAATATAAAAATTTAAAAAATAACTTTCTGTGTCCATAAGAACTACAGTGACGGCCACGGTAATTAAAACCGTTCATGGTCAGAAGACTGTTGCTCATCATCCTGTTACAGACACGTAGTAACCAATTTAGCTGTCCTAAACATGAATACTAAACAAAGAAAACATATAAAAATATAACAAATTGCCTGAAAACAAAATAAATAAGATTTTACGACAGCAAGTTATTCTTAGACATCATATACAAAATAAACCTAATAATAATAAGTTTTTAGTCATTGCATCAAGTAATACAACAAAATTAAAGAGTAAAAAACAGCTCTTCACTGCACACTCACTCCCACACACTCACAAATGCGCATAGACAGACATCTTCAAAAGTACAATAAATAAATACAGCGTAAAAGATTTCATATCATTTCTAAATGTCTTTCTCATTATCAGTGGTGTGTTCACTGTTTACCCTCTTAGAAGTACAGGTAATGTCCAGAAGCAACTACCAGCTTCACCTCACTGGAAACAATCCTGTAATTTACAACATGGGATGACATTACATCAGGTCCTTCAGACTGTTTCTGACAATGAAGTCAGTATTTTGCTGCTCAGTGGGTCTGTCAGCATGCTACCAGCTGTGTTGCAGACAGGTTTAACTCCTCCGTCAGTCAATAAGCATGTTTCTGTAAAGAAAAGGTAAACAGTTTCCACTCTTTCAGCCAAACATTAGGCTTTGCTTTGGACTTTTGTGTCAATGCTGACTAGAACACACTTTCTGTTGCTGTCACAGCTAAATGTTGGTGTTTGTGTTTTGCTTTTATTGATTAATTTCTTAGTTTTTTTGGCAAATGTTAGACTTCAGATAACTGTACCGTTTTATTACAGTAGAAGAGATAGAAATACTTCTATTAATCTATGTATTTCTATTTATTTATTTAAGATATTTTTTTATTTAGTTATTTCATAGGCATATTTATTTATTCAAAGGTAGCAATTGCTAAAATCTAGTGGTCAAGTTATAGATTAAGATCATCTCAGACATACTTTCCAGTGTTGCCAGATCATGTGGAAGTAACAAACAAGCTTGGAAAACAAGTCCAAAAAAACTGACTGGTTCCTTAAAAGGAAACCCAAAACCATGTGACCTTACTGACCACTATATGACAGATATGTATATTTTCAGATAACGACTAGGAACAATGAAGAATGAACATATCCTGTGGAGTATTTACTATTTACTCATCAGTTTTTTTAGATATTGAAAGAAAAGGTCGTGAAGTGCGATTTCTCTGTCTTAACAATTTAACAGTAATTTTCTTTTGCACGGGGTTTATTTACAGTTATTATCAACATAGCTTTGTTGCTATTACAACTATGTAACAGCATGCCGTTTATCCAAAACTATCCAAAACTGTGAAAATATTCTAGATTTATCTATGCATTAATCCAAACCTTTCTTGTAAAACAGGGGTGTTTCCTGTTTTACTGTTGAATGTAATGAGTCCTGCAATATATATGAAATCCTTAGCTGGAAGCTCATATGGCTAACACTAGCACTAAATCAACCACTGACACGTAGAGCTGTCTTGTTCTTGCTATTTACTCTTCTTTGGAACGTTTACATTCCAGCAGCCCAAGAGAATTAAGCAAGGCATTTCTCCACATTCCAGCTACACTGGTTTATTCTAAAGACAGGAAGTTAGTCCTAATGAAATACATGTAGCAAAACTGTCTCATCTCTCATATTTTGCCTGTAAATGCAGCTCTCCTTTTACTCAAACAAAATATTAGAGGAGAGCTGGACATAGCATTCAGGGCTGATGTCTAATTTGTTAGCAGGCCGTAGGTAGCCACAGCCAACAGAATCAACCAGTCGCAGTTGTGAGGTAAACTAGTGAGAAGCCTGCCCTTTTTTTTTGCAGCTTTTTAGAAAAAACTGAGGTATTTCAAGCATCTGCCACCATCATCAAAATCTATGTCCCCAAATTATTCTTACTCTCTGCCACCACAACAATCATCCTTTTCCTGCAGGGGCTATATTTTGATGTGCATGTCAATGGAAAATATGGCATCTAGACAGAAGCGAGTATTCCATCATGACTTGTAATGAGAATACAGGAAGTGGTATAAAGTTAGACAACGCTGCTGCCTTTTCAGTATTTTTCCAAAAGATGCCGCAGGGACCTTCAGTGTTTATTTAAACAGCGTCCAGGCTGTTAGGCAGTAACAGTAAGTTGACTCCAGGTGGTAATCCTTTTGTAAAATAAGAGCATATAAAGTTGAAAACAGCAGCATAATTATCACATAATCTGCTGTTAAAATGTAAAAAAAAAGTTCATTAATTGCAGATCTGAGATGATGCAGTTAGGATCGTATTTTTGGTAAAACCAAGAGAAATTTCAGAGCTTCAAATGTGCAGATAATCCTGCTGCATAGGAAAATGTCAGGGTTGCATCATCCTCATACGTGGTGCGGTTCTTCGAGCCAAGTTAGATCCATTCCCACAAATCATTAGTCATCAGTTAGAGCGTAGTGTGTTAGCTGAAAACAATTTATCACCTGTCTCTGGGAGCAATGCAACAATCTCAAAAGACATGTAAAGCGTATTTAATGCCAGAACTCCACATGCGCTCCAGCCAACTACATGTTTGTTGAGTCTATATGCTTCTTCATGTGCCAGTAAATGAAGATCTAAATAAACAGTCTGTGCTGCTGGGCTGTGGAAGAGTTTTGCATCTCTCATCAGAAGCACATGCCCTCTCCTAGTGGGGTTTTCAAGAGGAAGTATTTAGTAGTTGCTCATTAGAAATTCAACTATGAAACTTCTTTGAATGGCAGGAATTGTCAATTAAGACCTCATTAAGTTTACAGAAAATGGCCTGTTTTTGGTCTGGGGGACTGGTATTTTTGGATGGAGGTCAGAATGCTGATAGGGGAATACATTTGCAGCCCTTAAAAGTGACATGCATGGCTTTTAAGTCAAAAATCCAGTCAGTGTTTGGTAGGCAGTACAACTGATTGTCAGACATCAGAGACACATACTCTTTCTCTTTATGCTAAAGACACACAAATGTAACACACTGTAGGGTTTAGTGGTAATCTATCAGTCAGGCTGTGAGGCATGTTATTATAGTGAGAGGTTGTTTCTACTATCTGCAGCTCACAAAGAGGTGGTGCAGATCTGTGGAGGCTTTTAACCCGTTGACAAAGCCATACAGCACCCCCTGCTGCTGCAGCTCACTGAGTGGAGACGCTTCCCACTCAACCTGCTCTCTGAAGTTTCATTAAATATGGAGAAGAAACTAAATGCTGCACAAAACTAAACAGCTTCTATAAAAAATTAAATGATTTCACTAGAATGTGTCTCAAACAACATCAGGATAGCTAAAAAAAACAAACAACAAAAAAAAACTAAACGGTGGATCCAGGATTTTTTTTTTTTCAATCTTAATGAAGGAACAAATTCAGTGATGCATCCTGATATATGAGGAGTCACATCTTCCTCCAAAGCCAAAGCCCTATTTCACAATTTGAGAATTTTTTTCCTGAGTCAGCGACTACATTTGATGGGTTTCTTCTCTGTGGATGTGCTCCACCTTTCCATGAGTTTTTATGAAATTTGGCTCAGCAGTTTTACGTAATCTTGCTGACAGAAAGAAAAATGATGCAACTAGGAAAAACAGGAGCAAATGATGTGTCTTTGTGATGGACTACTGGTAAGAAACAACCTAAAGACCCAATTTAAAACTGGTTCTTAAGTTGTCTGTTATTTTTAGATGCAAAACTGGTTCAGCCCTTCACTAAGATGCCTTTTTTAATGCTTCAGTGATTCTTGAGTCATGTTTTAATAATTTGCAAGCAAAAAATAAGATATATTACTGTGAACATGGAGAGGTAAAATGAATAGAGTGATTATTCAAGCAGCCAATATAGAAAAAAAAAACAATGAAATATGTTCAGAAAGCCTGGAAAACCATAACTCAAGAGTACTTTAAAAGATTACAAGAAAATCTTAGTGTGGCTCAAAACTTTTGCACAGTATTGTCTGTTGCACATTCTACTAGCTGTGTTAAAGATTTGCCTGTAAACCATACGAGTAAATCTATAAATGTCCCAATTTATAAATAAAACTGGGATATTTCCATAAGCACCAGTCATTTCAGACATGGAGTAGCACCATAAGTGGCTCCTTATATCTGATGGTATAGGCCGCTTCTAACCACCAAGAGTATAATGGGAAATCTCACGCTGCTCTGACAAACGGTGCACACACAAAAATAAACACCCACATATGCACCTCTTGCTTGCGAAACGGTTCACCGTGTCCATGGTATGTTGTGCTCACTTTGCCTGTTCTTTGTTTCACCCTGACCTTGTCCTGATTTCCTGGAACCCCAGTGACAGCAGCCACTGTGGACAAGGACAATTATGCAAGATAGATTAAAAAAATGTCTCCTCTCAATGGTCTGTGGACTTAGGAAAAAACAATTATCTGACTCATAATTTCAGCTAAAGGTATTTCCTCTTGAATGAATATATTTAGGATGTTTAGAATGACTGTGCAGCTTGCATCCTCACTGCTCACTGGTTTTACAAAACTGTAACACAGGTAAAAGCTGAAAAACTCTCTCCACTTTAAAGGTTATGAACTAGAAAGAGCTGAAATAGTGGAAAACAACATTTGAGTTTCTTTTTGTTCATATCCACTTCCCAGTGTTGCTCACCAACAGCTGAGGCATGGCCTTAACAGCGACAGAGGAGAAGGAAATGAGAGCCAGCCTCAAAGCAAACACTTCACGTCACTGAACACCTGCTTTGGCCTTTTGCTTCTGTGGGAGAAAACGCACTGAGGTTGCACTTTAGCACATAACTGCCCTGTTTGCTTGGCGCACTCACCACAGACAACAATAACCGAGTGTCTCACAAGACTTGGTGAGGCATGAGAAGCTTATTTAAGAATTAGGAAGTCTGTTTGTCTTAGCTGCCAGTTATCTTGCATCAGGTGGCTCTAAGCCAAAGGTTTAGTCATTATGTTAAAATTATATTATGGTTATAATATATTATTTATAAGTGTTCCTATAAAGCACAAAAATGTAATTGTATCAAGATTAAATCAACAGAGGTGGACGTTTGTTAGTGGCTTCTTCTTACCTGATTAGTCCTTTTTAGCAACTACACCTGAGAAGGCCTTCCTTACAGCCAATTAACTATAAAATCTGATTTTTCTCAAATGGGGTTCCACGTACCCCTTGGGGTCCTTGGAGACACTCGAATGGTTATGTTAGGAAAAAAAAAAAAAAAAGGAGGTAACTTGTTCTCTTCTTTATATTTTGTACTTAATAGATGTGACTTCAGTTTGTGTTATGATGTAGTTCAGTTCAGGTGGTCGGGATTACTACACACATGTGGAAATGTACACGTATGCACATTAAAAATAACTTTTAGATCTTGAAATCTTACTCTTTTTGTAATGTGAAAAACTGTATTTTTCTGTGATTAAATGTTTGGGATTTTATAAATCCATTGTGATTTGTAAGTTGTAATGACGTGAAAAATGAGTACATATGTAAAATAAATAAAACATGTAAATCAAGTAAAAGATTTTATTGAAATTTAAATAAGTAAAAAAAATTAAACATAAAAATATAAAATAGAAATATACTATACCTAATAAAATTGAAACTATATTTAATATATATTAAATTAATGAACATGTATTATAAAATATGTTAAATTGATGCATTTTATAAATAAATTTTAAATTAAAATTAAATTAAAAAAATGTGAATACATGTTTTTAAAAATATAAATATATATTCTATTCTATAATTTTAAGCATAAAATATATAGAGAATTAAAATATCAAATAAAATATTTTAAAATAAAATGTGTAAATGATAAAAACAACCAAATTATGTAAATGTGTAAGTGAGACAAAATATTGTGCATTTTTCCCCCAAAATCTCAGGTTGTTAATATGTTTTCTAAAAGGATAGTTCATTAAATGTAAACATGTTGATAATATGCTACTATAATAAAGGGAAAAATGTAGAGTTTTTATTATAAAGGATATAATTTTACTGATCCAGCCCACTACAGAACAAATTGTACGTTGTCCTGTAGCAACTTTCTAAACCCCATGTCGCTCCTCATTTGTGTCTTTCACTTGTAATTGTCTGCTAATCCTTTGAGCTTTGTTTACATTTTTTTTAAAAAGAGTGCAATTTTGGCCCGAGTTGCATTCAGTATCACTTTGAATATATGTTGTAATTTGTTACCTGAGACCCACAGAGACACAACCACAAATTCACAAGCTTGTAGAAATTATTACATAATAATATCAAATGATGCACTTTTTATCTGTCATAGCATTTATTACCAGTTATTGATATCATTGGTGTTAATGGCTGTTATTCTCCCCAATCAGTTAATATTTATGCATAAATATTAGGCTTACACAAAAAAGCTGCATAAAGGAAACTGAGAAAGAAAAAAATTATTGATCAAACTTATTTCTTTGATAAATTTTAGCCTAAATGTAATAATTTTTACAGCGCTAATTTTCTTTCATATTACTGATTATCATTTGAAAAACATGTTAAATGATTTTAACATGAATGCTTCTTGTTTGTAAGCTGACTTTCTGTAAATGGTGCTGTGACTTTAAGTCAGTATTGCCAAGTTTATTCGACAAGGATCCTCAATCCTGGTCCTTGAGGGCCGGTGTCCTGCTTCACTTTTGCAACACACCTGGACATTATTATTTTTTTTTATAGACTATCTGACTCCAATAAAGGGGGGAAAAGGTAATTTTATTAGTTTTAAGCTTCTTGGAAAAACTTAATTGTGCAGCACTCTATACTAATACTGTATCGCAGCGATCACATGTCCGGATTGGTAATTTCTGCTGTATCAAATAAAGCACTTTCTTGATAAATTTTGGGAAAGTGGTATGATGGCCAAAGCTTGATTCGGCCATTTCGGCTTTTTTTTAACATGTCTGGAACCACCTCGTTAATTTTGCTTTACTGGGAAACATGTCAATAAAGAAAAACAACTATCACTTTACTTGACATTTCATAGCATTAAGCTACGCACAAAGTGCAGACAGAGTTGTACTGATGTTTTCATATGACTTGTTGCTAATAAGCAGAAAGTATTTATTTGTGTCTTTTTTCATCCAAAACATCTTTTTACTCAAAACTCAGAAGTGTGTGTGTAAATGAATACTTTAATGTTTAAGAAAATGTGCTTATCTGCTTTCGCTCCAAGAGTGGTTAGCTTAGCGTTGTACATTAACACTGCTAACCATTACTGTCATGGTTAGCTTAGTGTTATTGTAAATATGCCTTGTTAAAATTTACAGATTGACTTTTATGCAAAATGTAAAATAATAATAAAATATATTAATTTGTAATTGTGTAGAAGTTCTAAGTTACAAGTTTACGAGCCATGTTTTTTTTTGCGCTAATGTTAAGCTAACTGTAAGCTAAGCTGACAGTTGTTTGTTTTCTACATAAATGTGAAAGCTGATTTTTTTTTCCTCTTTATGCATTGAGAGTAGGAAAGTCATAATGTTATTACAGAAGCCTTTTGCAAGGAATTTTGTTTTTATATATTTTTACAAAATACTATTGGTTCTGTATTATTATACTTTCTATCTTGTTTTTAACCTATCTGTTACCATGGGGCTTGTCACAAATTGCGTGTAAAGGAAAATTACAATTAGAAAGGGTATGTTTGGACAAAAGACCCCAATATCTGAATAAATTTAAAAGCTGAATGCAGATTGTTTTTCCCCAAGATCTACTGGGAAGTATCACACATTGTAGGATAACTGTTGTGAATAAGATGTGTGTAAATCTTTTGTGTGTCAAACTTTTGTTCTATTTTCTTTTAACCACACTTCAGTCTCAATGACTCGACATCCTGTTATAGCTTTGGCTATTTTAGTGTTTCACACTGCGGTGCAAAAACAACAGCATTTTCAACAACAAGCGGCTCAGTTACTGGAAATCCTGGGATTGAGTGAACTTACTGTAACAGAACACCTGTCACAAACAGGCCAACAACAGGGTGAAAAACAAGTTCATGACAGCATTTTCCCACCCGCAAACCCTCTGGCCTCAGGCCAGTACTGCCCCAAGTCAAACCACGGAGTTCTGACATCTAGCATGAGGCTGTCTGTTGTCTCTCTCCCATGTTACTCACTGCCCACTCCAGGCTTTGCCATTGGAGGATTAAGGGAAAAAACTGCTCCTCTTGAGGGGAGCTACCTGTGGCATATCACCCTTGAGGGAGGGTTGGACTTGACCAACCCTGGTGAGTCAGGCATTACCGCTCCAGCCAATGTCAAGTTGAGACATCTATGAGATTTGGTAGTTGCATCATTTTCAGATTTGGAGATGTTTGCTTTAGCTTAATGGATGTCTAGGTAAAACAATACTTTTTTTTTTTTTTTTTAACAATGAATATGTCTTTTTTACTCCACTTACTGTCTGTTTTCATGTAGAAAATGGGGAAAAAAAGTTTCTCCATAGTCCTGGTCATCTTAGCAACAATTATGTTTTGTTGATCTCTCAGTGGAAGACCTTTATATATTCAGTATCAAAAAGTAAAATCTTCCCACTGTGGTTCTCGCTGTACAAACATTTTATTTAAAACTTTGATGGAATATTTCTCAGTTTCTAGAGAGGCCATCAAGTCAGGTGAATAAATAACCCAATAGTAGCATGCTATTACTTGGGAATCCATTATTCTTAATTCATTAACTGTAGATGTTTTTGTACACCAATACACCCACTGTTTTTCTCTTCAGCCAGGCACCCCGGCTTCCCAAAGCAGGGGAAACTATCCATGGTCACAAGTTCTTTATCGGCTTTGGTGGAAAAGGAGCTAACCAGTGCATACAAGCTGCCAGACTGGGTGTCAAAACCGCTATGATCTGCAAGGTACAACACCATTATGACTTCTGCTGTCCTGTTGTAGTGTAATTTGAAGTCTCTGTTTGGTTTCTTGTATTTAAGAATATTTTGTTTAAGAAGGGGCAATTTTACTTATCCAACCTTTCGCTCACCCTGCTTAGTAGGAATAATCTGCTAACAGCTACCACAGTGCACCAACTAGTTAAACTCAAAAAACATTTTAGTTTAGTTCACATTTTAGTCATTTCACAACATCAATTCTCCATGGCTCATTTTCTCTTGATCAATACCATAGCGCATGCATACGCCCACCCACACTTGTGCGCCTTCAAACAAGCCTATTCCCATACCATACAACCCCAAGTCTCCAATCAGTATGCTTAGCATGGCCTTTCAACCTGAACACTAAAGCACCAAAGCTCCACCTCTGTCAGAACAAAGAGGCCCGATCGATAACAACCTAGTGCGGGAAGAGCTCTGCGGGCATGGGGAGAACCCAAAAATAGACACCCGGGCTTGTCAAAAACATCCAAGACAAAAGGCCGCTCTTCAAAGAGAATGGGGCCAAGCAGCCAATACCTTCCAAACCCACAATCACAGGCAGCTAGAAGTGCCCGCATTTTGGCACGTTTTTTTGGAAAGCGTGGGTTCGAAGTAGACGCCTTAAAGCAAGGTGGGGACCCCTTCCATAACCCAAAGTAGCTACAGATGTGGACATCCCAGAGCGGACCAGGGGAATAGGGGAAGGAAGGAAGGAAAGAAAGCGATAGCGAGGTGTGCATGAAGAGGCGTGGAGGCGGGGTTATCGTGTCTTCAAGGCTTGGCGCAGCTGGTCATGTGTTTGCACGTGTGTGCATCTTTTGGCTTTGTGTGTTCGTTTTTGCACATTTTCGGCGGCGGCACCATGCCAGTATGCTGGCAGGGCACACGAAAATCCAACCCAACTGAGATTTGAGTATACAATTTTTCAAAAGTTGCCGCTAACCAAGTCTGACCCCGCTTGACACTCTCTTTGTTGGAATCGTTTTGGCTTCAATCTTTTCTAGGTTGGTAAAGACTTCTTTGGAGACAATTACATCAAGAATTTCAAGGACAATAATGTACACACAGGTAAGATTTTTTTTACTTTTAACATGCCAAACTGGTTCCCATTCCCATGATACACAGCAAAAAGTTCATATTCAGAGCAATGCTTTTTATAGTCTATGTTTTATCATGTTGGTCCTAGTTACTTAAGGCTTTGGAATGCACTGGCAACCATTTACTGTTTCTTGAAATAGTAATTGGTCCATTTTTGGTCCAAGTCATTTTGATCTCATTGTTTTCTGTTGTAAGCCAAATGCACTCAAAGCAATGCATGGTTGCCATGCTGGAATTTGCCTTTTAAAGGTATTTAATGAACATCTGAATAAATACCAGTATATATTTGGCCAGATAAGACAAATATTGGATTGGATTTTTTTTTCTTTTTGCCTCAGACTTTGTCAGACAGACCTCTGCTGCAGCTACAGGAGCTGCTTCCATCACCGTAAACGATGCAGGTAAACACTTTGCTGCCCTAACCTTTGCTGCCCTGCTGAGATTCAAAACGCTCTTTGAGTGGTAGGAATGATTTCATGTATGCACAGCCAAGATTACCTGTGGGCTATCAGCACACTCTCTCTGCTACACACACACACGCATACTGTGCACACATGCATTTAGTTCCACCTTTGAGTAACCCCCATTCAAGACACTGTAATAAGACATGCACCAATCCGTGCAGAATATCCACTGATGGATGCATGCCTTGAAATTGCAGCCTATACTCTGCATTCAACTCTTCAGTTGAATTTAATATTATATTGAGCTGGATTCAGTTGAATTTAATGTATTTATATATTTTCTTCCCCAAATCTAGTTCATGGGTTCAAAATTAGGATTAAAATGAAGATTTCTACTTTAAATGACATTATACCCTTTGAGTCAAGCCGCCTATTAAAAAGCTTTTCAAACCAATGCATTGTTTGAGAACTGCCTCATAAAACCTGAGGATTTTCTGTAAAACTTGACAACATTCCTGCTTTGTCTTAAAAAATGTACTCTCACTGGATTAGACTTTAAGAGAAAAAAATGCAAAAGCTGAACAGGGTCTGAAATGGAGGCTTTTTCATGGGATACATTTGTTCCTAATGGGTTTAAAAAAAACTGACTTTTTACTATAGAAATGTAATGAAGGTGCAACCCTGGTTCAAGAAGAGTTTCTAAAACATTGTGAATACCCTTGGAAAAAATGCATGGAAGGACACCACAGTCTCTCACATCACCTGTTAGCACATATTTCTGGTTTTGAGAGTTCCCATGGAGTCTCACATCGTCATAAAGCCACTGTTGTGTCCTCAAACGTTTCTTTGGGTGTCCACGCTCAGGTGAGAATGCCATTGTCATTGTGGCTGGTGCCAACCTGCTGCTGGGCAAAGAGGAGCTCCAGGAAGCTCTTCCAGCCATCAGAAGAGCCAAAGTGTTGGTGTGTCAGCTGGAGATCAGCCCACAGACGTCCCTTCAGGCTCTGCAAATGGCTCGCAACAGTAAAGGTCAGTCAAAATCTTAATGCTACTGTTTTATGTCACCGAGCAGGTGTTTGGTCTTTAAAAAATTATACTGTATTTTTTGACATTTGAATTTCATGCTCTTGCATGTAGGCAAGCAGCCGAAATCTATCTTTGTTTGGAAAGATGGTTGCAGAGTGAAAACAAAAGCGGTGGTCTTTGTGGATTCATGACTGAAGATAGTGAATGCCAGAAATATACCAAAAGGTCCAAAGAAACTTCTTAAGGTACTTATGCAGTATAATCCACCACTCTGCAGGCCATCTGTGTTCTCAGTAATTTTAAGCCCTCCCAGTTTTGAGTATACACACTGCATCTGTGTTAATCCACATTCACAACCCAGCTGAGCCACCTTCTCAGGCCCCGGGACTGTACATGCCTGACTGGAGGTTTATTACTGGTTTACTGTCATGAATTTTATCAAGAAACAACAACAATGTGACATTTGCCAGATACATAAGCTGTTGCCACGACTATTGCTGAAGCCAAAAGTGACCACATTGGGTTGATTTTTTACATCTGATTTTACGGAAATACGCATCTTTGATGCCTAACGTCAGAATAAAATGATTTCCAAAACGTTCACGGTCAGAACGAGAGACTTGAGGTAATGACACTATAAAGACTTGTGGGAGCAGTTTATTGACTTATAGACAAGTGGATGTTTGTTGAGTAGGTGTAGACTGCACGGGCTAATTCAACACCAATTTTACAGGACTAAATAGTTGTAATGTTGCTTTGAGTAGGAGTTGTCTGTATACAACTATAGGAACCAGACTGAAGTTCAGAGTTAATTCAGTTGCATTGTGTATCTATTGCTGCATCTATTATATACAGTAGTTAAAATGAAATCAGAATGTGCAGATACAAGTGGTAACAGGAATCCACTGGGAGCAAGCTCCCAGAACACATTCACACCTGCACCATCATTTGCATTTGCACTGCATTTTCACTCAAGCGGACCAAACTGCCTGGACAATGTCATGCAGTTACAACAGTTTTCCTACAGCAACTGACCAAGAAAAAACAAAACAGAAGGAAGAAGAAAACCCACCTCATCAATGGCCTGGTCTGAAAACAGAAATCCTTTCCCCTCAGCCGGCTCATTCACGCAAGTGAAGCAACAGCGGAGCAACACTAAGTTTATGCAGTCTTAGGGTTTCTGTCTTTACTTTTCTGTTCAAACTTAATATGGTTTTCACAAGAATCTGTCCAGTATGACCAGCATGCAAAGCAACGAGCTATTCAAAATATTGCGCTACAATGCATTCTACGTCACCTCCTCCCTTTGGTTCTCTGCATGCACCAGGGTTTCATGTGTAGGTTACCGAGACTCCCCAGTTCTCAGCTGGACCAGAATTCACTTCATTAGTCCCCAACACAGCTCAAATGAGCATTCACACTACTCCAAATGAACCATACTATCTGGACCAAGGTTTGTTTAACGCAAACCACAAAAGCTCCAGTGTGAATGTGCCTTTAGTCCATGTTTTATTTACATTTTGTCCGTCAACAAGCAGTGGATGAAGCTAAAAGAAAAGCACACATCATTACAGGCGCATTTGACCTGAGAATTTCAGAATAAATCAACACAAATAATTTTTCTTTATTTAGATCTGATGTTGTGGAGCACCTTTACAGGAGCAATTTCTTTAATTACTTAACCAGTTTATGTTTGCAACCCTAACCCTTTATTAACAGAAGAGCATATTTTCCCCTCATGTGTTTAGATAGTTGATCAAGATTTTAAGACACCTGAACTTAGTATCAGGTCATTGCTACACAGCAGTAGTCACAGAACATAGCTTAAAACCTCTGCATTGGAGGTATAACCCATGGATGGATGGATGCATGGATGTTTCTTGTGCCTACTACACAAGCAGCATATCCCTAAATGAGAATTCATTCACTCTTTCACCAGCAAGGCCCCATTTTGGTCCTCAGTCCTATTTCTCTCTCCACCTTATTATCAAACCAGATTCCTGAGCTAATCGTCCTATTATTAGCAGCCCTCCGCGTCATTCACGACGTCTGGGGAGCCTCGCGTCTCTGTCATCAGGGCCTGTCGTCCATAATCGCTCGCTGCATGCTGCCAGAGCGATAGAGCCGCTGCCATAAACGTATTACAGATGGAATACCCAGATGGCCTCTGTGAGCGCCACCCTCCTACTTCGAGCCCCCCCTCCCCTCACCATGTCGACCGTACCACAGGCTCCAACTCGACATGAGGTGCCAGAAGAGATGCAAGGCGATCCGAGGCGCTTGGCAAAGATGCCACCTCCAAGTTGCCGCACCAGGGCATTGCGTAAATGAAGCTCTCTGGGGGACTGGGTGTTAATGGGTTTGGCAGCTGGGAGTTAATGACGCGGGGGTGAAGCAATGCTGAAATTACGTAAATGTCACTATCGAGCAACACGTACAGTAGATGCCAGATCTCAGAAAGTCTTGGTAACCTATAAAGAAAAGTTTTCTCCTTAATATTTTCTGTTATTTAAAAGGGGAACTTTTTTAGGCTTAATTTATTTGCCACCTCACATTTAATACTAAGACATTAATGGATTAAATTAGCGGTGAGGATGAGGGAAGTGGTAGGAGTTTTGCAGTCTCACTTATTTTTTCTCTTTCCGTTTTCACCCCTTCTTCCTCTTCCTTGTCTAAGCAAGAAGCCGCTATTATATTTCTCACCAGATGCAATTAGAGCCTTTTAAAGCCCTTCCACATACTCACTAATGACTCATTTCTTTTGTGTGTGTGCATGCATGCAAGTGTGTCTTACTGTTTTCATTCTGGTCTTGTTTCCCATCCACCTTTCTCTGAAACCAACTACATCAACAAACAGCTGTGTACTTTTTTTTTAATGCTCATGTGTGACCAGACTTTGAACCTGCAAGCATAAAAGCTCCGAGTCATGACACACAAACGCACGCCCGCTTCGCTGCCAGACATGACTCAGTAAACACACATCCTAGAATTGCCACATCTGTCCCAGCAGCTGTGAGTGTATATATGTGTGTGAGTGTTGGTTTGTGTGGTTTCACTAACACCTGGAGAGCAAAACAAAGCAACCTGAGACAGACATGTCAGTTTATGTGACGTGCGGAGCAGCAGCTCGACACATCAGTGAGGCAGATTCCTTCATGCATTCATGTATGAGGGATTTCGATCAAGCTGCTCTTGTATGGGTATTGATGAGATTCCATCTCCAGCTGGTTCCCAGTTAATCACTGCATGCAAACTTGATGAACACCTGGACGTCTACCCGTATTTTGACATCACTGAAGCTGGTTGGTCTGTGGATACAAATAATATGATTATTGGCCTAAGTTAGACAACAGCACGAGCAATACTCCTACATGAGTCAGTGATGCTTTCTTTGTTTATTCTATTGATATGACCTCCATATTCATGCATTACTTCTCTACTTCTCCTCCTATCATTTGATTATTTATAAGTTGACAAGATTAAATACCCCGTTCCAAATTATTCTGCTAGTAGGACTTGGGTTTTAGGTTTTTTTGTAAAAAAAATAAGAAAGATTTCATAATTAGTTTTCCTGGTGAGTTTCATGAAAAGGAAACAGCTTTAAGTCGCAGTTTCCATGCAGTATGGGGATAAAGAAGGACCTTTTTGCAATGAAAAGCATAAAATAATGCAATGCCTTCTGAAAGGAATGAAAACATTGGACATAAGGCATATAAAGCAAAGTCTCTGTCAGGGAAATGCATCTTATTAAGAGAGCAGATGTTAAAAAGTCACAGATGAGCAGCAAGAAGGTATTTGAAGCTGCTGGTGTCTCTGGAATCCCAAGAACTTATTCAAGGTTGTTCACAAAGTATTTGGGCCACCCTTAACTGATGCTCACTGAGAGAATTGTTTGCAGTAGTCTCCTAAATACACGAAGACTCCTTTTCAAACAGTTTTATTTATTGTTGAACTTTGTGCTACACTGGATGATGGATGGATATGGATAGCCACCATGTCCTAATAAAGCTGGATTTACATCCTATCAAATCAAATCAAACTTTTTTTATAGATGTGATAAAAGTGCAGGTTTTAATCCAGTTTTACGTGCTTGTGTCTGTCATATTTCATTATATTATTTGGTAAATAAAGTAGATTTAAATGTAAGAATCCTAACAATGGATTGAAAGTTTCATAATCTCTTAAAGATTCTATTTTTTACGTTTACCAGAGGCATCATATTTCAGAAATCACCGAAAGCTAAAGTGATGAAAACTGACGAAGAGCTAAAGGGAAAGAGCCGGATGTCGCTTCCCTGAGCCCTGTCCTTATCTCATTGGTTTACTTAGAAACAGCACAAGTCCTGCATGCGTGAAAAAGAGACATTATTTCCACTTTTACTCATGAGCAGTCCAACATCCACCTCAAAGCGCCAGGTGGCCAAAGCCCATCGCAAACCCACGCAGCTGCTCTCTTATGTGCCCACGCAAACACACACACTTTGGCACAACAGACTTTGATGTCACCAGCACCGATACGTACATTTCCCTCAGACGCTCACCCTCGCACAAGGCTTTATTTTGTACACAGAGAGATATCAGAAATAATCGCCTCGTCAAGCTGGGCTTATCCTCACACATACACAGAAATCATGGTATTAGATGCATTAATGCTCTCTGCTCATGAATATGCATCAGACAGCGATTTGCAACACATACACAGGATTACATCTGACATACTCTCGCTCTCTTGCGCTCCTTAACGCACAGAGAGGGTCACAACTCATTACACCCACACACTGACACACATATATGTGGTTACATGTCATGCTGAACCCTCTTTCCTCTCACCAAACCTGGAACTGCTAAACCTACAAAATGCTGCAAGATGTCAGGTCTTCTCTGCATTTTTACATGAGAATGCTAATTTAATTTATTATAAGTGCTGTTTTTATACATTATTTGTATATAAAAATTAATCCACATGAGCTTTGCCAGAACAACCTCCAGTGGTACCCTGCTAACCTTTGCTCCTATTGGAAGTATAATGAAGGGTTGCCAGATCTTGTCAGGCTAAGAATTTTTTTGTTTGTTAATTATTGTGTGTGTCTTGCAGTGAAGACAATATTCAACCCAGCGCCAGCCATTCCTGAACTGGATCACAATTTCTATGGAGCCTCCGATGTGTTTTGCTGCAATGAGTCTGAGGTATGAGGTGATGATGCAGACACACACAGTTCAGCATGTATTTATCAGACATGCACACTAGAAGAAACTGAAACCAGCCACACACCTTAATATTAAAACATCTGACTTCACCTGCTTCCTGCTTCTGCCCAGCTGCAGTTTGCAGTGATAGTGGTGGCAGACATACCTTCAAAATTAGTTAAAAGTCCCTTAAAAATGTAATAAATCAATAAATAAATTAGCATTAGCTAGCAAAATAGTAGAAACAAATTTTTTATTACAGGCTTTCTGAAATTCCAAAGCCTAAGCAGGACATTTCTAAAAGATAGTAAATATATTTAGCCAAATAGAAAACAGGATTCAATTAAAAGCTGGACCTCTTTTAACTGCAGGCTATAAACCAATTAGAAGACCATCAGCTCCCAGTGCAAGCTATTCAGATTAAACGATGTGCACTGAAGAAACAAAACATTTAAAATTAAATCTGTTGTCTGTTGTCATCTATTTAAGAAATAATATAGCTGTTTTTGCTCATTCTAATGGATTATTCTGCTCTTAATAAAATCCTGCTGAGAACCAAAGGGTTCCAATTAAATTCAGTTCAATTCAGCAGGAATTTACATGTTATACAGTGAAGAACTTTTTTTTGTTTGTTTGTCATGGTCACGGTCATGGGGCACACCCTGCTGAGTGTAATAACAGCTTCGTGCAGTAACTTCAGTGCACTGTTTGCACATACATCTGCTATTCATTACCATTTATGAACTGTGCGCACTGATGTTTAATGTACAATAATTCATTCCTTTGAGATGGATGTTAACCTAACTGCATTAACAGTTTAAAAGTAATTTCTATAAAGTATATACAATGTCTAATTAAGTATTTGGTGGTATTTTTCTCCATAAAGCCCTTTTTTTATACCTTGTTTCATTTAGTTTCTGTGTTTGTAACACTTTGAGGTTGTAAGGAGTATCAGGAGACTTCTTGGCTAATTATAAATTCATTAAAAATCTGCTGTTGTGGCACCTTCCCACATGGTTGTGCAGAAGTGTTGACATGTTTTAAAATCAGAATTCTTTATTAATCCCTGAAGGAAAATTTGGTGGTCATAGCAGCCACATGTTCAAGATGCAACAAAAACACAAGAAAAATAAAATAAGATCTAACATTAAAAGCTATGGTATGCACTGGTTGTAACACAAAACACAGCAGCAACACGTTTATTTGTGATTTATAGCATAATTGCTGAGAAACAATTAGTAAATTACGTTATTTGTATTATTAAATCTGGTTAACTGAGAATTTTTGTGTCATAAAATATTTGTTTCGTTGAAATTTTTAGGTTTAAATTAATCACTGTCATTATTTTCCCAGAAAAATCTGCTGCTAAACTGCCTGAAATTAGATTAAAGTGTCATCAATAACACATATTTACATCCCATCTACAAAGTAATAAAAGTAATCAAGTATTTATCACCTTTTTTAAAAATAATGTATTTATTTAAACAATAAAATAGGTAAACCAAGTCCCATATGCCAGAAAATACATTTATGATAACATTAATTGGTATATTATGGGCTCTTTAAGTTAGCATAGCATAGCTCCATAAGTTCCAGCTCCAGTTAACCTTGTATTCTCATCCATATTTATTTTATTTAAATCTAATGCCAGGGTTTACGTGCATTACATGAAGTAAAACATTTTTAAGCTTTATTTCTGAGATTTTTTTTAATCTTTAAAACATCTTAATCTCCTCACCTGGGAAACACTGTAATGTTTTCCCATCCACACTGAAACAGGCAAAAGATTTTGATTTCTGCTGCATTTCTGCCTGGGGCTTTTTGCAGGTTGAATAAAAGCTTTCAAAACTTCAAACAAATTGATTTGAGGGCAAGAAACGTTTGCTAGTGGAAGGACTACAGCAGATTATTTAATAACCTTTAACCTCACAAGCTAACTCAGTCAGTTAATGATCTGTGTTTTGGCCGTGAAAGTGATGCCTGCTTACAACTGTCGGCTATAAGCTACTTTGCAGCTTAGAGCAGATAAACACCAAAATCCTTCTACTTTTACTCTTACATGATTGGATAATGCAAAAATAAACAGATGTCCAATCAGCAGCGTTGAAAGGAAATGATGAAAGGTTTCAGATGTTACATGCCCCGACATATCTCCACATCCTGGGAACTCCGCCGTCACATCATTGACCCCCCCCTGGAGCCTCCATCCATCCGTGTAAAGTCTCCGCCATGAAGAAGACAACAAATATGTCACCACCCTTTTACAGTAAAATCTTGTAGAGGCACCCTGAGTGTTGACTGTCAGGTGATGATGGATGAGCGGCAGGAGGCAGGATAGATGGGAATGACAGTAAAAACAACGGGGCAGATGTGCTCCTTGGCTGAGTCAGTCATCCCCTTGGGGATAAAGTGGATGCGAGTTTGCCAGGGAGTCTTTATTTGATGTGGTGATGCAGGGCGTCAAGGTGCCGTCGCCAGGTGTGGGAACATGAAAGGGAGAGTTGACGAAAGCGTAACATGTCTTCCCTCCTTTTTTACGGGTGTCAGGTCACAGAGGTGCTGTCACGTTATTTCTTATGCAGTATGCAGGGGTTGAAAGAGCTGAGAAATACACCACCCAGGGACAGGTATTAGTTTTCTGCCGACACTTTACTCAAGACGAAGTCAGATTTAAAAAATAAAATAAACATCGGCTGTATTTAGATTGCTACAGAATTCTCATCATCTTAAAATGTCCAGTTTTTTTTATATAATTTTTTATTTTCAGACTATTTGAGAATTTAAATACTTGTCTTTGACTTGTTTAATTTAGTTTTATTTTATTTTTTAATGGTAGTTTTAACATGCAGTTTGATGCAGCACATAATGTGCTTCCTTTTTGTAAAGCCATGTGCTTCTCTATGCTTTAGTTTTACTCATCTTTTGCATCCACTCTGCAAATGTCTAAATAAGTCATTATTTTTATAAATATTTTCCTGCAATGTGTGCGCAGCCTGTTTCTACAAAAAGGATCCGAAATTTCTCATCCTTTTTGAACAAAGTCGGCAACATACAGGAGTTGACTCCAGACTCAGCATTTACTCTGGCAGTAACAGGCAGCACTTGTTTTAAGCCGTTTTCACACATGAACACCAGAAAATATCTGGAAAATGTGTGGAGAATCAAGTGTGGATTTTCTCTACGGTTGCTTATTCACATGTTCACTTCACAGCATGAGATTCTCCATGTGAGACAAGCAGAAATACTTCAGAGTGGGGTCTGATTAGAGCACACAGGCAGCGGAGGAGGTGGATGAGTCGCTCTGGAGACTGTTTTTATGTTGATATCAACACATTTATCTGAAAGTATCTATCTTATCAACACTTTTACATATGAGCTAGATTGTTCATTTTGGAGGTTCTTACATTGTCTGCTAGAATTACACTCAACTCCCTCAGAAAATGTCTCGTTTGGAATATATGCATTGCATGGTTTTACAATACAGTGCCGACATCCTGATCCAGACCTCATTTCTTTATATTTTGCTCCTCAGATTTTATTGTAATCTTTTATACTGCTCCTAAATGAATAGATCTGCTTTCTGAAGGTCTTTTTTTAAGTTTTTCTTTGGACTTTTGCTGCTTTTTCACTCATTTTCAGTACAATTCTTGTACAATATTTTTTTGTTTTTTTAAAAGGCACCTAATTCAAGGGGTGAATCGGTGTTGTCTGCAGAAATGTGATGTTTCCCTGCTGCAACACACCTGATTCAAATTAAATGGATCTCTGAGAAGCTCTGCACAATCCTGCTATGAAAAAGCATTGAAAATCTGCAGAACATTGGGCTTTGAGGACCAGAGTTGGGGATCCTTGTGCTTAATAACCCAAACTCGACAGAAAATCAGTGGCAACAGGTCTGATGGAGGGATGGATCCTCCCAGAACCCAGACCTCAAACATTATTGAAGCAGTCTGGACAGAGAACGGAACAAAAGGCAGAAACATCTGAAGAAGAGCTTCATGAAAGAAACTATTCTTGGAGACTACTTAAAGAAATCATAGAAAGCTTCTCTAAGAGGGGTCAGAGTGTGTGTGTGTCAAACAAAGCGAGAAATCCTGTCTTTAAGGATTAATAATATCAGGAAGAAATAAAGTGTTAAACTGCAGATCTGAAGCATGTAAAGCTGAGGAGAAAAGAAAAATCTGAACATAGAAATCTAACAATAGCACCTTATTTTAATTCATAAACACATACTTTCTTGGATATACACCCACGGTGTCAACAATTTTATACATATGCTTAGAAAGGTGAAAAAAAAGGGTGCTCTTAAATAGCAGGAAAGTGCTAATTCTGCTCATATTGGTGCACACCGAGGGAGGTGGATTGATTCCCCGCCCTGGTGTGAAGCTGATGACTAATAAAACGGTGGTTCTTCTGTTTTGGCAGCGGGGTGGCTGCAGGGTGGCTGCGGGCTCTGAAAACACTGATATACTCAGCGGTTTATTTTTGAAGTGTCCCGGGATCACTTTCACAGATCACGGGGGGGTGGGGGGGGATCGTGGTCTATTCGACGCTCATGGCAGCTGCGTCTTGTTGACCCTCCCGTGCGATACTGTAACTGGCACACTTTCTGCACAGGTAGATGTGTGTGTGTGGTCTACATTGTGCCGTGATCATGCTCAGGGATAGGAGGGGTGACAGGGAGGCTTACTGATGACAAAGTGCAGGCGCTCTTTGATCCTCAGCCCACATGCTACGCTGAAGTGCTTTACAGTGAGGGGAGTTATCTTTGATGTCCACCTGAGGACCGCCGGAGCCAAACTGGATCCACCACTCGCTTTAATATGAGCCTGATAAGATGTTTTCTTTCATGTGGATGTGTTAAATGCTGCCGGGGCTTTTAAAAGAGTCATTTTTAAATTAGCAGACAAATAAATAAATTAATTGAGGAAAGTCTGCAGAAAAATGTACTTATAATTCAAGAAAAGACCAGATGATTTATTGTTTTTTATTTTCTTTATTTCTTTATTTCTTAGAAATTTCACCCCATTTTTTAAAATTTAACTTTACCAGTACAAATGACTTCCAAAAAATTCCTGCTATGTGGAAACCCTTTAACTGGATGGAAGTGGAGGGAACTTCAGGGTGATCAGGTGATATGTGTGCAGAAAAAATATTAGAAGTATATTTGCATTTCTGATAACCAAGATGGCAAAACTCCAGAAAAAATAACCAGTTTGCAGGTGATACAATTAGCAGGGTGTTATAATTTATATGTAGAGACATGCAGAGAAAAATCAGACATACTGGATAAATTTCAAGTCAATAAATGAAATATTGGAACACTTTTTAATTTACAGAGCTGCTTTTTTTTTTTTTTTTTTAGCTCAGCAGCTCATCAGAGCTTCATTATTACTTTTAAAATGCAGCAAAGGCAACAAAAGTAACAGAAAAAGCTCATTTATACATGTGGATCAAGTAAAAGAACAGTAAAATAGAAAAAAATGCAGCCTAAAGGAGAGCACATGGTCAACAGAAACAATAAATGTTCATAGTTAGCCTGAATATGTTTATTAAAAACACCTCCTTCTGATTCTAAACCTGAATAACATTTAAAACTTGTAATAAAATAGTGCTTTGTAGGGGATTTATTTTATGTACAAAAATAAGATT
This sequence comes from Rhadinocentrus ornatus, assembly GCA_037177495.1. Lineage (NCBI taxonomy): Eukaryota > Metazoa > Chordata > Actinopteri > Atheriniformes > Melanotaeniidae > Rhadinocentrus > Rhadinocentrus ornatus. Next base: position 3,707,099 of record JBAMHW010000022.1, read on the forward strand.
TGCTCTATTAAAACGGGATCAGTGTGGAACTTCAAAGCTGCGGGTAAACAATGATGTGGCTTGTCTTCGTCAGGGACTCTGAGGAGAGCTACTGTGGTTCTGAGTTTACTCAAAGACTCCCAAACATCAGCTGTTGCGTCCTGCTTTGTCACAGCTTAGTCATGCTGGAACCAGATGAAGTCAGAGGAGCTTCTCTTTGAGAATGTGTGGCCTGCAGACCACTGATGGTTCCTGCAAATCCCTCTCAGATTGTGTTTTATGAGTCTGTCTGACCACGGTCAGCGTGTAATTAAAAGCTGACTCATAGCAGAGCTGTTCACACAAAACAGCGAGCTATAGCAGGGAAGGAATACACTCCTAAATTAGAGATCTGTGGACAGAAATGGTGGTTATATTTTTAACTGGGATCACTTATATCATAAAACAGTTTCTTTTCTTTTCTTTCTTTTTTGATAAAAAAAATACAGCACATGGCTTTCTGTTTTGCCTTGGGGATTTTCCATTATGTGTTTTTTTTATTTTATTTTTTATTTATATAAATATTTATCCCCAACTAGTTTGGGTTTTCCTCTGTCTTCAATCGTATTTCTCAACCTCTGATTTATTTACCTGCTTACAGGCAGAGCTGCTCACCGGCTTCCCGGTTCATAATGTGGAAGAGGCGCATCACGCCGCCCAGGAGCTGCTGAGGAGAGGCTGCGCAGCGGTCATCATCACTATGGGACCCCAGGGCTGTGTGGTGCTTAAGGCACAGGAGTCGGCATCAACACATGTTCCGGCCACATCTGTCACAGCAGTGGATACTACAGTAAGAAAAACACAAACACTCTTATTTCACCCCAACCTTTTGACTCAAGTTGTTTTATGTCGCTGATCCTGTACATTCAGCCAAAAACTTCAATTCTTCTTCAAGGTTTTCCAGGACACCCGGACCTCTAAAGACCTTTCAGTTTAATTGAACGCTGATCAACAGTAATTATAAGACATAAGCTGAGATCTAATCTAAATAACTGTGTGTGCTCTCAAGGGCAACAGATTGAATCCTTCTACAGAAATACGATCGTTTTTTGTATATTCTGTAGAAAAAGGGCTGTTTAGGTAGTTTCCATGTCACATGTACATCATGGGGATGTGATTTATGACCCTGGCAAAGAAAAAGGAGTGGCCACATCGGGACGATGTTCAATCAGCTTTTTATGAAGGAAAAAACAGCTGAAAATCTTTAAATGATTTATTGACATTTATGTGTATTATTGCTTTCTGGCACTTGACAAGCCAACATTGTAAAAGATAAATTGTTTTTAATATTTTACCTGGTAAAATAAAGGTTAAGTAAATCTTATTTGTAAAAAAAATCTTTGTAAAGTCTACATATGCAGATGGGTAATTAGAAGAGCTTAATGAGCTGAACTTGGCTGATTGGCAGGAAACGTGGACTCAACTGGTTATTTCAAGAAGATAATTCACTATAAAAAAAAAAATGTTAGTTGTTGCCAGAAAGTACAAACAAAATGGGAGGCTGTGAAACGAAAACATATAAGTATATACCTAAAAAAATAGGAAAATATCCAATGAAATACATTAAAAACAAATAAGTAGAAACAGGAGTAAATGTGTGTGACTGAAATGTATAAAACCAGTTAAAGGAGATGGGATCTGCATCCAGAAAAGCCTAAACTAAGCCCACACTAACAACTAAACAGAAGAAAACACAGAGGCATGGTCTGTGGATGATTAGATGAAAGTAGTATTCAGTGATGAATCACCATCTGCATCAGAGGAGGAGTACCAGCATCGGGTGAAGGATCAGAGGAGATGGCAGCTCTACAGTAAAAACACAGGAAAAGTTGGACACTTTCAAAGTTTGGTGATGCTGAGCTCATGTTTCAGGATGAGAATGCCTCTCCCCACAGAGCGAAGAGTGTCAGGAAAGAAATTTCAGCCCAAAGAAAAGTCTGCAGACAGTTCAGATTTATGGTGGACATTGATAAAAATGTTCCATGATGAAGGAGTCAACATATCGCCCTCCCTAAATTGGAAATGTTTCTTTTAGCATTTAATTAACTATGTTAATCTTAATCAACAAGGTTTTAAAAATTTACTGAGTTATTTAGTTTTGTTTTTTTTCATCTGGAAACACCACAAACTGACCAAAGACAATAAGGCTTTGCAATGTTTAATTAAAACTGCACATAATCATATCTCCATCTACCCCTCTATCCACTTCTGTACCAACAACCAACCCTATTTATAGAACTTTCGTTCTTTAGGGAAGGAAATAGTAGTGCATACACTTTTTTCCTGCATGAGCTGATATTTATAAAAGCAGGAAAAAGTAAGAATAGAAATAAAATGAAATGAAAAATAAAATGTTGCAGAGTGTTTTCTCCTTCATTTTCTCCCTTTTTTACATTGATTCGCCGACACAAGATAATCTAGGCTGATGCATCGCTTCATGTTTAATGTTGTTCATCATCGCAGCCGATGCTGGCCGTCATGTAATCTGACGCTTTTTTTTTTAATGCTTTTGCATTTCTCCTCCACACAGATCTCCTCTAGATCAGTCAGGTTTCTGGGCTGTCGCTGAGAAACACGGAGTTTGAGCTCCCTCC
>JBAMHW010000022.1:3727318-3760186 GCA_037177495.1 Rhadinocentrus ornatus
GCACAAGGCTAACAAGTTTGTCCCCTTTCGGCTACTGTATTCAAAGATGGCGATGCAACATGGCAGCCTCCAGTTGAGTGCGCCGCCACCTATGTATTTATTTACATCTAATTCTAAGCTACAAGAGCGCTTTCATTTGGACTTTGTTAAAATACGTATTTATGAAAGCAATTCTTGATTTTTGCTAACAAAAATACAAAAAAGCTACACACTGTACCTTTAAAGATGCTAATTTAAGAATAAATAGCAGTATTTTTTTTCTGGAGCTTATATACTTAAAATTATGAGGTAGGGTTTTTAAAACATTGGATTGAAAAAAATGGGAGCTCAAGTAGGAAAAATCAAACCATGCTCATAAATAATTCATTGTTTACCTGCTTATTGTCCTCCTCAATTATCTTTGTGCATTTGCAGGTTGTGTGCATGTTTCACACTCAAAAGGCCATTAAGGTTGAGGCTGATATGTTTTCTTTTCTTCTACAGCTAATTATACTTGCTAAACAGTCTTTCATGTATGGAGCATCTCTCTCTAATGCAAAAATGAACTTCCTCTGTTGTATGAGAGGCCACAGTCCTGCTATGCTGCCACGAGAGTAAATTATAGGGATCTTCAGCAGATGTGACAATGTTAAAATTACTGTGAACTCACACAGTTTCAAAAGAACTTTGGTAGCTGCAGCCAAAGTTATTAATTTCACCTCAGTTTGTTTATTAGACTGTAGTTTTGATCAAAGTGCCACAAAAATACAGAACAATAGGACGTTTCTCTACCATGTTTCACACCTGTCTACAGCAGTTGGGTTTTTTTTTTCTGAGCTAAGTGAGCTGCTTCACTACAACCTCTTTTCCAAGGTGTGTGCCTCTTTTTGGATTTGTCTATATCTTTGTACTACCATGGAAATGTGCATTTTAAAGTCTCCATGATACCAAATTTAAAAATTTAATTTCACCTTCACATCTATATATTTCCTTGACTGGTGTGAGATTTAGTACAAGTCACAGGAAGTAAGTGTAGCAAACAAAAGTGAGCAGTAAACATGCATTACGTAACTTTCCTACCCTAAAAAGCTGCGTTCGGGACTTGTTTGTTGGCAAAGTGACATCTGTTATGTGCATTTCTGGAGCCCTCGCTGTTCAGCATTATCCCAAGCCTGAGAAACCAGTTCACATATTTTCTTTCAGGATGCTGCATAACGCTGCTGCTGAGTTTTGCTTTATGCACCATGTCACGTTATAAACACACTCGTTTGAACACAGACCATAGCTGATTCAGCAAAGAAACTTAAGAAGACATTATTGGAGGTAGAGAGAAAAAGAAAGAGAAAGAGACAGAGCAAGACATGACAAGGATCAAGATAAGACTGTCTTTTACTGGCCGGAGAGAGCTCACAGTACAGGTAGGATGCAATATCGGGAATTTTAAAAAGAAGAAACATGTAGGAAAACACATAAGTGCAAAACACGGCCGTGTTTACAAAAGAAAATCTGACCATAAAAATATATGTTTAAAATGTGTAAAACCAATCCTGTTTACAAGATTAGAACCAGCCCAATCTTGGCAACATCTGCTTTTACTGCACAAAATGTGACACAAGCTACACAGATGGTGGCGCATACTGCAAACCTTTAGACACTAGTTAGATGTTTTACTATAAGTTCATTATAAGTGCCCGTAACTGTTTCCATGTAGACAAAAGGTGCATAAAAAAATCGGTGTTAGTTAAAATACTCATTTAGATGTGGACAGGGTCTAAGATCACTAATGACACTGATGAAACTACAGGAAGAATGTGGGAATGTGTACAGATACTAACAAAGCACAGACGTTGAGACTATAAACACACAGAGAGAAGTAATTGGATAATAAGGGACAGGTTAAACCACCAGGAAGGCAGAAGAGGCTAAACCACAAGTAACACAAAAAATTTAGAAAGAATCAGAAGAAAAATGAACAGAACGGGAGTTTTACAAAAGCAATGAGCAAGAAAAAAGACTTTATGAAAGACAGGAACTCAAGAGAGGAAGGAGAATTAACAAAAAAACAAAAAAAAAAGATGAAAAAAGATAACCACCTAAGAGCATCGACCAAACCCAGCAGAGAAGAAGATGACTGAATGAGTGTTGATGTGCTCCCTTCACATCAGTGTGGTGATCCAACTCCAAGAACTGAGGCTTATATCAAAGAAAATGGAGGCTATTAAGTCCTCTTCTCCCACAGAAACATGGCTTTTTTTCATTTGTCTGAATTTCCACTTCTCTTCCTAGAATTTTCTGAACTGGTCATGAAACACAAATAAGTTTTACTGCCTTGTAATTTTCTGCAATCCTTTGCTAATTTATTTTCTGAGTCCAAAATTCATCTCTTTTGATGTCTGAGGAATACCTGGAAAGAAAATGATGCCATTACTTTATTACTACAGTGCTTTAGTATTAAAGAGCAATCTTAAAAAAGGGGTAGCATGTCTGAACAATCAGGAGACCTTTCAGAAAAAAATTCTTGTTATATCTGCTCTTGCTCAGGAAAAGCAGACTGAAGGCTTATTTCTCCACAGCTCATCCTTATTCTGAGGTCCCACAGGTACGTAGATTAGACATAAACAAGAAGCAATAAGTGAACATGTTCTAATGAGGCTACATGAAGCTGTATTGGTAAACTCAGGAGGGCATGCCACGTATTAAAGCGGAAATCAACATGGATGTTATTGGACGGGCCGAGCGCTGCTGTAACCAGGCAGGGAGCAGCTGTCAGGATGTGTGTGTAGGAGCCTGCGTCACTGAGGGATAATTCTGAGAAGGAGGCTGAGACCACAAGCTCCAGCTTCGGCTCTCCTCCTCCTCCTCCTCCTCCTCCCCACCCACTCAGCACTCTCCACTGCCGCTCCGGACGTGAGCTCCTCTTTCCGTCTCCCACTTCATTGAACGGATGCTCGTCAATCTATCCCGCACACTCTTGCTTTTCATTTGCAACCCACAATGTCACGGCTTCCTCTTATTTATGTTTGAGACACTTGAAGCCACAGTCTGATCTAGAGTGGCTCACAACGAGGGAACAGGTATGGGTGCAGTGATTTGGCAGGTTATTATCAGGGCAGCATTGAAGAAGCACACACCACTTTGTGTACATTAATTAGCCAGAAATTAAAGTCTTAAAGGAAAGATTTTGAAGTTCAGAACAAGTTTCTTCAGAAAAAGTTTCACCTGCATTGATGTAGGTGTATCACCTGCTCTAATAATGTTGCTATATTACTTTGCCATTTTCCAAAAATGGATTTGAGTCTTTAATATTAATAGTTGTGTTTTTGGCTGAGTGCCAGTGGATTAGGAACATTAAGCGTTGGTTCAGGTCTTTATGTGGGATTTTTCTTTGGCAACATTTGTCTTATTTCTCTTGCAGAAGCAAAGTTAAATGGGCTGCCTGCAGAGACAGAAGATTTTTATCAAAGCACACGTCTGGGTAAGGGGTTGCACGGAGGTGTGATGGCTAGCTCTCTGCCTCACAACAATAAGGTCCCTGATTCTAAACTCAGCTGGGGAGTTTGCATGTTTTCCCAATCATGTACAGGCTTCACCTAAGCGTGCTAGTAATAGCAAGATATCTTGATTGAAAATAATTCAATAAATAAATAAATAAAATAATAATAATTAAGAAAAAACACAAATATACAATTGAATAATTTAATTAAAGTGTAAATACAACATTCATGGTTGACATGCAAATAAAGCTAATTTAATAAATTACCGCTGCCTCAGTTGTGCAGCAGTGTAGGATCTTTGAGGTTCACTAACATAAGAGGTTAAGGGTACAGTTTTAATCTATTTTATAGTGAAAGATCACATTTCTGCCCATTTTGTGTATAAATTTTAAAACCAAAAGTAATTCAACCGGTTGACTCATTTACTCAGTTTGCCACATGCATACATCACACTGCAAACTGAGACACAAATTAAAATGACTGTAGCTTAAAGCTCCACCGTAAATTATTGAGGATAAAAACATATTGGACGTTTTCTTGGTCAGTCAATTGTGGCTTGACAGATGTTAAACAGGCGATACTCTATTTACTGAAAACTGCATTTATCTGTTCATTATTTCCACATTCTTCTATCCAGACATTGAATTAAGCCGAATAAAAACATTAATGAAAGAAATTTGATTTGAGATTTTTTTTAAGGTACTGTGAAAAAGTCTAAAACTCCAGTCCTCAAGGCTTACTGTCCTGCAGGTTTTAGATGCTTCCATGTGCTAACAGATTTGATCTAAAAGAAATTGATCGAATGTTGTTGTCAAGTTCTACACAATGTCCCATTTATTTGAGTCAGGTGTGGAGAAGGGTTAAGGGCCAGAGTTTGAGATCCCCGGTCTTAAGCCACCTATCAAAGAAAATGGGAATCAGGTGCAGCACTTTGTTGAAACATGCGAAGTTTCTACAATTCTAGCTAGCTTAAAAGTGAATATTTGGTGAGAACAACTTCATTCTACAACAGCCGGAACCCCCTTAAACAAGCTTTTACTTTAAAGTAAGACAATGAAAATATCTGAACTTCAAAAAATGTCTTTCAGATTCATTTTGATGGCAGAGTGACATCACTGTTATAGCCAATTTCTGCTTTATGCACCGTGTCACATGATAGTAACTGGATATCAATTCACCGGCCGTTTCGACTGTGCACCGTGGCTGATTCATCAAAGAAACGCAAGTGAACATTATCAGAGGAAGGGAGAAAAGGAGCGAGAGAAAGGGACAGAGCAAGAGGTAAGACAGGAGTCAACATCAGACTGACATTTACTTGCTAGAGAGATCTCAGAGAGAATGTAAGATGTAAGATGGATGCTGAATTAACCGTTGTTAGGGGTCACCTCACGGAGCCTTAAGCCTTAAGTCGTCAGGAGTAGTTTTCCAGACTTCTTGAAGGACTTTTTAAAGCTCTTCTTTATATATTGGCTGCCTTTCTTTTTGTCTCTGTCAGGATAATTCCCACACTACTTCATGTTGAGGTCCAGGTACTAATTCCTGATTTTCAGCCTACTTGTGTTATTTGGCATAGCTCAGCTCTGTTTCCCAGAGCCGGTAGGCCCACCCACAATTTTGTATTTTAACAATTGTGTTTTTCGTGGTCTTCTGTTGTGGTGAAGAGGGAGCTGAGCCAAAAAGCAAAGTTCTTGATTTACTGGTCGATCTACGTTATTATCCTCCCCTAATGGTCACGAGCTGTGGGTAGTGACTGAAAGAACAAGATTGCTAATACAAGCAATCTTGCTGGTCAGGATGCCTCCTGGATGCCTCCCTGGTGAGGTGTTCCGGGCACGTCCCACCGGAAAGAGGCCCCGGGGAAGATCCAGGACGCTGGACAGACTACATCTCTCGGCTGGCTTGGGAACGCCTCGGGATCCCCCCTGATGAGCTGGTGAATGTAGCTGGGGAGAGGGAAGTCTGGGTTTCCCTGCTTAGGCAGCTGCCCCCGCGACCCGACTCCAGATAAGCAGCAGAGAATTTATGGATGGATGGAACAATAATTTTTAATAAATAAATAAATTTGTGAGCGTTATGGGATGGAAACATATAGTAATTAGAATAAATTCATTCAGTACAGATGATGAAGATTCAGATGTGACGAGGTGAAAGGTTTTATAAGAAACAAACACTTGATGAGATCACCCCTTTGTTATTCATCCCTTTCTTTAGTTTTCAGGACATTGTGCTGACGCAAGCCAGGGAGTTGTGAACCAGTGTGAGGTGTTTGGTGCCTCTGACTGTCTGTGTGAGTCATCATGTCACCTACTGGGATCAGGTTGGTAGGTCAAATGAACAGCAAAATGTTGTTGTGACAGTGAGTTGGAGCTTGTTTGGTGTGTTTATGGGGCTGTGTAGGCGCAAATCAAAATGATTTATCATTATCAACCAGTACTAGAAGTAATCAGCTTTGGTAAACATGTATTTCATCTTCATATGCTGCTGTTTTTAATTAAATAAGGAAACATTTCAGAAACTCTCAGGAAAAAGTAAATGAGAAGCACATCTCTGGGTAATTGTTATACACCTACATTTACCACTGCTTATAATAGTTCTTTCTTATTGGTCAGTAAAAGGTGGTTTTCACATGTCATTTCAACCTTTTCATCCACCTATGAGTAGCAAATTCTTTCCAAAGCAAGTATGAACTGGATCTACGGCTTGTTCCAGTGAATACATGCAATCTTCATCCAACCCTCTTTTTATTTTACATTTTTCTTACAACCATTCAGACCAAGGGCCTTTACACCTACTCCGAACATTTCGTCCGAGTAATTCGCACGTCATTATTTTATTATGAAATCAATCAGAAGTCAATGGAATCATTCACATCAGTGACGAATTTCAATTAAGCGATTTTGCGAGATTTATTTTGTCGAACTGAGTTCGATTTTTCTTAATATTTACATCCGACCAATACACAATCGACCAATTGGACGGCGTGTTGATTGCGTCACCAGAGCCGGTGTTGCGAGCTATGCAAGTGTCACTTCTCCCTGCTGCTTCTTTCAAACTTTGTATCACCATGGCCGAGCGTCTTATTACATTTGTCTCACAACACTCGTGTTTGTTCGACAAGCGAGACAAGAATTACCGCGACAATGATCACAAAGACAATGTGTGGCAAACAATTGCCAACAAGCTGAATTATGAAGATCCGAAAGTCGGTCCTGAAGCGGTCGTGGTACAGCTTCAGCTCCTGGACTAAACAATTAAACTCCCCAAGCTCCCCTCTCTTCTCAAAGATAGGATGTACCCGGTGCGCTATTTTTATTTATTTATGGGTTTTTTTCAGCATCAGTACAATGTCGTCGTTGCCTGATGTGGAGTCCACGTTTGTTTTTCCCACCTTCCGAATATGTTTTAGAATCTTTTGAATTTATTCGCAATTTCGGATTGCACTTCGTGTGCATAGACAAAAACTTAGATTTTTCTCCTGAGAATTATTCGCAATATCGTGTTGTTAATTCGCAACGGTCCCGGTGTGTAATGGCCTTTTGTTGTAATCTTTTAAGATGGTCTTGAACATCAGTTCTTTAGACTTTCCTATATGAACATTTTCATCTAGGAATGTGTTTTGTAGTTAACAATTATATTGGGGCTGCAGCTAATGACTATTCTGCTAGTCGATTAGTCACTGACTATTAAAACAACTAGTCGACCAATCGGCTTATGTATCTCATAATCATTAAATGGGTCTTATTTTACTTTCAGCTTTGAAATATTGCATGAGGTTGTTATGTAAGTCCGACGTGCCTCCTCTTCTCCAAAACGTACCTACTTCCGTGGTCCGCTTTACAAATCTCATATGTATTTAATTTTTTTTGTAATATTAAAGTGAAATTATCCCAGACTTTTGATGTCATCTGATGTCTGCCGTTTTGTTCCGTGGTCGGCCACCATATTTTCCCCTGGCGGACTTTTTTGCGCATGTGCAACTCTCAACAGAGATAAAAAAAAGAATATGATGTCTCGCTCTATAGGTTTTTTGTTTTGTTTTGACAGTAGTCGACGCGTTCGTTGACTACTTTTATTGTCGACTATAGTCTAAATAGTATAAATACAGAAAGAAATTACTAAAAGAAAAAGACTAGATTAAAATAAATTAATTAATAGCACTTAATAAATAAAGAAAAATAACAAATATTTAATATAAAAAATAAATACATAAATAAGTGTGAATAAAAGAAAAATACTCTACCAGTTAAATGTTTGGACATGATTACCCATAACACTTAATGGGAAAGTTTCTCCATATTTAAATTGACTGGTAATGTAAATTGATCAAATAAATAAATTAAATATAAAGAAATTAAACAAACAAGAGTCGTCAGCTTAAGCTACTTATGAACAGTGATGGGCATTTTACTTATAGTTACGAATTTCCTCCCCAATGTAACTAAGTAATAGATTTAAAGCATTTTAAAAGTAACTAGTTACTTGGGAAAGTAACTATTCTCTTACTTAGATTTTTTTTAATGATCAAATATGTTCCCTTTGACGGAACTTGAAATTCAACTGCATGTTCAGGGAGATCGACAGGCGGATTGGTGCCGCGTCTGCAGCAATGTGTACGCTGTATCGGTCTGTCGTGGTGAAGAAGGAGCTGAGCCAAAAGGCAAAGCTCTCGATTTACCGGTTGATCTACGTTCCTACCCTCACCTATGGTCACAAGCTGTAGGTAGTGACCGAAACAACAAGATCGCAAATACCGAAATGAGTTTTCTCCGCAGGGTGGCCGGGCTCTCCCTTATAGATAGGGGGAAAAGCTTGGTGGTCCGGGAGGGGCTCAGAGTAGAGTCGTTGCTCCTCCTCATCCAGAGGAGCCAGATGAGGTGGCTCGGGCATTTGGTCAGGATGCCTCCTAGACGCCTCCCTGTTGAGGTGTTCCGAGCTTGTCCCATCGGAAAGAGGCCCCGGGGAAGACTCAGGACATGCTGGACGGACTACATCTCTTGGCTGTCCTGGGAATGCCTCGGGATCCCTCCGGATGAGCTGGTGAATGTGGCCGGGGAGAGGGAAATCTGGGTTTCCCTGCTTAGGCAGCTGCCTCCGTGACCCGACTCCGGATAAGCGGCAGAAAATGGATAGAAACTTAATAAAATAAATTACGAAGAGAAACACTAAAATATACTCAGGCTGATTGGTGGCTCCATTGATAATGAAGAGCTGCTTCAGCAGATGATGTGGAGAAACGCTTTTTCTGGTCATAAAATAAATTTTATGTAACGTTTTTGTTATTTATCTCAGTGAAAGAAAAGTCAAGTTTGTGCTTGTTTACTCTTCTTCCATCATTCATCATTAATGTTTAGTACCGTGTAGCATCCCCTCTTCTGTCTGGGAAGTTAGGAGACCAGCTGCTGGAGTTTTAGGAGGAATGTTGTTCCATTCTGGTCTGATGCAGGATTCTAGCTGCTCTACAGTCCTGGACCTTGGTTGGTGGATTTCTGCTTTCATGATGATCCAGATGTTTTGTATTGGTGAACGGTCTAGACTACGGGCAGACCAGTTCAGCAGCTGTTGTGATGGATGCTGGATGGGGTTCAGCATTTTTTGGCTAAAACCTGCAAGGCCTTCCCTGAAAGAGACGTTGTCTGGATGCGAGCGGATGTTGCTCTAAAACCTCTGTGTACTTTTCAGCGTTGATGGAGCTTCACAGATGTGGAAGCTGCCCACTCCATAGGCACTAATGCAGCCCCATAACATCAGAGATGCAGGCTTTTCACCTGTCCGCTGATCTTCTTTAGTCTACAGGACATGCTGTCCATGCTTTCCAGAAACTATTTTACATTTTTATCCATCTGACCACAGAACAGTTTTCTTATTTATTTTCTTATTGTGATTTTTATCTTTAACTTATCTATTCGGTGTGGAGCGACTGTGTGCACACAATTTCCCTCAGGATTACTAAAGTATTCTGATTCTGATTATCGGAGGAAGAGAGGATAAAAAGAGAGCATCTGTCCACTGGGTGCGTGTGCGCCACGTTACGGCTGCACCATGGTTTTGTTCTGACCTCTGTGGCGGGTCAATCCACACCAGGAGCGTGTCAGGTGCGGAGTGCCCGCGAGTGCAGTGATTCTCCACTACCAGGATAAACGTCTTGTCATCCATTATGTCTACCCTATCTAACCTGCTGAGCTTGATGCATTCTAGGTGCGTATTCCATCTAAAATATACTCAGAGCATATGTTTAGCGGAGAACTGCAACAAGGCACTTCTGGGAGGCTTCTGACACGCACTGCAGCGGACCGGTGGGAACCAAACCATTGACTAAGACGGCTGCGAATAGCAACGGAGGCCGCGGCGCAGCTGTAACACGGTGCACATGAACCTGGTGGAAAGGAGGACTTAGAGAGCAACTGAAAAGACAAGAGTGAAGATAAGACTGTCTTTTACTGGCTGGAGAGATCTCACAGTACAGATAGGATGCAAGATGAGTGCAATTAACCGCAGATAGGGGGCGCCTCACTGGGTAAATCGGACAAGTTCTGCAGTGCGTCTTTAAAGCTTTTATTGGTTTCAATCCAAATTATTTTTCTGACTTATTAGTTTAAGAACCTCCCAGACCCCTCATGTCCTCAGCGGCTAATATTTTATTTATTTTCTTGTGTTGAGTTATAAAAAGCAACATTCAGTTTTTGATTTTAAGGCTTACTTTTTTAGTAAAGCTTTTAATTGTCATCTTATTTGTGCATGACAATATTTACTGCTAATGAGGGTTAAAACAGCGCTTTTGGTCAAACATTGGTGTTTCCTCATCTCAATGCTAAATTTAGAAAATAATACTTCTATGTCTATCATTTAAAGTGTCATTTGTATTTTATTTATCTAAATCCTTTTAGAAAATATAAGTGTTTGACGGGGGAAAACCAATGTTTAAAATAATTGCACATTTATTAATAATACTGAGGATCTACACCCCTGATAATTTGTAGGTGATAGTTCGTTTGTTTTTTACTTTTAGAATATTTCATCACAGTTTTACACCAACATATTTACTAACTGAACAAACTAAACAACCAAGAATACTAATAGCTCATCCTCACCTTCAGTGTGATTCACTAACCAGTGAGGCTGTTCCAGAAGATGCTGCACCATCACATTACACTCTCATCACTGCTCTCTCTAGCTCCAGTGTGTCCGTAAATCTTTCTCCAGCTGTCCAGTGTCATTGGCAGAAATCTCTCCGAGGGTGGGTTACTTTTTTCTTCTCAGCTTGACCCAGATTTGATGGTTCATGCTCAGCTCTGCAGTGAGAAGATCTAATCTCTTGTTTACACCGCTTTTCAAATCTCAGTTTTGCTTGTGGAAATGCAGCAATTTGCATTTGAACCTGCTTTAATAATAGTATCCTCCGTGCCATTTTCAAACCACAGCATTTTTATTATTAATTTTTTTTCAATAGTCCTGATTGGCAGACAGCATCTCTGCCAGCTAGATTAGTGCTGGTTTGAAGTCATAGACAGAAGCTGATAAAGACAAACAGCAGAATGGCCCAAATTATCTCTCCACTTGCGTAAATGGAAGCAATCAAGTTAGTTATGATGTCACATGTTGATATGTATCTGGTTGCTATGGTTGCACCAATCTCAGCACAATGAAGTCCTCGGATTGGATTTCCACACAGGCAACAGGTCTGTGAAGGTGGGTTTATGGTTTATGGTAATGAAAATAATAATGTTTAAATCCTTCAAAGCACTTTAAATAATCTTAAATGTGATCGCTCTGAATTATAAAAAAATTTCTTTTTCCCACTAAAGGTGTCTGTTCCTGCTTCTCTATATCCAGCTCAGTCCTATATTTAGCCCTGCTTGATGAGTCCACAATAGACCCACTACCTTACAGAGTTGTACTGATGACCACAGCGTTGTCAGGAGTAATGTTATAAAACAGGCAGCCAATGTGTCCTCCTCCCATCTGTTCTCTCTCCTCTGTCTCTATTTCTTTGTGTTCCATGACGCAAAGCCTGACTGGTGGGAGTGGACAAACCTTCTGCTCCCTGAGAGGACTGAGTGGGCTGCCGCCATCCGCTGTGTACGCACTAGAGATGGAGGCAGAGATGGAGGTATATGGCAGTGGAGAGGGAGGAGGGGAGAGAGGGGAAGGCTTTTGAACAAAAGTGAGTGAAAGCCTGAGAGAAAGTGACAGCGATAGCTACAGGAAAGTGAATAATGGGATGAATGGGGAGACAGGAAAAGGGAGAGTAAGTGATAGTTCAGACTGTCGGATGTTTTTTTTTTTTCTCTCTAAAGGAAGACGGGAGGAGGTGTGGATGAAAGAGGAAATACAGAGAGAAAAGAGTCTAATAAAGGGGAGATAAGGACAGGAGGTAGGCAGACGACACAAAGATGGAGTGATGACTGATCATAAAGGAAGAATCAGGAATAAAAATCATAAAATTGTTTGCTGTGGTGTCCATATAATAATACAATAGCCACTTAGTAAATGTGAAGACTTACATAAACAACTTTAATAGGAAGTGTTTCACAGTTAACTGACTTAATGTTTTTATTGTTTTCATTTCTCAAATATGTGAAATAATCAAAATAAGGAGCATGAAAGACATAAACTCACAAGTCATTGTGTTTTAGTTAGGCGTTATTGTTTTTTATTTAATTTAGTGGTAGTGGTTTTGGTTTTATTTTATGTTTGCCTCAATTCAGGCTCCATGGTTTTAACAAGGGTTTGCTTTTGAGTGCTAAAATATTGGTCGCCTTAATAAGAAACATGGTTCTGTTCTCCTGCTTTTTAGTAGACACGTTAGTTAAGAAAAATGAACAAGTACTATTTAGTTTAGGGAAAGACAGTATTCGGAGAGTCAAACTTTATCCGAAAACTTATGAGAATAGAGACAGTTATGCATTCCCTTTGGTTAGGACTGATCAGCCTGACAATGAAGTCAATGAAGAAAAGGTTACTGCTTTCTGTGATGGTCTTTAATTTTGATATTTTAGCTGCCTTCATGGCTGCACAAATGCATATTTCTGTAAAATGAGGCTGACTGTCTTTCCTGCGAGGGTGTACAGCCATGTAAAAACCTGATGAAGTAAGATAATCTGAAATAATCAAAAGGTGAAAACTAACTTGAAACCCTTAAAGCAGTTTGTAGAGCTTACAGTCTTTAGAAAAAGTAGAGCACTGTGGACCCTGGACTCATTCCTCTCTTTGTGAGAGGATTTTTATTTAGTAGTTCCCTTACTCTTCATGCATTGCAGAGATGCACATGTGCTAATGTTTATTGTTTTTATCGTTTTCCTGCTGTAGATTTAAACTGCTTAATTTTTATTAAATTACATTATTAATGTTTGTAACTTTGTAAACTAGACCGGTACTATCCCTGTGGGCTTGGTTGGTAGATAAAGAGCTGTAATGGCATTAAACGCATGATACTGTAAATAAAACTATTTGCTTATGACTTATTACAACTAAGCTTTTTAGTTTTGTTTGTTTTAATCTAACCTTTATTTATAGAAGTAGTCCCACTGAAACATGCAGTCTCATTTACTAGAAGACCTGTTTGGGACAGACAACGAAGCATTTAGTTCCAATTCTAACAATACAAAATCTTACTAAATTCATCTGACCTGTGGGTTTACTGCTAATGGATAGGTTTATATCTGTGTTTTAAACAAATCTGTGTCTCACACAATAATTTTTTCCTTGCTTTAACCCTTTGAACCCTGTGCCTAATCCTTAGGCCTGTGCATAAAATCATGGAGCGACTATTTAATTCTTTTAGTGGCTCTGGGTGTGGGGGATCCTGGTGATAACGCGCTTTATTGAAACAATGTAAAGACAAAATATAAGTTTGGGATGTGTTCCCATTTATTAACTGACTGCAATACCTAAACAAATGATGAGTGCAGCGTGCAGGTCTAGCAGAAGTGTTTACTATCGAAGCGCGTTATCACCAGGATCCCCCACACCCAGAGCGACTAAAAGGATGGAGTTAGATAGTCGCTACGTAAAGTAAAAACCATGTGACCTCCCATCACCCAAACACCCCGTGCGCTGTTGCCTCCACACCTAAATGACCCAATGGTCGAGGGAAAAATAGTTTGCATGTGCCATTCCAACGTAAACAAACACCAACACCACAATAAACCTGAACCAAACAATAAAACAGAAATAATGGCTCCTACAATCATACATGAGTATATCTGCAACTACAAGGTCTATTATAGTCACAGTAAAGGAAAGACATTAAGATGTGTAAAAATCAGTAAATGTGTTAGAGGTGTTACAAAATTGTTTCTGGATGAAGCAAAGTTAATATTTTCTCCATCTGATAAATTGTTACTGCAATAAAACTTTCTAGAATAAAAACTCCAGACTTCATTAAAAGACAGTTTAATAAGTGTCACATGTAAAGATGGATACGTGTGAATTATATCACAATATGTGAACATTACCTCTGCAAAAGCCAACTCGGATAAAACAAAGGAAATTAGAGAGGTTTTAACAAAGAGAGTTTAGGAAAGGTTTCTAAAATGGTAATTTTACCGATGGTAGCAACCGTGTTTGCAACTGATGGTGGCAGACACAGTTGTCACCATCAGTTCTCAAAGTCCTGCAGTTGGGCGACCACAGATTTTAAAGGTTAAAATGTTTTTTGTATTGGGTTCCAGAGGGGAAGTGTGCAGACTCACTCGTAGGACAGGAGGCAGAATAGGGCAGATGACGAACGGTTTATTCCAAAAACTCAAACCAAGACTTGACATGACACGACATTAACCAAGGCTAGAAACTATAAGTATAACTCATGAAAACTCTGACCAACCTTAACAGGGAAACCAGGTGAAACCATGGAGAAACCGCAAGGATCAAACTACAAGGAACAACTAGAACCAGTATAAATACACAACAAAGGTAATGAACAGCAGGTGACATGAATGACAAATGAGACCAGGGGTGCTCATCAGCCAGGAACAGAAATTAGAGCACATGACTATGACCCAGACACAAGACTTTGACCCAGGAACCTGAATAAATAAAACCAAACCCAAAACCCATGATCTTTACAAAATAACCCTGACATGAAAAAACTAAAAACCTGAACCATGATCTACACATAAACTAAACATGACAAAACTCAAGACTATAACCCAAAATCCTAACTACACATGACAGAACCAAGAAACTTTAACCCTGACCTTAAGAACTAACCCATGATTCTAAAAGACCAGAACTGAAACACAGGATCCTAACATAACTAAATATAAGAACAAGAACCCTAAACCATGACTTACACAGAGACTAGTCATGACAAAACCATAATCCTGAAAAAAGAACTTAACAGGAAACTGAACATGACAAAACCTAAACCAATATATAAATATGGATTAGACATGACAAAACCTCATGATCATGACATTTTTTACCTTATTTAAAAAAGATTTATAGCCTACACACTTAGGGATAAAATAGAATCAGCTTTGGCAAATAAATGATATAGCTAAAATGTATGTAAATGTTTACCGTTACCATGGAAACAGGGCAGCGCTCCATTTATTAACTCCACAATATGCCTGATGATGAGCCTTTTTTTAATTTAAACATATCAAAAGTTTGCAATAAAGTTTCTTCATCAAATTAAAACTGTAATTTGTTTTTTAATCTACTTCAATACATCATTCTCATATATGATTAACATGTAAATAATGAAAAACTTAAATATATGTGGGAAATTCAAACCTGGCAGCAATGTCACTGAGACGGAAGATTTCATATTTGCACCTCAAAGAATTTAAACCGAAAACCTGATCACTTTAATTTACTTTAACAAAAGCATTGCTTTAGCTGATTCAAATTGATAAATTGGTTTATTTTGTGGAGTTTTCAGTTAATCTGTTAACTTGTTCATTCCAACAAGAAGCCCTTTTCCCATTATACACAAGTCTTTTTCATTGTTATTATAAAAGTTTAATAATTTGTTTCTTTATTGGATAATTGAATTATAATAGGTAAATAATTTCTGTAGCGTTTTCATGATTGCGATATGTTATAACAACACCATCCTTTTTGTACCTTTAATATGACTTGCAGATTTCACAAACTTGTTTATTAAATATATGTTTTATTGTAAACTTATAAAAAGATAATTCTGGTTGCTTCGAACTCAAACAGTGCAAACAGTGAATTATGAAATATAATTTAAGTCATCTTGGTTTATTATTTATGCCAAGAGAAAACAAATAAATATCCCTCCACTACAGTCTCTATGTTAAATATGACTGTTTTCAGATTGTTGTCTCATCTGCAGATGCTATTTATTTGCTAATGAAACTGTTGCCAACACATGGCCATGAATCAATGCTCCTCACACTGACCTCCGCCTATTTTCTGAGTCTTACCTCTCCTTCTGTTGCTTATCTTTAGTAACTCAACCCCCTTTGCGATCCATTGATGGCTATTTTACAATTTGGCTAAATGCAGCTCTGATGTAATAAGTGACACCTTCTGTTTCCAGGTTTCCGGTCGCTAGGCAACCTCAGCAATTATGCCACTGCCAAGAGAGGCAAGAGAGGAAGTAGCACCCGGAGGCCCCCTGCCTTTGTTCATCTTGGCTGTGGCCGGTCTGGCTTCATCCATCATCTAAGTTCAGTGCTTCCATACGAAGCTAGTGATGAAGGCCACTGTAGCATGCTGCGCTGCCTACCGCTCTCATTAAATCAGCTCTTTTCTGCACAACTGATGCCTGATGAGGACATTCATGGCGAGCTCGCTGACTGGACTGAAACCCTCTGCTGCCCTCTTTTGTTCTCTATGTTGCAATAATGAAGACTTTAATTTGTTCAGCTGTAAATTATTGAAGGACTGATAATAGCTTCTATTTTCAGGGCTCTCTTCACTCTGTGCTCAAAATAACCAGGCATAGGTTAATATATAATACAATTGTTCAAGTAAAATATTTTTCTTTTTTTGCTTTTTAAATGTAATTTCCCATTAAATTAAATGATAGTTAATTATTTTCACACTATCTCTACACACCTAAAATCTGTTAAAACGTGTTTAGTGTTTTAAAACCACAAGGTTTTGGTTTCCTTTACTTCAAATTTTCAAATTAAAACAAAAAATGGTCATGATGCAAATGATCAGGCAACTCTTTATTTATTATGCACCATTTGCACTGACAGTCATCATGAAGCAATTTTAGCAAATTAATCATACTGAATTGGATTCCATCAGCAAGAAACTTTACTCTGATTGACTTTTCACTGAAGCTGGAGAATCTATGATTTCACACACTTAGCACAGTTTTATTTCTAGTGTTGCCCAACCAGCACGCCAACCCTTGGCAACACATTTTATAACAACATTTTTAATACCCCCCATTTATGTGGCCTTCTGTTTTTATTGCTTTGTTTTATCCAAGTACCTTGTTTTAATGAACTCCTTTATTTATAATTTATACATTATCTTTATATTTATACTGTTCTTATTGTTTAACATCTTTAGCTCCAGTGTTTCCCTCCTGGGGATCCTTGGTGCCGTGGGCTATGCCTGCTCAGTCTGCAGGGTTGTTGCCGTGGGAATTGCCCTCATCTGGTTGGCTGGGGGTCCTGCACTGCACCCCTATGGTTGTGGTGCGGACCTCTGCCTGCCCTAAACTGGGTGATTTCAAGTGGTGGTGGCCTCTGTGGTCTTGAGTAGGCTGGCTCCTGGTGTAAACAAATCCCCAAGATATTGATTCCTCACAGCAGTGTCAAATAATAATTTGCAGCGGAAGAGACAGAAGGGGGTGGGGGGGGGCATGTTGTGTGTGTGGATGAGTGAATCGGAGAGAAAGTGTGTGTTGTTAGTTGTGTGTTTTTACATAGTGCTATTTTTTGTATGAAAAGTGCTTTATAAATTAAATTTGATTTGATTTGAACAAAGTTCTCAATGACACATCCAGAGCTATGATGAGTCCTAACAATGGAGTAATAATATGCAAACACTGCTTTGTTTTCATATTTTATATAAACAGTCTTCCAGCTTGGCTTGTTGAATACGCTAAACAGACCACCACCCACATGTGGGCCGGACCTTCATGTCCTTTTGTGCAGGGTCAAACTGAGAGTAGGACATATTCTAGAGGTGTTGGTGTTCTAAAACAGAATGCGTTTTAAAAAACTAAAGTTGATTTAAGACATCGATGTAGTAGATAAAATCCCTTAGTTTGGCTGGGTCATCTTCTCTACTCATTTTTGTTGAGGACAGTACACAGATCCAGGTCATGGTGATCCTAAATGCTTACACAGAAGGCAGCTGGAACAGTTTTTGGTTTATAAAGATGTTTAAACTTTCATCAACACGACTTGTTTAGTGTTTTGCAGACACACTGCTTTGCCTTAATCTGATAACAGCCGAACTTGTTTGGATCATGCCTCAACAACCACCTATATGCTTTAGATAATAATGATGCCAATGATGGGGGGTGAATTCCTTGAACCATGTGCCTGTTTATCAGGCCTCTGCTGGGAAATTGAGAACCCATAATGGTATGACTGTATCTCTGCAAACACAAGTTCTATCTGAATACTTTTGTAGTCTTAGTAAAGGGAACAAATGTAAAATTTGTTCTGATGTGTTGATTTCAGTTCCCATGTTACTGGTGAAGATTAAATGAAGATGGTACAAAAACAAACAAAAAACTTTCAGAATAAAAGGATGAATATCCCTTTGGAATGATGCAGCTGTAGCTCTGATCTTTTTTCAAATCATAGTAGAATATCTGAACATTGTCTTTGAACTTTCATTCACACCCTGAGAGTCTCTGAGTTCATGCGGTCCACCATTCTGTTATCCGTTACTATAATTTTCACCTGTGGGTTGTTTACCAACTCATCCCTCATTTAAGATGTTGTGGCTACAAGAATCAGATGGGATATCAAGGCTCAGTTACTGTATATGCAGCTAATGAGGGGACGTTGCACATAACTGCACAATTTTAATTTTCTGAATTAAAATTCCATCTCTGGTGTATTTTTAAATCCAGAGATGGCAGCCTATAGCAGCAATCAAATATCAGCTGCACTTCCAGGTCATCATAACTTCTTGATGGACACGGAAACACACACACATCTACCGTGTTCAGGCAGTCAGGCAGTGATTGCGCATTAATCTGACCTTTGGAACATATATCACGCTTGACTTCCCAGAAAGAGAAGCTGTATTTTCCAGTTTCAGCACACTCTGGTCCACATGAATGATCATGACTGGAATAATACTAAAATGGAAACATAGTGCAGAGGAGAATATTTTCCAAGGCCAGCATTGCGTGGCTGTTGCTGGATGGAAATGGTTACACATGTACATTTAAATTCCCACCCCTGGAGAGATATTTCGAAGAAGGTGTCACTGCTTGTTATTCTTCTGTTTCAGTGCTACACTCATAAAGCGGAAGTGAAATAAAAACCCCTAATTGTAAGAAGTAGGAAGAGTCTTTTTCTTCCTCAGTGACTTCATGTTATAAAGAAAAGAATGACTTGGGCCCAAAGCAGCTATCTTTAGAAACAGTGTCTGCATCAGCTGTTTAACCTGCAAGTTAGATAATTTTGTCCTTCATAGTCATCAACACTCTCAGCCAGTTAGGATGCAAAATGATTTCTTCATGTCTTCATATGATCCCACAATGAACTCTTGTCATCCCTGCATCCCATGTCTACAATATGACTTCTGACGTTGCTACTTAATTCAGCATGTACTATGTTTTAGTTCTTAAAAATGTATTTACAGCAAAAAAACAATCAGCATTAGCTTTTTAAGGTATTTTAGGTCAGTGGTTCCTAATTTCTTTTCCCTGAGGACCCCCTTGATGTCAGTACCAAAAAGCAGTGGACCCCCCGCTGACCCCATGTTGAAACCAGGCTTGGTTTTGTGCTTTCTTTAGCTGCTTCAAAGCATAAATAATGGGTCTGGCTGACTCCTTTCCTTTGATAAAACCAATTATCAACAACAGCCTTGCTTAATTTTTTTAAAAAACATTAAAATAAGGATGAAACATCTACACTGTGCATTTTTCAGACATGTCTCATTAATAAATGTTGCAACGTTTGTGTTTTCAAGCTCCCTAAACCCTGGTTCCTTATGAATGAAACACACAAATGATAAAAACTTAAGCAAAAACACCTCAACTTATCTCTGTGTGGACATGGGCTTAATTTAAGAGCACAGGGACCCCACTGTACTCTTTGTGGGACACCCCCAGGTTGGGAACCACTGTTTTAGCACATATGAGTATTTCACAAACTTGTTGACATTTTTAATTAAAATTGTCCATTGCATAAGCAACCTGTACCAGTTTTAGTCAGTGTTAGTGTATCTGCACACATATACACTTCCTATTTTAATATTTATATTGCACATATATTTGTTGTTTATATGGCAACATCTTTATAGTTTTCAATATTTTTGAGAGCATTTCAGAACTTTACCAATCTTTTTCACAGTCAGACAGTAGGTGACAGAATGTAGAGCTGGCAGAAAGCTGCATTCCCGTCCCACAACTAATTTAAAGTTGCTATATGGTTATTTTACCTGTCCAGTCAGGGTCTATGGTTGCCGTTGCTAGTCACACTACCATTTTTGCCCGGCTGAGTAGTTCGACATCTATTTGGAAGCTGAAGGAGTTTATGGTAAATCCTAATCCCAATTTTACCATTGGTCCAACCACTCTACCACCCTGCTTTTCTGGGGTAAAGTCTGATCAAGAAGTAGTGGTCATATAGTTATTTAAACAGACCCCAAAGGAAAACATCACAACTTTCCTTAACTTTTTAATGTTCACATTAAGAAAAAAAGCTAAAGAACATGTTTCTTTGCAAGTAATTTTTCCCTTTGGACAATAATGTAAATAAATAATGTTTTTTTTTTTTTTTTTAACAAATGCTTGAGACAACAGTTAATAAAAAAAGTGAAAAGCTCATAGCTTAAATCAATAATTGGATGATAAACACCAGGCATATTTCAGGCATATTTCAACACAGATTCATTATAGTCACTGAAAATAGTAGCTCTACTAAATAGTGAAGCAGAACATTTAAACGGTTCAACATAGAATAATTAGAAAAAGAATTTGCCTGCTCAAGTAATTATTCCATATATACTTTGACGAGTGCTTCCCGAGACTCTAAAAGAACTGAAACTGTCAGCACTTTCATGACATATTTAAGCTTTCAGTTCTTGTGTTGCTTTAAAATAGACCTTATCCCCACATACACTTTACCAGTTACCAGTCTTTTTCTAGCTTAAAGGGTGACAGCTTCCATTGCCTCTGCAGACACAAAATAAACTTCCCACCACAGATGCATTACTTTCAAAGTGACTATTGTGGTGGTGGGGGGAGCACAATTCAAGACCATTTGCATGATTACAATGATTTTTGTTCCATGTGTACTTAACATTTACCATGAAACCATCTTGAATACACATTACTCCATTTTCCAATACGAATGAATTCAATCATATCAGTGGATTAGTTGTAATATAAAACCTTTTTTTATTCAATAATTCAGCTTTGAGAAAAGGTATTTCATGTCTACATTCGACAGTCTTTTTGACTGTAATGGTATGCTGTTGTGCACTGTTGTGTAAAGACCTGCAAAGTAATAACAGAGAGAGAGAACCAGAGACTGAGACTATTGTGTAAGTAAGCCTGTGATTTGTGTAAAAAAAGAATGATGCTGTGAAGTGAAAATAGCCGCCTGGAAGACTAAAAGTAGCCTCTCTACCACAGATGGCCCCTACGCTTTCCGCCAGTGGGTCAGTGGGTGAGGAAGGAGAGGAGGCAAGAGGAGAGGCTGTGGCCGTATGCCGCTATCCAGGGAAGAGTGTGGGCGAAGTGGGCAGCAGGAAAGAGAAAGACAAGGACTTCTAAGGCCAAGTGGGCCGATGTTTGCTGTGAAGACTGCTAAAAACAGACACAATGACGTGCAGAGGTCAGCCGGTTGATTTGTCACAGGCTATTTTAGCCGAGTTGATGAAGGAGAGGGAAAAATGTTGACATCACTGGAGCATGCTTGCATCACTTCTTGCCCCCTCATTCTTCGAAACCTCATCAGTTTCCTGGATCTGATTGTGCCATATTAGGTAATCACTGGGTGAAAGTGGCTGAATGTGGTTTCATTGCATCACCTTTAGGTGGCATGTGGTGCTGCTGATGATCACAGTGTGTTGCCAAAGATCTTCTCTTCTGTTCATAGGTGTTTTCACATTCTATGAATGGGGATCTCTTTGAATCAGAAAGTAAACATTAATCAACTACTGATAAACTTGCATGAACATTTCTGGAATTACTGAGAAATGTTTCCCCCATTCACAGACCAGTATTAGGTGGTTTGAATTAAGTACTTTCATATTGCATCACAGATGAGGAAGCTGCTCACCCTACACGCCTTAATAAACAGTATATATGCAGTAACAATAATCTCCAGCAGAGGACACAGCAGAGCCTTGCTGACACTGTGGCTGTTTGATGAGGGGTGCAGACATAAAGCAATATCCAGTAGGAGGGAAAAAAATCTGTTAAATCCCAACATGACTACACTTAATTAAATAAAAAGAAAGATAAATCATGTTTCCTTACGGAATTCATTCTAAACAAACACGTTTAAGACTGCTTTATTATGCCTTAGTGTCTTTTCAGCTCTAATTATTGTATTCTTCTAAGGAAGCAGTTGCCTTCAGGCACACAGAATAAGGAAGAAAGGAGATTTAAAGAACTTTGAACATAGAATGGTTGTTTTACTTGGATTTTCACATGCAAACATCCAAACTAGGGTTTACAAAGACAGCATAAAAAAAAAAAAAAAAATCCAGTGACCAGCAATTTTCTGGACCAAGATGTCTCAGTGATGTCAGTTCACACAGACTCACCAAAACTGGACAGCAGAAGATGGAGAAATGCTGCCTGGTCTGATGAGTCTCCATTTCAGCTTCACATCCAAATCATTGGCTCAGAATTTGATGTAAACAGCATGAAGCAGCACTTTATGACCACAGTGTAGCATCTTCTGCTGGCTACTTCTAACAGAATAATGTACCATGTCACAAAACTCAGATCATCTCCAACTGCTTTCTGGAACATGACAATGAGTTCACTGGACTCCAACGGCCTCCACAGTCACCAGGTCTCCATCCAGTAGAGCAGCTTTGGGATGTGGTGGAACAGGAGTTTCTTATCATGGATGCAGCTGACACATCTGCAGCAATCGTGTGATGCTGTCATGTCAATATTGATAATATTCTGAAGCAAATTTCCTTCCATTAGCTGTTTCATGAGAACTTTTAAAAAGTTTCAATTGTCCCAAATAGATATTTTGATAGTCGGAAAAAGCAACCAGATATTTTGCTTCAAAAAAAAGTCATTAAAATTCCTGCCCATGAAAAGGGCAGGTTGTAAAAACCTGGTCTTTTTTTATAGACTCTATAATAACACATCTTAACACATGACAGTTTACAAACATTACACACCACCTATTTACTTTCTTATAGGAGAAATGGTCAGTGGTGCAACTTACTTTCATACAACAGACTACAGGACTGAAACCCACTCAGAGCTTGTGAGTGTTTAGAACTAACTGTTCACAGGGTTTCCTTACTTAATGTTCCTCAGCTGTAGGAACTTGAAAACATTTGTAAATAGGACAAATATAACTCAAATACCAAAAGGAGGCTTTTCTCCACAGCGACCTGAAATCAACCCCACTAAACATTTATGAGAAATCCAAACAATGGCAGGAAGCTCTTTGGAACATTGACAGATCCTGGTGGGATAAGGTGAGTTATCAGGACGAACAAATTGCTCAAGTTCATGCAGCTTAAAAGCAAAAAGGATGCAAGCCAAGTAGGAATGTTTCTATAGATTAGTATCTTTGCGGTAAGTAGTATCTTTACTTGTTTAAAGACAATATTATCTCTCTGTTCATAGAAAGCAAATAATTTTCCTGAACTTAGATGACAAATCTAACTTGAGAAGTAAATTCCTAAATTTCTTCCTATTTCATAAGGGTATCACTTTCAAATACTGTTTATCTGCTGTGATAGTTTTTCTTCTTTTGTCCACGTGTTCTCATGCACACCATGCTGAGATATGCCAAGTTTCCAGCTGATAGCTTTTTGGGAATTAGCTTGTTGCAGCAGAAACACTATTTTCTTTGTTAAACTGTGTTATTTTTTTGTACTTTTTATGGAAATGAGAACCAACAATGTGAATTTGTGACAGGTAAGAGAAAACTTAGCTAAGCACCTGTGTTAAATGGGACCTTTACAAAGTTTTCTGGTATGTATCGACACGTTGATTTATCTCTTGAGTGAGTTAAGTGGCTTAACAAAACATTATTATTATAGAAAATGATCCAGTACAGACACTGGAGTGAAAATGAGTGAAAAAGAAGCCAATATCCATTAACAAAAAAAGCAAAAACTTCTGCACAGTACTTAACACAAGTACAGGGCCGGATATTTTCAGACACATTCCAGTTATGCTTCAATGCTGCCCTCATGTGGCCAAAAATGAAATGAAAATAATCTGCACATCTATGAGTTGACTATATTTCTCTTTTATAAGACACCATGTTAATTGTGATGTACATTTTCTCTATGCATTATTTGTGACAGTTTATACTAATAGGGAAAATGAGCACTGGTACAGTTTACAACGGTACAAAGGTGTAGTTGACTGGCCGTCTAAATTCAGCTGCAAATTGGATTTGCATTGAGCTTTGACTTGGAACCAATCCACGAGTTGCTTGGAAAGTTTACCAGGTCAGTGACCGGAGGACTTAAGTGAGAAAGCCTCTCTCTCTCACACACAGACACACACATACAACAAACACATTTAACATATAATCAAGTGAGCCAGATGCTGTTAAAGGCACAGGAGGCTGTTTATCTATACATCAGTCAACGGCAAAGAGAGATGCTTTAGAAAGATATGAAGGAAAGTTGTTTTCAGTGAATGTAATTGTGCAAAACAACACAACCATCTCTAGAAACTGAGAGTTAATGAGAAATAAAGCTTTGTTTGCAGTGCAGGAATAATGGCAACATTTTCTCATGTGCACCAACATTCAGCAACACACAATGGTTTCAAAGGATGACATCATTGAAACCGGATGCACCATTTACACCAATTATACCTGATATGCTCTCCCTCTTTACATCTATCTCTCGTTCCGTCTATCTGGTAGAATGTATTGATGCTAGCCATTGTTTCAAGAAGTTGCTGCTACTTTAGTGATCCAGAGGATTTAGAAACTGCCTTGCAAAATTCCACTTAAACCAACAAAAGTTATGGAAAAAAAGCTTTTTATTGCCATCAGGAGTTACTAGAATAATATTGTCCTCATAAAACTGTCTCATCATGAATGACTTTTTGCTTCATTTTGTACTTTTAATACCTTATACCTTAATAATTAAAAACTAGCTTTTAATGATGTTCCTCTTTTAACACTTTATATGTAAAAGCAATCTAAATCTACATCCAGATCCACATCAGTACGTTGAACCATTTCCAATAAAGATCTGAAATCCATGGAAACCATAATCCATGTTTTCACTGTGTGACGGTCCATACTAGATGTCTCTGAGCCTTGAGAAGTCAAGTCTGGGAAGCGGCTTCTTATTTCACACAGTAAAGTTTGTGAATGTAACTCTGAACTGCAGTGCTCAACAAAGGTTTCCCACAATCCCTTGCTGATGTGGTTCCACAAGAAATATGCAAATCTCCTTCATTCTTTCTTCTTTCAATATTGTTTAAAAACATTGATTTTCTCAGACTAACTGAAGATCTTCCACCTATTGTTGCTTCTCACAGACTCTCATGGATGCTGCTTTTTTACCAAATTATAGTAAAAATGACCTGTAAGACAACACAACGTCCAATTTCCATTATAGGTGCTTGCAGGCCTGCCTTTTTTATTCTTAAATACACATAACTGTGGTGTGATAATTTTATACCAGTAAATAATAAAGTAATACATGTGAAAAGGCAAAACAAGATTATAAATAATTTTGCCATTATTTAAAGAAAATATTTTGGAATAAATAAAGAAAAGTATCCCCTAGGATACATAAATGTTGCCTGAGCAGAAAGAATATTGAAATTCTGTTATAAGTCTCTATTTATTTATTTAATCAATTATTTGTTTTTTGTTTTTTTTATTTTCAGTTGGCTTATATTGTTTTATTTTCTTAATTCTTATTTGTTGATAAACTTGTCAAAAGTTTACTTATCTATTTATTTGTTTATTATTTTATATTCATTACTTTAAAATTTCTATTTACCAATTATTGTCATTCATTACTTTCAAAGGTAATTTATTTATTTATTGTTTTATTTTGTTCAGTATTTTCAACAGGCCATTATTTATTTATTTATTTTATCATTGCCTTCAGAGGTTAACTTATCTATTTTTTTGTTTTTTATTTTTTACTTTCAAAGTTTTATTTACGAGTTATTTTCATTTCTTACTTTCAAAGAATTGGCGATCTTTCATTTATTTATTTTTTATGTATTTATTTAATAATTATGTAACTGAATTGGCATCCCATATTTATAAACAGAAGGATGCCAACATGAAGACAGCAGTGTGGCTTTAACTCTCAGCCCTCCTCCTCGAGAGCGCACATGACGTCACTCTGAGGCTCAGCCAATCAGAGAGTATCACGCTCAGGCTGGAGGAGAACTCTGCCAGTTCGTGTGGCTGCTCAGCATTTGCTTGTGTGTATGTGTGTGAGCGTGCGTGTGTGCGTGTCTGCTTGCGAACAAGTTCACAATATTTGTTTAAATTTTACCTTTTTTTTTTTTAGTTAAACTGTGAGTGTCAGGGCGCGTGAGGCCAACCGGTGGAAAAGTTTGAAGAGGACTTTACGCTGCATACTCTTAATGAAGTCGAAAATAAGTTTACTACGTGCAGTCCATGAAAACAAGCCGCATCTACGCAGTTACAGGAATTTCGGTGTAATCATCTTCATCGACACCACCTGGAGCTCAGGTTGTCCTCACACGGTGGTGTTTTATTTTATTTTATTATTATTTTATTTTTTTATATAATTAGTGGCACAGTTTGAGATAAAGTGTGCCTTCTGTAAGTCGCCCATGTTAGCTAATGAAGTTGTAGTAACCGTCATTTAACAGACAGTGACATATAAGTAGCTACTTATTTAAAAAAATGCTAAAGACACTGACGAAGAAGCTGAGAAGACATTCACTGAACGAGATACATCCTTTCCAACTGAAGGTAAGTTTGACTCTTGCTGGTGTGTCAGTGCTGCTACACTGCAGTGAAAAACAGCTGAGAAAGACAGCTTGTGTGAGAGCTGTTTGGTTTTCCTTTTTGTCTCGTGACTGTGAAGCTATGTGTGCTCAGCTTGTAATCAGGCTGAGCAAGGATAATAATGAGTTCATTAACACAGTTTCTCTTTCACACGTATTCCCAGTTAGTGGCCCATACAGTGCAACCTCTCTGGAAATGTCCAGTGTGCTCTGATTTGTAAGATGTTGTTTTTGGAGTATTCTTTGCTCTTAAGCACCCATTCATTTCCAGTTTTGAAGGAATTGACCTTTTATGACTTTACAGGGCTTTTCCAGATGTTTGCACAAAGATTCCACATTGCAACATGTGGCTCAGATGATATTCGTTTACAGTTTAACTGTAGTTCATCTGTTTATTTTTTGTCCCATTTTTTTTACTTTTTAATAGCTTTATTTATAAAGACAAACAAGAATGCTAATTTAGATCTACACAAAGACTAGAAAAACCAAACATGGTTTTAAAAACGTAATTTTTGCAAGCTGTAATTGTCCCAGCATCTCCAATTTTCCACAACTAAACCTACGTATGTGCTCTTCAATTGTTACTGTTGTCTCATTTTGCATAATGCCTCTTTATGGGGAGTAGAAGGGTGAATTGTATCCTACATGGGTCACTAACTTGCCCCATCTACAACACTATTATGCATCAACCAAGTGTATCACGCATGGCAGCCATTTTGTGCCAAAGTACTCCCCTTTAAAAGGCTCAGTAATGAGTAGAGGGGAAAGTGTGCCATCCCTATTGTTTACTTTTGTTTATGTTTGTGTTGCTCTGCTCAGTGAGAGGATAATTTCTTCTGAAAGTTGGTGTGATGACAAGTGCTGGTTGTGAGTTATTCTGACAAAGACAATCTCTTTAAACCCATAAAAATACTTATGATACACTGGTTAATTATGAGGTAATATCCACTGAGAAAAATACAGATGGAAAAGTAGCAAAGGAATCCTACATGCAGTCTTCTCCGGAGGATGCACCCATGCAGAAACATAAATTAAAGTGTTATTAAGCAATACTTGCTGAATCTACTCTAACTAAAACCTTGATAGTAAGGATCTATCAGTCTCTTTTTTTCATAGTTTTGAAGATATTTAAAGAAATATATGCTCATTTTTAACTTGAAAGTTAAAACATTGAAAACTGGTATATAGGACAATACTTTTTAACATGTTTACATACATTTCATTTACCTTCCAGCAATGTATTTCACAGATTACTTAAAGTTAGCATGAAAGTGCATCTAAGACTGCTCAGCTGCATGTTTGCAGATGTAAACAGTAAGAGACAGAGCTGCTCTGTTGTTACCACCATTTCCAAATTGCTCCACTTTTTTTTAGGTAAGTTTTAAATCATTGTGTTTCAGGGAGCATTAATGCAAATGCTAAAAGCATAAAAGGCTCATATCATCCAGGCTGGAGCATTATTTAGGTTACTCTAATCAAAATTTCTGCATGCACTATATAACCAGACTATTTTACCCCATTCTGATCAGGTGCTGGAACCAGAACCATTTTAAAACTGGTTAAACTTCAGAAGCTTTAAGTAGCATTGTGTAACTTTCTGACCTTAGAAATATGGGTTTGTAACTCATTTTGAAGTCACATTTCTTGAACCATTGTTGCACAGCAGTGTCCTGAAAGTAAGAAGCTTTCTCTTCCGGGAATGCTGCATCACTTTACATCTGAGTTACACTTTACAACACCACGTCGCAAGGCAGCAGCTAGAAAACTATCAGCAACAATCAACACACCCGCTGTTTTGAACACACACTGTGGCTGATTCATCAAAGAAATGCAAGAGGACATTATTGGAGGAAGAGGGAAAAAGAAAGAGAGAAAGGGTCGGAACAAGACACAAGACAAGAGTCAACGTCATACTGACTTTTACTGACTGAAGAGAACTCAGAGAGGAGACAGGGTGCACAATGGATGCTGAATTAGCTGCTGTTAGGGGGTGCCCCCCCTGAGAAAAAAGTAAATAAGTGCTTCTTTAAGTACAGATTTATTTCCACAGCCATGACATCATGTTACATTAATGTCTCTTCTAGTGCTTGTTGGAATTGCCCTCCAGCATATTCTGAATTTCTGCAGTGGAATGCAGTAAAGGAAGGCAGTACAATAAATCCCACTGATATTGATTAATACTTTTACTTGAAATACACACTCCGAATTACTACATTGACAATGTTTCTAAATGTAGTTGCCAACGTTGTATAGAAATTCAGCAGAATGTGACGATTGTTGCTCCTCAATGCAGCACATCAGGCAGTAGTCACAAATGTGACTGGGGATAAAAGCCCAGAGGAACACTTCGCTCTTGTTCTCCCACTGCTGCTTCCAGTCCACATCCATTTTGAAGGTCAGGTTGTTGTTTTTTTGTTTTGCAGCTAAGGCTAACTGTCTTGGTTCCTATAATAGTACAGATCCCTTAGATTGGTTTAAATTGAGACCAAGTCCCATACTTGAGGTACAGTACTCTTTGTAAAACTGTTTCTAAATACTTAAAAGCTAGTTTGCTGTCTCAGTACTGTAGCTTCTTGCCAGTTATTTGGCTTGTTGTTATTATAAAATTAATTATCTGTCATACTGTAGTGCTTTCTAAGCAGAGGTTCTGAACATCTTGAAAACATTGCAGATCGTTTATTGGTCAGACTGATCTCTCATCTGTGGTCTATTAACAACCTATATTTGAAACCTGCACCCTGCTAAAACCCTGCACACACCAACACATTTTCATCTTTCCTGAAGATACAAGTGAGCTGAAATTTGTGTGCTTAGTTTATATATCTGTAGGTGTAGTCTGCAAAATAAAAATTTTGCATATCTTAACTGTGATTTACAGGGCCAAGGATTTACACTCTTTTAAAAAAATCTGCTGACAGGAAAGATGACATACTTCTCATCTTGGAGTCTGTCATGGCCTGATGCATTGACAGCTCAACCCACAAAGCGGTTTGTGACCTGTTTCTGTGTCAGCACAGCTTCAGATTTACAATCTATGAATTTCTCTTAGAGCGACAGTCATAAACAGCTGATCGGGTCCAAGCTGAGGGAGACTATCTGCGGTCAAGTTGTGTTAAGTTGAGCAGTAATAAGGAATGGAAAAATGGTACATGTGTAGTAATGGAATATCAGCTGATTTATTTTCCTCGCTGCATCTCGTGCACATGCACAAACAGCTTGTTATGGAGTCACAAATCTCAGTTGTCCTGCAGCGTTTTTAGACATTTTAGCATGATAAATGTTTTTGTCATGCTTGCCCAGTTTGTTATCTAGGCCGTCTGCTAAAAGTATTTAGGCCTATGAAGAAATCGCTTCAGTGGTTATTTTCTAGGACATAAAATTACCTCCAGAGCCAAAGAAGACAGATTGCAAATGTTTTCACAGGTTCGATTGTACTTTTTGTCACAAGTAAACTCATTTTTAAACATCATTTGTTTTCAAAAGAGCCTGATTGACTGCAGGTGCCTGTTCATGTACAAAATAAAGTTTATTACAGGTTTACAAATCGTACACAGATCATATTTGAGTCTGAAGTTCGCACAGCAGTTAGAGTCACTGGCTGAGTCCAGAATGACCATGTCAGCTCACATGAAACTGGACCAAAGGTTTATTGTACAGTGGTACTCCCAGAAGGTCACACTGATCGAGACTACGTAAACCAACAGAACCAGGAAGATCCAATGGAGTGTAACAGAAAAAAAATCAAGCAGCTCTGACCTTGCGTTGTGTGTTTTATGAGAGGGGAAATGGACTGTGGCAGTGTCCATGTCAGCGTGGAAGGACACAGCTAATATGTGTGTGAACTGGGTGGTGTGTGTACGCTATGACATTGCCATTGATCCAGCTTAGCAAGCTGCTCAGTGATGCAAGGGACTGACAAGGATTTCATTCAACTGTTCTTGACGCACAAACACACTCTTTGTCCGTCATTTGCGTGCATGCACAAAAGCCGTTTTCAAGCGTAATTCATCCAGTTTTCTTTTCATTTGGCTTGTTTGAGCTTTCTGAACCAGCCTGCAATTAGTTTCCGTGATAGAAACTACTACTGAGACTGTAATACATCAGCCAAAATTAGTTACCATATATTCGCAGAAATATGTTGTACATGTATTAAACAGGACTCTACTGTCCTTCAGTATGGATTCAGATCTTTTAGTAGAGTATTGTAGTATTATTAAACTTTTAGCAACTAGGGCTGGGCGATTAATCGATAAAATCGATAAATCAAATTTTCCATTTCTGGAGATTTATTTTTAATGGAAATCGGGATTTTTTTCCTTAGTTACTTAGCTGCGGACTTAGTTCCCACTCCACACCACAACGGTGTTTGTCTGACAGATTTACAGTGAAGTGAGTTGTCACTCACGCCTGAGATTTAGCTGTACGTATAACTGCAGTGAGAAATGCTGCTCTCTACGAGATGCAGAAGTCAACTTCAGCCCACAAACTCTCATTAACAGACGACCAACATCAGCGGAATTATTACCGCAGTGGATTCTGTATGATAAGGATCCAGATGGAAAGAGATCATGGATGCAGTTGTGTTGCATATTTCTATAGAAGATATTAAGTCATTTATACGGTGGAAAATTAATTGCTTTCTTTTAGCTGGCATTCATTCATATAATTTATATGAATGAATGCCAGCTAAAATAAAGTAAATATTGTCAGTGATCTGGAAAGCAGGACCGGAATGGCAGTACAAAATAAATAAGTTTTTAATAAGTTCAATCATGTTTTTTGAAAAGAAAAGAAAAAAAGTCCATTAAAATCTGAAATCGGATTTGGTTAGAAAAAAATCCGAGATTTTATTTTCAGGCCATATTGCCCAGCTCTAACTGGACCACAAACTAATTACTCAAATTATCTAAGTTTATTGAAATTTTATCTTAAATAATATTATTCTTAAATCCATTCAAAGATGTTTTGTCATTAATAATATTTACATCTTCACATTCCTTGTCTGAAAAGGAGTAGGGTAATCAGTTATGTTTTCTGCCACCTTCCAATTCCTCACCATTTCTTTCACTACAGGGGAAAATAACAGACTTCAGACCCAAATTCATTCAAAGTTTGCACATATTCTCATGTAATAATACTGAAATGTGCATAAGTGCACCACAGTGTTTGAAGTCTTTAAGAGGTACAAAACCAAACTATAGTTCTGGACTCAAGAATCTGGACAAATATGTTTGTTTTGTTCACAAAACACCCCCCAAACACTGGCAAGTGGGTCTCAAGTTTGACTGCAGTTTCCAAAACACCTGTTTCATGGAAAGGAATGTAAACATAAGTAATTCACATATGAAAACCAATTACATGCTTTAAAAACACATACTCTGATTTGTTCTAAATACTGGTAGGATAATTATCATATTAGCTCATGGAGGAAGTAATATGGATGTGTCGGACCTTATTAC
Source organism: Rhadinocentrus ornatus (assembly GCA_037177495.1). Lineage (NCBI taxonomy): Eukaryota > Metazoa > Chordata > Actinopteri > Atheriniformes > Melanotaeniidae > Rhadinocentrus > Rhadinocentrus ornatus. The sequence goes on from JBAMHW010000022.1 coordinate 3,759,553, forward strand.
CTCTTTACCTAAAACATATTGAATGGCACCACTTTTGAGCTGCACGAGAGATGAAAATAGGGAAGTGATAGAGGCCCGCAACTCATAGCTACATGTCCCTGTTAATCACCAGGGAAGCCACGACACCCCTTTTGATACGAAGTTTAGCCACAGACATTGACAATGGATACGGCTACGAATCACATTTTAGAGCCTCTCTGCCCTTTGATTTGTGAAAGTTTTGCAGGCAAATGACAAAAGTCAGTTGTTCCTTTGATGTTCTCACCGCCCGCCCATCAGTGAACATAGCCAACAAGGTGCGCTATCCTTAAAACAACAAACCCAAAGTTTGTAAGTTTCGGTTAAAGTTAAACAACAAACTCGCGTAGACCTATTCTTACCTGGTTTGGCCGGCTTGGGAGGAGGCTTCGACATCTATGAAGCTCAAAGACGAAGTAAGAAGAAAGACGCTGCGAAGCTTCAGTCAGAAACGTCGCTGGACTGTGGGGCAGTTTACAACGAACACTAATGAGGAAGTTCGCTTATGCGGAAAAGTTTTCTGCGCATGCGCACAGATAGATGATAGATAGATAGATAGATAGATAGATAGATAGATAGATAGATAGATAGATAGATAGATAGATAGATAGATAGA
>JBAMHW010000022.1:3760286-3780242 GCA_037177495.1 Rhadinocentrus ornatus
ACTGCAGTGAGAAATGCTGCTCTCTACGAGATGCAGAAGTCAACTTCAGCCCACAAACTCTCATTAAGAGACGACCAGCATGAGGGAAATTATTACCGCTGTGGATCCTGTATGATAAGGATCCAGATGGAAAGAGATCATGAATGCAGTTGTTTTGCATATTTCTATGCAAGATATGAAGTAATTTATACCGTGGAAAAGTTATGACATAATTTATTTTCTTTTAGCTGGCATTCATATATTCATATAATTTATATGAATGAATGAATGAATGACTGGAATTGTGGTACATAGTAAAGAAATGTTTTTAATAAGTTTATTTATGTTTTTTGAAAAGAAAAGAAATCGATTAAAATTGAAAATCGGATTTGGTTAGAAAAAATCGGAGATTTTATTTTCAGGCCATATCGCCCAGCTCTAATAGCAACCAAGAAATTGCTTTGTGGCGCTACCATGGTAGTTTGATGCATCTCGGAAAGTGATTCCCCTCTCATGACTGTTTGTAATAAAATCCATCCTTTCCCACATAACTGCAATGTTTGTCATGAAAAATTAGGCCTGTCATGATAACAAATTTTGCTGTGCGATAAAGTTTCTCAGAAATTATTGCGATCCGCGATAATATTGCGCAAAGTGATGTTGTACTTTTGAGACCATTTTCAACTAATATAATGATAGTGCCATAATAATGCATGTACACCCTTTCAAAGATCAATAAACTTTAATTTCTAAAGAACATTTTACACTGGAGCTGGAAGAAATTTTAAAACACAAATATAAAAAATAAAATGGACTCTCAGTCTCATTAATAATGAATGAAAACCAAACACAACCAAAAACAATAAGTATGATGGATAATAAAGTCTTTGTTCTGTAAACAAAACTGTCCTTCAAAAAATGTATAAAAAAATATTAAACAAGGTCTCAGACAGGAAAAACCGGCACAACTGCCAGTTAGTACCATTGTATTAGAAAAAAATAAACTGCGCATCGTTGCTGTTTGTGAAGCTGAAATATCTCCCCTCATCACTGCCTATCAGACTGATCTATAAGCAGTGAGTAAACCGCCCTGCTGCGTTGCGACGCTTTTCCACATATGCAGGGACACCGGACCAGAGGAAATGCGGCCCACTGGGAATCCTCCCGAACCTCTCGAGTAGCCGGCATTGCTCTTGGTGTGTATTTTGTTATATACAGTAGTATATAGACTGACTCTATTTGTGTAATGTGCCTGCGCATTACGGGAGTTACGGTAGACCAGGAAGTGGGGGTTTTGTTCTGACATTGTAGGCTACATGTGTGTGTTCTGCCTACATGTGGGGAGCAGCGATACCATAAATGAGAAAGTGCTATTTTTCTCCATTCGACTTATTTACATGATTCAGCGTGAGAATCAGAGGTTTAGCGCAAGAGCGTAAGAAGATACTCAAAAGTAAGAGAAAAAAACGAATGAAAATTATAGCAGCCGGCAAACTTATTACGCTCATTTTTTCTTACCGTGCAATTAATTGACTTATTGCTTATCGCGACAGCATTTTTTAAATGCTGTGGTGATCAAGTTGAAAGTCACATATGAATGACTGCTTCTGAATTTCCACTACAGGAAGCAGAAGATATTTTACCCTCAACTCATTCTTACTCTGGAGGTAATATCAGGATGGGCTTCAAGCTCATGACAATTTTTATTTAGGGGTTATTTCTGTCTACTTTTTAATTATCTATTTCTGTTTACTGTGTTAGTTGCCACAATATTTTAGTTTAAACCGAATAAAAACCCATTTAACCTGAGTGGTTAAAAAAGGCGTGAGATTTGTGATATTAACGCCTCCAACTGCAAACTTTCTAAAGAAAAAATCCAAAATGTTTAGACAGTAGTGCTGTGATGTTTGTCTGAAATCTATAATGCTAATAAGGATAATGTTGATTTACTGAATGTGAAAAGTATTTAAGAAAAAAGGTTAGTGATAGTTAGTAGTAACCCTGCAGGTGGGATTAAAGAACAACAGAAAGAGAGTGCAAGAAAGTGTCAGTAAAATCTTTAAAAGCGAACATAGAGATATAAGGTAAAAATATTAAACTTGATATTTGTACAGTTATCATTTTCAGAGAAAATCTTGTTGCTTTTGCATAACTACTCCTGCTGCAGCACCAAAGTAAAAGGCTTCAACATTGCTTTCCACATGGTCATAGTTCTGGTATCTTGTTTACATATTTTTCTCCTGTGCTGAAAATGTGGTATCACTGCAGCCACATCACTTACATTAAAACTGTGATTTCAGGCTTAACCATAACCATAGCGTCTTCAGGAGGATGGAAAGAAAAACTTCAAAAACTTCAGTCGTGTAAAACACTTTTCTGCAAATCCATCAAGCACTGTTACACCCAGCAGCTAGACTAGTAATAAACCACTGCTGTACCTTTTGATCCGTGTGGCTTTGTCACACCATAAAAACGTCTTACATCCTAACATTAATACTATACCTGTAAGATACTTGATGATCTCAAATTTAAAAAACAATGCCCAAAAGGAAAGACATCAGGAATTATCTTAGAGGAGCAATAATTATGTCCCATCAATCTAGGAATGCATAAAAAGGCAATTTCTTTCACAGAGAAGGATTGTTTACAAGTGGACAACATTCAAAACAGCTGCCAATCTTCCAAGGAGTGGGGTTCCATAAAGTTCAGCCCAAGGTCAGACCATGCAACCATCAGAGAAACTGCAAAAAAACTCAAGAGCTACATACCAGACCCTCCAGGACTCACTTAGCATGTTGAGGTTCATGACAGTCCATTTAGAAAAAGACTAAACAAGTATGGCTTATCAGTTAATCAGAAAGTGCCTCAAAACACGGAGTTTGAACAAGTTGTTGGGTCTACAAAAACTCAAACTCATGAATGTTTGTGTTGTGGTTTAGCATAATGTGTGCGATTGTGTCTGTGAGGGAAAGCAATTTAGATCTGAAATGCATTTTTAGGAAGACATCAGTCCATATCCTACATGTGTTCTTTGATCCATAAACAACGGACTCTGAGGCAGACCCTGGGGGGAAGGAAATGCCAAATCGTTGCTGTCAGCTTAACTTCTTGTCAGACAGACAGTGTTCGCTCTGTGGAGAAACTTCCAGACATTCAAGTCGAAGAAACCCAAAAGATAAGCTGCTAAAGCTACAGCTATATGTGGTAGGATGTCCTGGGAAAAGGATGAACATGGTGCTGACTTCATTGAGATTGCATGCAGATTTATACCTGTCATTGATGATCTAATGTCTCTCCTGAATAAAATTAGGCAAAAAAGTTTACTTCATTGTTTATATCCTTCAGGAAGTTTTTAAATAATATTTCGGCTCATTACAGTGTACCAAAAAACTCTGACAAACATGATTATTCCTCTTAGTTTTTTCCCTTTAGTGTTAATTAAGTCATCATAGGGTTTCTGGTCTTGAATACTGGCACTGGGCCAGTTCCTTCAGAGTCTCTGCCACAACTTTTGTATCAACAAAAAGCAAGAAGGCTTCACTCAGGTCACTGCCTGTCCAAAAAAAAAAAGTCAGCACCTGGATTTAACTAAGCAAGCAGGAAAGAGCCTTCCATTGGATAATTACTGCATGGACAATGATCTTTCAGCTGCAGCAAGTTGTTTAACCCCAACTGATGCAATGAGCAGCTTCTAATTTCTTTAACAACCATGTGGAAAGACACATCCCATGGCCGTGGAAAAGATGTTAATCTGTTTCAGAAGGGTCAAATTATTGGCATCAATCGAAGAAAACATCGAAGGAAAAAAAACTGTCCAATGCAAAAAAACATTGGAAAAACGTTCTAAATGATGGTCATTAGTGGCCACTTAAATAACATCAGTAGAACTAGGGCTATGTTTAAAAGTAGTTTCTTAATAGAAAGTAAGAACATCTCCACATGAACAAGGGATTGGAACTAAACAGCCATAAAAAAAAAAACACTGATCAGTGAGAATAATCAGGAAACAAAGAAGGCTTCAATTTGCTAGGGAGCATAAAGATTGGACTCTGGAGCAGTGGAAGAAGGTCATGTGGTCCTATGAGTTCAGATTTACCCTGTTCCAGAGTGATGGGAGCATCAGGGTAAGAAGAGATGCAGATGAAGTGATGCAGCCATCGTACTTAGTGCCTACTGTACAAGCCTGTGGGGGCAGTCTATGATCTGAGCTTGCTGCAGTTGGTCAGGTCAAGGTTCAAGTCTAGGTTCAGCAACATTATCTGTCCAAAGATTAAGGTCAGCTGACTGACTACCTGAATATACTGAATATGCAGGTTATTCCATCTTTCCTGACAATGCTATGATTCATTTGGCTCAGATTGTGAAAGAGCGGTTCGGGGAAGAGGAGATGCTTCATTATCACACATGGCATGGCCACCACAGAGTCCAGACCTGAACCCCATTTTTGGTTCCTTCTGATGTGAAACATTATGCCATAAAAATGCTATTTTTTTCCTCTTAGCTAAAAACCAGAAGCACATCAAGCTGAAATTTACAACAGATGTGAAAAATAAAAATAAAATTGCATATTTATTTTGTTTCTGTATTTAAAGGTAAATTTATATGTGAAAACAGGGGCATGCAGCTATATGATGTAGCAAGCAGCTAAAAAAGCACACTCCAGAAATGTCTGCGAAACTAAACAGTGGAATTTCCACTTAACATGATTTAAAAAACTGTCTATTGCTTTTCTTGGTATTTAGGGCCCTGGCTGCTTTCCCCTCTTTTTACACTTTTTGAAAAGCTTCAGAGAGAAGAGGAGGAGTGTGAGAGAGTGTGTTTGTGTGTGTTTCATAGACTGGAATGGAGGACACTATGCCTGCGTAGATGTGTGCAAGCACACACACATGCACAAGCACAGATGGCAGCTGCTCAGCGAAGCCTCTGAGTGGTAATTACTGAGTGTGAGGCGCCTTACTTAACTCTTAGCGTTGCCGGCTGCAGGGTTTCTGTATTGTTGCTGCTTCTTGTAAAGGAGGAATTGATTTTAAAGACACAGACTGAGTTTGATCGTGGAAAAACTTTGTAAAAGTTTTCAGTGTGAAAACTGTGAGATGCAACTTTAAATCAAATTCTTATTTTGTCTGTGTGTTTTTGGGAGAATGAAACATGATTTTTCTTGGTCCCCCGTAGGCAAACCAGCATGAGGGTAGGGCTGCAACGATTAGTCGAGGTTGTCGACTATAGTCGACAATAAAAATAGTCGACAAGAGTAAGACATCGTCTTTTTCCTCTATCTCTGCTGAGCTTTGCTCATGGGCAAAGAAAGAAAACTACAGAGTGAGACATCGGCTGTATCCGAATGTGCACCCTACTCCCAACATAGTGCCCTATTTAGGGATCACGCCATTTTCCGTGTCCCGAGAGAAAAAAGCAGGGCACTCAAAATTACCCACAATGCATCTTGAAAAGTAGTGAGCATCAATGGTCACTAGACGGGTCAATATAGACCACAGTGCATTGCGGGCAGAAGCTAAACATGGCGCAAGGAGGCGGGAAAACATTTAGAAGACAACAACCCTTCAATCCACACTAATACCAGACGACAAACTGCTACATTTGTACATAAACACACCAGAACATTTCCTACAGCTTTTACAGAAAAACAGTGCTGCCAGTGAGTTTTTAAATAATGACCAAATCAAAAAGACATATCACAAGCGTATCACAACACTGACCAGACACAAACTCACAGAAAAAAAAAGGAAAATTATCTCTTAGTGTATAAACCCAGTGGACAACTCAGTGACTGTGTCAGCATGCAGAAGATGAGGAATAAGGAGTGATCAGTGATGAGTGAGATCCTGCAAAAGCGTCCATGCCTCTACGGAGGCTAGAGGCAGACTATGGCAGCCCAGAGACCCTGGCCATCAGCAGCAACCCCGGAGCACATACCCAAGCCACCCCACCCCGAAGATAAACCCAGCCCCACCCGGAGGGTGGCAGAAGAGAACCCCAGCCAGAGCCCCCCGTGGTCTTGGGGCACAGGCCCCAGTGGGCCAAGATAGGCAGTCGCCGGCCCCACCAGGGACCGGTCATCAAGAGCGGCCCGAGCAAAGGGTCCAAGGCCCCAGAAGCCCAGAGACAGCCCCCACCCCCCCAACAATGGTAGAGGGCCCGAAATAAGAGCCACTGGTCGACTTGTCATTTTAATAGTTAGTGACTAATCGACTATCAGTAATAGTCATTAGTTGCAGCCCTACATGAAGGTAGTTATTCACATACTTGCTTGTGTATTAAGCTTGGCATCTAAGGATTTCTCTAGGGCAGTGTAACTCAATCCTGGTCTTCAGGACCCACTGTCCTGCAGGTTTTAGATCAGGGGTGTCAGACTCCAGTTCTCTTGCGCTGCTATCCTGCAGGCTTTAGATCAGGGTTCTTCAATTCGTTCCTACGAGGGCTGCAATCCAGCAAGTTTTCCATGTATCCCTGCTTCACCTGCATCAAATTTAATGGAACTAACAACCAATCAAGTTCTGCACAATGACTAATTAATTTGAGTCAGGTGTGTTGAAGCAGGGATACATGGAAAACCTGCTGGATCGCGGCCCTAGTAGGACCGAATTGAAGAACCCTGCTTTAGATGTTTCTATACCTTTAGGCACCTTGAAATGAAAGGAATGACCCATTAACAGGCTTGTAAAGAGCTTGACAGGGACTTCACTTAATCTGTGTTAGGTGTGGTGGAGTTGGGAAACATCTAAAACATGCAGGGCAGTGGGTCCTGAAGAACAAAAATAAGAAGCACCGCTCTGGGGGGGCATATTAGAGAACTTAGCCTGGAAAAAGTTGCTGAATTTGTGGGGTGCAGACTAGGGCTTGGCGATATATGGGCGGTTTTGATTTTTTTCAATCCAAATCAGATTTCTGATTTTAGTCCATTTTTTTCTTTTTTTCTTAAAACATATTAAACTTATTAAAAAAATATTAAATATAAAATTTGTTTTATATATTAATATGAATTAATGACAGCAAAAAAAAAATTACAAAAAAATTAAATAATGTCATACCTTTTCCATCGTATAAATGGCTTCCTATCTTGCATAGATATATGCAACACAACTGCATCCGTGATCTCTTTCCATCCAGATCCTTATCATATGGGATCCACTGCAAAAATAATTCCTCTGATGTTGGATGTCTCTTAACAAGAGTTTGTGTGCTGAAGTTTTTTTGGCATCTCATAGAGAGCAGCATTTGTCACTGCAGTTATATGCACAGATGAATTGCAGGCATAAGGGACGCTTCTAACTTTGGAAGCCTAAGAAGAGCGTTTGTGGTGCATATAAAAGAGGAAAAAAATCTATAATAAAAAAAAAAAAAATCGTCAGAAGCAGAAAATTTAATTTATTGATTTTATTGATTAATTGCCCAGACCTAGTGCAAACAAAATAATACACATGGCAATAATAGAGGGAGTCAGCATTTAGTTAATTTAAAAACCACTACAGAAAAAAAATGACAGCAGTGGTATGTTCGATGGTATATAAGGTCCTTAAGACAAGCATCCCGTTTCTTGTTTCTGAAACTTTCAGCTGCTGGATGACAGTCCTCTTACATTGCATCAGGTCAAATCAGTCCCTACACTGCCACTAGTGGTTAGTCACATATTGCGCCTTGCAAACGCATAGTATTAATTTCTTAGGGTACAACACATCTTAAACGCTAAATACATGAAGCCACGATTAACACATGTATGCAGAAATAAAGTTAAGTTTATTTTCGACTTCACAAAGGCTTGCATCTTGTCTCTTCTCTGAGCTCTGTCCAGCCAGTAAAAGTCAGTCTGATGTGAACTTTGTCTTATCTCTTGGTCTATCACTTTCTTGCTTTCTTTTCCCCCTTTCCTCCAAAAATATCCTGTTGCATCTCTTTGTAGAATCAGGGATTATGCAGGCCCAAAACAGCCAGTGTGTTGATATGCTTCTGGCTGGGAAAAAAAACAGTTGTAACGGAGGCTGCAGCACAGCAACAACTCCAGGATCAGCCAGAAGCTCAGAGTTTAAGGTTGGGAAGTTATGTACTGCTGCTTTAAACTCATTAGCTTGTTTGTTTGTTCGCTTTCAGAATTAGCAAAACCATTATTGCTTTAATTGTCATAATCATGCAAAACCATTTCACAAGATGATTTAAAAAACATCAGAAGGAAGAAAAAGAAAAACCATGACCATTTTATTTTTAGAATTTTTTTTGTCTCTTTAATGGATAAACTTTAAAATCCTGATGTGCTTCCTGTCTTTCGCCATGCATGGTGAAAGACAAGAGAAATCTGCATAAAAAAAGCTGCATTAAAGTCATGATACTCGTGTGTTATTTCAATGAGGTGCTCAGCAGAACAACCTTAGTTTAATGTGTATTATTTGGCCATAGTGTGTTCTGATTTAAGACTGGATAATTTGCACTGTTGACTTGAGGATATGAAATTGCTGGCAGAATATCTAGCTAGAAAAGCACTGGAGCAAACATTGCAGTATCACTGTGATTGGAAAGATCCTAAATTGTTTGTGGTATCAAACATATAATTATAAATTAACTGATTTCAGTAGATTTTCAGGGTCAAGAAACATTTTACTACAGTTGAGAAAATTTTCTTCATTGTCTATGAGCTATTAAGTTGAGTTAAAGACACAGTTGGACGAAACTGTAATGTCCTGAGGGATTCCCCCAGACACCACCACACAACCAAGATAAGGATTAACATTTCAGATCTTAAGGACAAGATTTAAGGCTGTTTTATGCAATAATTTTTTTTCATGAGGAAACCTTACCTTGAACTTTAACCACAATCTTAATATGAGGCGTGCTTGTCTAAATCTCAGTCATCCGGGTCATGTGTGGATTTCTTTTGTTGGTTCTTGGAAACTTTTCACTTCCTGATAAAAAAAAAGAGGGAAAAGTTTGTACTAAAGAAAATTTTATGCAAGCATTAAGGGTTAACTTAGGTCACCTGTGCATCCTTTTGCTGATACTGCGTCATGTTTGACTTATTCAGAAACTGAAACCACTGCACCTTTTTATCAAAGTTAAGATTTAAAAGAATGGGGAGATGGTAAGGGATTAAATTGCCATGGCATATGGCAACTAAGACAAAGGCTGAATAGTTGTTTTTTTCCCCCCAGATTTCTTACCATGGCAGTGGAGAGGGAGTTGAGAGTGATGACTCAGAAGGGGAGAACCAGGAGCTCGCACAGATTGACAGAGGTATGTTCCCAGAGCCACCTGTAATTAATGATTCACAGACATCACAACTTGACATAATTAGGTTGTAGAAAACAACATCTGAGCTGATTCTCTCCATCTTCTCCTGCCAAACGACTCCTTCAGAGAGGCGGAGAAATTGTGCACTCACCCCTTTGGCCACCAGCCAGCAACATAACCAGGGACCCCTCTCTCCGGCCAGGTTACGACGCCTCCGCTTCCTTTTAGATGCCAATCTTGATCGTCACTCTTCAGAGGAAGAGTTGGAGCGAATCAGCTGTGGCGACAACAGGAAGTGGGTGTCTGCGCTCCCACAGCGCCACAGCGATCACCACAGCAGCGCCTCCAGCGACGAGGAAGTGCGGGACCTGTGTGGTTGCAGGTCGCCGCCTGCTTCTTCCAGGCCGCTGGTCGAGCCCAATGCTTGCCTGGCCGCCTCCCCCAGCCCTGTGCTGTTCAGTTCCAGCCCACCACGTAGCCTCAAGCCACCCCCAATGAGATTCCAGCTGCAGGTGATGCAGCCAGTTGCACGACCCATCATTTTGACCCACTTTGACCAATCAGCACCTTACAGAAAGTATCGGCACAGCTATGGTGCAGAGCCAGGGAGACCCAGTCTGGACCTGGAAAAAATGCAACAGGTTAGTACCAGCTGTGATAATTATAAAATAATGAAACTGTAGCCGCTCATACACACTAAATCAACACTCCTCCTCATTCCATTCAAATTTGACCTCCTGTTTCTCACACTCGTTTAGGATTGTGTTTGGTTGACTATTTTAAGGCTTAATGTCATGATCTGAAGCATTCACAGGCAAAGTAAGGAAAATATGGTGATGCAGGGGAGTCAAACTGATACAGATCAGAGAACACCACATCAGAGACTCACAGCTTTTTTTCCCACAATTATTTTACTTCAAACATTAACTCGTCAGTGTTGCAAATACTTACTTCATAAACTGATTATCTACTTTGCTGTTTGTAAAGGTGTGCAACATAGCTGTTGTTTGACCTTTAAAACTCTTAAGATGGGTGAAGTAGGAAAGAGCTGGAAAATTCCCATGAAATAATGATGTATTTCCACATATTCAACAGGTATTTTGATGGGTGTGTCCCTTCACAAAAAGCCCACAGCAGGCATTACACATCCATCTACATCAGTTCTGCTGAAATTCTTAATTTGAGAAAACATTTAAATTCATGCAAAATCATTATATGACTCAGGCTAGGTTGCACTAATGAGAGGATTTCGCAAGACATAGTTTTTACCTCGTACTTTCTCTCACAAAAAAATTCCATCCACCCAGTAACCCGGTTATTGACCATGTAGTAAGCAGAAGGAAATATATCATCGCCAGGATCAATAACTGCTTGTTCACAATAAATTAATACAGTTTTGGGTTTCTGTTTTTACTTTGATGTTCAAGCCTAATCCCTTTTTTTAAAGAAGAATCCAGTCCAGTATGAGCAGCAGGAGAGGAGGCGAGTTATCTGACATGTTGCACTGCAACACATCATACGTCACTTCCTCTCTTTAGTTTACCGGATGGCCTGTTTGCTTCTGACACCATTGTTGAAAAGCCCCAAGGTTCAATTGCTTGCAGAACAGAGTTTTGCTTCTTTGCTCCACACCAGAGTGTGCATGCATGTTTATTCCAAATGAACTAAACTTGTAAAAAGTCCTGTTAACAAGATTAGCACCAGCTCAATCTTGACTACATCTGCCGTTGTCCTTTAAACAAAGGAGTTAATAATTCTGACACAAGATGGAGGTACACACTCTGATGTTGCAAGCTAGAAACGCTGGTTATCCTGTCCACAAAGTTTGTTTTCACTGCCCCTAATCTGTGTTAAGATACATAGAAAAATCTGTTTGTTAAATTTCTGTGTACATGCGGCCATGACAACAGAATACCGGACAAGTCACCAGCATTTCTGGGAAATGACAAACTCAAAAAACCCTTTAGGCAGCTATGAATGCAGGTTGATCAGTCTAACAATGGCACCACGTGATTTTCAACATGTTAAATATGACGTCAGCTGGCAAATATTTATCTGGTGAGTTAAAGATAGAATGAAGAAAGGTTTGGTTATTTTTCTGTAATGCATACATCATTGCTTTCCCAGTATTAAAGGCTAGGCAAGGCAAATTTATTTGTATAGCACATTTAGTGTACAACACAATTCAAACTGACCTTTACCAGTGGGAGCATGTAGATGTTAAACAAAAGAGACCCCGGGATGGAACCTTGGGGAACTCCACATGTAATTCTTGTCTGGTCAGATATGAAGTTATCTATTGGCACAAAGTACTTTCTGTTTTTTAAATATGATTTAAACCAGTGTAGTGTAGTTTTAAAGCAAACAGAACAGGACTCAAACAATCAGCACCAGCTGTCAGACGTTGGCCTAATTTTTATCTTTAACATTGCTATTAAATTTAATAAGCGCTGCATCTATTTTAGTATCCCATACATTTTTTATCATAGCGTGGACAGATTCTGATGTTAGCATGTTTTGTATCACAACACACATCAAATAAAAGCCTTCAATGGAGCCTTTCAAACTATTATGGTTTCTACACACCAAAAATGTGTTGTTGAGCATTAACCAGTAATTTAAAGCCCTCACTGTGCACTTCAGCTTAATCCAGGCCCCACAATGTACTTTTATGACCTGTTTCTGCTGTAAGTTGTGCTGAGAAAGACAAAGAAAAGCAGATGCACGTTAGTTTATGAAACTCTAAAACAGACACTATAGGTTTTTGGAGACTTTGTTGCTGTGTTAGAAAGAAATGTCGTCATTGGCGGGAAAATTGAATTCATACTTTGAGTCAACATCTGCTTGATGATATCTTGGAAACTTCTAAGGAAAAACATCCGCAAACAGTGAACATCACAGGCCTGGAGATTAAACTAAATTCTGAAAATCCAGAGTACAGAGTAAAGTAATATTGTGTGTTTCAGTACTACACAGTTGTGTGCTGATTACACATTTTCTTCCTTCAGATGGTTGGAAACCTCCACAGGATGTAATTTCATACATAACCATTCATTTCACCATGAGCTGAAGTTTATTTCTCAGTAAGTAGTGTAGCTGTCACATTTAATTAGATATTTATTCAGACACTGCAGCGATAATTGAGAAGAGCAGCCAAAAAACACACAATGACGACTGTCCACCAAACTCAAACGCACACTGCCACACAAAATGCTCACACAAGCAAACAAAGTCTTCTATTTGACGTTCGCCACCACGGTGGTCTGGCTGGAGAGGGATGAAGGAGATGGAGGCTCGGACGGCAGATGTCCGCCCTCATTTCTCACAAAGGCTGGTGAGCGAGGGGAAACGATGGAGGGGTGGAGGCAGAAGGAGAGGATTAAATAAACAACAGAAAAACGACAGCCACTAATGAGTCATGGAGAAGCTGGTCCACTAATCATTAAAATCCAATAGACTTGTTGGCCCACACTGTGGATGGGAAATGGTGTGTGTGTGTGTGTGTATGTAGGGGGAGAAACTTCAGGTTTCAGGGGTCCATATGTCCATGAGGTTTTTAGAGGGAAAGAACAGATGATGAGAGACAGCAGGCAGCAAGGAGAGGGGTGAAAAGAAGACAAAGTGTGTGTGTGTGCGTGAGTGTGTGCATCTATCATCCTGCCTATCTGTTTGTGCCTGCATGGGTACATCGTCCTGTGTGTGTGTTTTTTGCTATATCAGTGTCTGTCTGTATGTGTGAGAGTGTGTGCACACTCAGTCAAGTGAAATGGTTGGTGCTGCAGGGAATACAAAAGGGGGCCTGCAGAGGTAGTGAGCAGACCCAGCCGGAGTCTCCCATTAACTCTTTAGATGAACAGCCAGTAACAAAATCAGCCTCAGCTTCTCCATGTAAAGGCTTTCATCCACACTCCTGGAGGTAAAACTGAAGAAAGAAGTGGTTAAAAATGCTATTTAAAGGTGTCAGAATGAAGGGAATGATTATCTGATAGGTAAAGGGAGGGCCAGCTAAAATCCTAAATGTGAAAAACTTTGTGCATTAATTTTAAGATTTATACTCCTTGAACCAACCCTTCATTAATGTATATTTTCCTTCCAAGCTGTCAGACTTTTACATAGTCTGAGTGGCAATAATGCAAGTGTTCTTGATCAGTAGCTCTCCAGACTTTCTGAATATTTTCTGCATTTTATCTCAATTTCAGTCCAATCCTTGTGCCTGTTTTCTGTTAAAGTCACTTCACACTGATCAATGAATAATTCAAGCATAGAAAAGCTCCCAAGTCAAGGTCTAAACCCTTGTTTTGTCAACACTTTAAAGACAAATTAACGAAGAACTGATTTTAATTTGGATTCTTATGCAGGGTCAGGGTTGGGAAAATAGTTGTTTTGCTTCAAGGTGATTCTCAAAGAATTATTAGCTGAAAATTTGGTGTACCTCAGTATGATGAGCAGTGTGTCCTTAAAATACAGCAGTTGAACAGGATCTGAAAGTGATGTTCTGAAGAAATGGTAACAAATCCAGCAAAGATCTTAACCAGGACCTGAGAGATGCATCTGGACCTTTAATTGATCCATTTACTGTTGGCTGAAGCCTCGTCAGAAATGGTCTCCATGGAAGAATGGCTGTTAAGAAGCCATTCTTAAGGAAAGGAAACAGGGAGAAAAGGCTGAGGTATGTCACGTGACACAAGAACTGGACTGAAAATCGGAGGCAGAGGCAACTATTAAAGCAGTGAGGGATCATCTAAACAGAGAATGGAACAGAAGGCAGAAACATCTAAAGAAGAGCTTTGGAAAGTCCTTTATGAAGTCTGGAGAACTCGCCTGGTAGCTCAAAACTTGAACATTATGCACATTACTTAAAGTCTGCAGTAAAATAAGTGTGTTTTAAAAAACAACAACAAAGTAAACACCTATGATCTGGGACTATATAAGACTAGTGACCCGCAAGCTTGGCTCCAGAATGCCACTGAAACCAGATGGAGTGTGAGTCTTATATTTATGCATCTCAGTTTCCCTAAAAGGATAGGTTATAGGGTCAGCGAGTTGCTTTCTTTTAGTCTCTGATAATCCTCGCTAATCCACATCACAGATGAGTCTTTGCTATTACGAGGAAGAGCAACAGTTTGGGTAGCAGATGCTGGTTATGGACGGTGGGTATCTACAAAATCTGAGCAAAATTTTACACTTGGAGCTCAGGTATGCAAAGACCTATTTATGCAGATTGTAGCCAGGATGTTAGCAAACTGACCAGACGTTTTTTCATCCAGTAGGCTGCTAATGCATTCTCTCCTACTGTACCAAATCAATAAAATGTAAACTTAATTATGATAAAGTTAATGACATTAATGAATAAATGATCCAGTGAAAAATAATTAAATGGAATTATTAAACAAAAGTAAAGATTAATAATAATAAATTAAATGATTAAATGAGAACAAAATAAATAATTAAACAATTAAAAAGGAAAACCAAAATTAAAATGAATAACCTCAACAGTTAGTAAAGCGGTTGGAGCTGGCGAGTCACAACCTGACTGAAGTTAGAGCGGAGGTGTGAGCTGATGGGCAGGGCGAGAAATCTGCTGCATGTGTGGGATTATCTCACACCATCTTTTTGGTTGAAAGTGAGATAAATCCGGCTCATTCTGCTCTTATTTCTGTTTTTGATGTGTGTTGAAGCAGCCTGCTCTCACATGGACTGTTGTGGCACTGATACAGAAAAGATGAGGGTTGGCAGGAGGTGAGCAGGAGGGCAAGTGCACGGCAGCTCTGTCCCACATCACAACAGCAGGAGTCCTGTGTTTCCTTTCTTTCCTGTGCTTCTTAGAAGCTGCCTCCCCAACTTGAGACAATTCCACGATTGTGTGGTCCCTCCACCCCCACTGTTTTTTTTCTTCTGAGAAAAGCAGAGCTGCGTGGACGTGGAGGGGAGTGGGAGACAGGATATTGCATAAGCTTCATTGACCAACTGTTTAGTTTAGTGAGACGGCTGGATTTGCCTCACTTCCTTCATCGTTCTGATTCAGCCTCTTGTCACGTCATATTATGATGTTAAAATAACTCATCTGAAGAATCTGAAATAGAAACAACACTCACATGTAGATGCAGTGCAGGATTTTACATGACATGTTTACTGTACAAGACAAAGAGTACATTATACATAAGTTTATAAACAATTTCTGGATTGCTGCTTAGTTTTTAATGTTTAGGTAAAGAAAGTTTCCTACCATAGATCTCACTGAGCATTCTTCTTCTTTACAGAAAATGCTGTTGAAGAAAAACTGTGGAGGAAAAACAAGAACAATGAAGATCCGGGTGAGTTTATTTTAATTTTACTTTTCATACTAGTGCTTTTTTAAAATGTTGATGCATCAATCCATGAAATTACATATCAAAAATGAACAAAAAACAAAACAAACAATACCAAATTTTGCTCTTTAAAGAAGCCAAAGATCAAAGTTTAGGATGAAAACTTAGCAAACTCCTTAGAGCCATGGGACTCCAACATAAATTAAGGGTGAACAGTAAGGTGGTCTACTAATTCCAGAAAAAGGGTTCATGTATGCTGGAATAAGTTAGAAAAACCTGAAAGTGAAAATCTGACTTTTTCAAGCAGATTATAAAAATTAGCTGGATTTAATGAGCAAGCCGTCTTGAATCAGCTTAAATCCCTTCAACATGACACATGAAACGTCTGTGAGCGTTGCAGGGATCTGAAAATGTGTTTTATGTAGGAAAGGGATGGAGAATCAAGAAAATGTGGCTGATAATGGAGCAAATTCATATAGTAGCAGAAATTCAGCTGCTCCTTTCCTATAAAAAGATGAATACAGAAAAAGATTTAGACTAATTTAATAAGGAAATTTCATCCTTGAACAAACATATATGTGCTTTATTGTTTATTTCTGTTTCAGATCTTTACTTCTCTTGTACACTATGATAGTGGATATACCCAGCTTGTGGTGGTTTCTGGGAAGAAATCAGGACAACAATGGAGCCCTCTGTAGCTGAGATGTAGCTTTAGCTATCTGTGACTACCAGCCTTTCAGCACAAATTCATTAAATGTTTTCATTCATTCATTTTCTGTAACTACTTTATGCAGTTTAGGGTTGCAAAGGGGGCTGCAAGTGAGCAGCAGCGTCCTTCCTGGACAGATAATTTGTCCATCCCAGGGCCAACATAGAAACACGCATATCCACGCTCACTCAGAGGCTCATTTTAAAATTATTATTTAATCAGATACGCATGTTTTTATGTAGGTGGGGGGAAGTCGGGTTACCTGGAGAAAACTTTCACAGGCATGGTGACGGACATGCAAACTCCACACAGAAAGGCTGAGTTGACACCACACTCCATTCTACCTGCTTTCTTTTTCTGTCTTGTTTCAGCAAACAGAAGGAAATTACTAAACACAGCATGCAGGAGACTAAATAAAAGTGGCAAAGAAACTAAAGAGGCTGTAGGAAGGACGGTGCTGAGAGAGATTAGAGTTTAGAGGTTATATAGTCAGAAATAAATAGATATGGACTGAATTTTGTCTCAAAATTCTGTTTAAGATGTCAAATTTAAACTTTCAAGTTTTCCGTATTTGTACTTCTACATTATAAAGTTCAGTTCGATGGGATGCAGCCTTTTCCATGGAAACCATTTAAAAAAACATCTGCAGCTGCAGTTAATGTTTTAATTGAACTGCATCTTTCCAGTCTTTTAGCTGCTAAACATCATTTGGTAAAGTTTGTTGAGCTTTGGACAAACTATTTAACACTACAGTTCAAAAGGCAAGAGTCTGGATTACAAAGCAGAGTACAGCCCATAATTTTACCCAAGGGCCAAATCATATGATAAATGGTACCCTGACCTTGTTTGCTGTGCCAACGAATATCTAAATCAGATATTAATGCCATGATAGCATGGGCCCCCTTAGTTTTTTAGCTGAGCACAATGTTTCGTTGTCATCCTGAATTCCAGCATCCAAGTTTTGTTTATGTAACTCCAGAATTAATTGTACAACTAATCCAGATGTGTTTACATCTGGATTACACTGTCACAAACATGAGGCTCAGACGCTGCTTTTTCATTTTAGCTCGTGTCTTAGATGATGTTGATGCCTGGGGGCTCGTTTAACTCTGCTCTCTTCTTCTGTTTGAAGCAGCCAGATATTTCAGCTGCTAGGTGTTTGTCTTGGGTGGCAAGCAGTAAAACAAAAATTACTTTCTTGCAGCATAAATGTACAGTAATCATCCTGCTGCAGAGCCAGACATGTTTTCCAGTCATGGCGCAGCTGTAACTGTTCTTTTACTCTGGGGTTGAGCAGAAACTGATGAACCTATTGTTTTTCTTTGTGACAAATCACATTAGACCATTTAGTTGGTCATGCACTTTTATTTGCTCATGCAGGCTTCACTGACATATAAAAGGCATGAGGACTTGTATGATGTCATCATGCAATATCAGTGATGAATTATCAATGGTGTTTTCCCAGCATCGTGCTGGGAACATAAATATGCTTCATAAAGGGTAACACCATCTTATTTGCCTGTGAAGCATCTGGTGCATTTTTCTTTACCTCTTTAACTGTAACAGAAAGGCCCTTATCAGATATACTCGATGTAGCCGTGTGCTCTGTAGATCGCTGCTGGGCCAGAAGTTTTAAGCAATATGTTCATATTCTACATCCTTTTGCATCTTTTATGTGACCATAACAATAAGAGCATATAAACACATGCAGATGCTGCACATGGAGGCTGCTCTCATTCATGCAGCCCAGGATCAGGGTGTCCATTACAGCAGCAATAAGGTTGCTCGGTTGCCCAGTGAATCGTCAGGCCGGTCCTGTCGCCAGCACCTTGATCTCCATCCAACTGCATACTGGGACAGCATCTGTCTTCAGCATTTGTTCCCATGCCCGGCTATCTGCAGAGCCGAGCTCGAGATGCCTAAAAATCTGATAGCACTGTCGGGATTACTAATTAAGGCTGAGAAACAAGAAGCTTTTCATTTCTGCCTCAGGTTTGTTTTAACTCCATCAACAACCTTCTACAGCTTTTTACTGTTGTGGTCTCGGTAGTGGGCTGCACAGCATTATAACCACAAAACTATTTTTACAAGATTGAGTCCAGATTAATCCAATAATCATCTATCAGCTCCACACTAAGCTGCATGTGTGTGTGGTGATTTTTGTTTGAGGAAAGCTTGTTGGAGATTCGACTGGAACAAGCCTCAGCATCTTGGCAGAGCGGGGCCCTCCAGAAGGAAGCTCAGTGTGGCGAGAGAAGTGACGTTATTATCACGTTGTGTGGGATGGTGTCAGTGGAACCTCATCACACACTGGCTTATGTGTACACACACACACACCAACTGTAGCAGTGCTAAATGCTCCATATACAGGACTGTGCAGAAGACTTGAGCCATCTCATTTCTCAACATTTCTTTTCAAAGCAGCCAGACTTTGTAGTAATCTTTTTAAAGTGGTTTAAAGCAACAGTCCTCCAGGCTTTCTGAATCTTATTCAGTGTTCTTTTGACATTTTGCCTTTTTTTCAATCATTCAAGCTCAACTCAAAGGGATGAACCAGTGTTGTGTCCACATGTAACAACCAACTTGGATCTTTAGGCTCTTTGTTGCAAGCAGTCTGTCACAAAGACAGGAACAAGGTGATTCCTAAAGAGCTGAAAACTTAGCACATATCAACATGGTGTGCAGAAACTGGACAAGTGGAGGACAAAAGAAAAAGTGTCAGAACTAAAGAACTATCTACAGCATGACAGATGCATCTGGCTGAAGCCCCATCTGAAATGGTCTCCATGGCTACGTGGCTGTCAAGAAGTTGTTGTAAAGGAAGGGAAATGGGGAGAAAAGGCTGAGGTATGTCACATGACACAAGAACTGGGCTGAAGATCAGTGGCAACAGGTCTGATGGTGAGATAAATCCTTCCAAGAGCCTGGACACACTTTAATGAAGCAGCATAGAATCATCTGGGCAACAGAACAAAAGGCAGAAACATCCAAAGAAGAGCTTTGGAAAGTCCTTCAAGAAGCCTGGAGAACTATTCCTGAAGACTACTTAAAGAAAATAGCAGAAAGCTGCTCCAAGAGGGTTTAAATATTCACTTCTAAGCATTCTTTTTACTGCATTTGCTGTATTTCCATTTATGTTTGCACGTTTCAGGTTTTCTGTTTTTCTGATAATCTATAAACAACCGAAGGACGGCTCAAGACTTCTGCACGGTGCTGTCTGCATCAAGGTTTATATGATGAGTAGAAATATGTGGAGAAAGAAAGTGAAGATGATCTCTGAGTGATTGGCGATGAGAGGTAGAGCAGAGGAGGAGGAAGAGGAGGTGGAGTGCGTGCGGTTCCCTTGTGGTGTATTTCCAGGGATGGAGTCATTTTCCATTTATAGGCGGGCCGGCTGCAATCTATTTAGCTCTACTGAAACATACAAATATACTCATTATCCTGTGTTCTCACTGGTGGAGCTAGTGGTGGTGGTGTCCCCATCAGTAATGTCTGCAGGCGTTGGGTTTGCACCAACTCAGATTTTACTTGAAGTGAGTACACAGCGAGCGTTTGAGCCATTTGTGTCGAGTCCATCTTGTGTCACTCCGTGCTGTGTGCCGCTCATCTTTCTATCCCTCTTTATCTCCAAACCCCCAGTTTCCTGGAAACGAACCGGAGCAGACACTGGATCTGATGGGGGGGGGGGGGGGGGGGGGACTGGGAGGGGTTTCAGGGTTTCAG
>JBAMHW010000022.1:3785860-3834868 GCA_037177495.1 Rhadinocentrus ornatus
CACCAACGCCACGTTGCACCACAGACTGTCCAGGAGTTGGCGGATGCTTTAGTCCAGGTCTGGGAGGAGATCCCTCACGAGACCATCCGCCACCTCATCAGGAGCATGCCCAGGCGCTGTAGGGAGGTCATACAGGCACGTGGAGGCCACACACACTACTGAGCCTCATTTTGACTTGTTTTAAGGTCATTACATCAAAGTTGGATCAGCCTGTAGTGTGTTTTTCCACTTTCATTTTGAGTGCGACTCCAAATCCAGAGTGAAATCCAGACCTCCATGGGTTAATAAATTTTATTTCCATTGATAATTTTCGTGCGATTTAGTTGTCAGCACATTTAACTATGTAAAGAACAAAGTGTTTAATAAGAATAGTTCATTCATTCAGATCTGGGATGTGTTATTTTAGTGTTCCCTTTATTTTTTTGAGCAGTGTATATCTTTAAACAGTAAATGGGGCTTTTTTTTTTTTTTAACCTTGCAAAAACAAAATTACTTGAGGTTTATTAGTGAGGGCTGAAGTATTTTTTATACTAAGTTTATTTTTCTAATATCTTGCAGCGTCACCATAAAACACAAACATTTTGATAATACAAGAAACTATACTGGGTAAAATGGTGGTGCTAAAAGCTAACTAGCCTTGCAGAGATGGATGCAAAAATGAGATTTTGATGATATGGACATTTAAAAGTCTGGCTCTTTACATCAGAATCAGACCCAGAGACACAATACAAGAGAAAAAGAAGCCAGACGTCTGCTCGGTGAAGCAAAACTTTGAGCACCTCACATGGCGTTATGTAAAGAGAATTTATTATACATTTATGTTACAAAATACAGTTTTAATTTGTTTTGTGAGAAAGGACAACAATGGAGAGGGTGGGAAATGTGGCGGCAGACCAGGAAAACTACACAGAATCCTGCTCTGAACAAACCAACCACTGACTCACTTATGAAGACAATCATGTTAAAAAGAGAACTTTGAGAAGAAGGGCTGCATGTGAGAGAGCATGTGTGTGTGCACAGATAAAAACACACACACTCCACTTAGCTTGAGTCATTATCAGCTTACGTTTCATCCAGTAAGCCATCCAAGTGTCCAGATGGTCAGAAAAGCTGCTTCAACGCTCTCCCTCTCTTTCTCCCTCCTGCTACACACTCCTTGCTTTAGATGGAAAAACAAAACAAAAGGTTATGGCAACGATTGACTGAAGCCAAGCAGGAAAGGATGCACATTAGATGTGAGGTTGGTTTAACTGCAAGAAGAGCAGCCAAAGACCAGAAATCTGAATTCAGATCAGCTCTGCTTCCTCCTATTTTTTGCTTGAATTCAGATTAGAGCCCAGAGTCTCGTATCAGAGCCGGACCACACACCGGCAGGGATGGATGGAAGGGGTTATTGATCAGAGCTTAGGAGACAGGATACTTTGTGCAGGCAGAAGAGATGTCTTCTGTCCCTCTTCAGTAGCCATACTTGTCGTTGAGGTGGGTGCGACCATCTCCGGTCTGACCTATAGGAGCAGAGGACAAAGTTCTGAATCCAAGTGGACTCAAGTGGTGAATTATTCCAATACGAAAGCTGCAGACGTGCTTGTTTGCATAGCAGATAATCAACCTAATCACATCCCGGCGTCATTAACTCCGACCCTAAAAAGAAAGCTCAGCCTTTAACAGTTTTTTTTATTCAAGCTTATCTTATCGCTCTCAAGCCACTTTGATCTGCATTCCTCAGTGAACAATGAAATTATTGCTGCAATTTCAGCAGCACAAACGGACCATGAGAGCCTGCTGACGTCATTCTGCCAGTAAAACATTTATTCCTTCCTTCGTTCCCGAGCTTTAGCAGCTCTGTGGTCAAGCTTGTTTTAATTTCCTATAGATCAGGAGAAGCAACTTGTACTCATCAGAGGCTTAAAACCACTGCTGCTTAAGGAGCTTGAGCGTGATTTAAGAGCACAGTCAGCTGATCAGCAGCAGTCTGGTCGTTTACCTGCAGGAGGAAGCCACACTGAATAGTCGGGGTCATCCTCTGGATACTGTGCTGACAGCTGAACTGGTGGCTGTGGAGACAATCAGGAGGAAATCACGTTTCTGTTCTATACCAGTACATGTTCAGTCCTGTGTTTAGGGGCCTACCCTGCTAGGGCCCATCACTGTCTTCTTCTTCCTGGTACTGGGGTCTGTTTCAGCCTCTGCTTTGGACTCTAAACACATAGATGTTAGAGGTTATTCAGCTGTATATGAACTACTGGGCATTACTCGATTGACATGTGGGTTATTAGGGATCTTTTTGTTCTTTATACACCATGGTGTGATGTTTCTGAACAGTTTTTTTGATGGGCCAGTAAAAAAAACGGGGTTAGATTCTGCAAACATCAAATTGGAGGCATTTTCCAGTTTTATCCAACTACAATTTCTTTCTATAAACCACAACTGGCAGAATATAAAATACTTGTTAATTAAATATGTAATGAACTGTACAAATAAAATCAGATTACATTTAATAATAAAATTTTTTACATTTTTCGTTCAAAAACATATTTTTAAACAATGAAATAAAAAGTTTTCTTTAAATGCCTTCGTCTTGCAGGAACTGCTGACACACTCCAGCCACATGAGGTCTAGCATTGTCTTGCATTAGGAGGAACCCAGGGCCAACAAGCTATTTACTGGACTTTAACTACTTCAATATCAGTTAAATAAACTGGAAAAACTGGGTTTTAATCGGTAGGGTGTATTATTTAGATATGAAAAACTAACATTAGTTTATACTTGTAGAACGCATGGTCTGTTTTAGTGTTTACGATGAGTCTCAGGGAAGACTCTGTCGTGAAAAGCTCTTGTAAATGAAGACATTTAACCATCAGTGGCTGATTGTCAGATTCCGGTTATCAGACAGGATCATGTTGAAAATGGGTTGTTCAAAAATGGAAATCTGGATTCTGAAATTGGCTTGAATCACGTAATCCAATCCTGGTTGTTGTCTGGATAAAAACCTCATTTTGGGTTCAAAACGTTTGAGTAGAATCTGGATAAAAAACCCAGGATTATCCTGATCCCAACAGAAAGCAGGATTACAAGGCGGATTTCAGGAAGAATCAAGTTGATCAATTAATGGAACTTTTTACTCGGTGCATATGCTTGTATTTGTATTTTGCACCCGACTTGTTTAACCGCTACAGTGATAAAGTGGTTAACATAGGAATAGGCTGACTATTTAGCCTTTCAGCGCAGTAAAATAAAATGGTAAAAAAAATAAAAATAAAAACATGACATGTCCCCACAAATTAAACCCCCAACAAATCCAATAACAAACACAAATAAATATTCAAATTTCCTGAAATTTATTAATGCATAATCAGAAAAAAACCTGTCAAAAAAGAAATTTTTGACGATTGCATCTCTCACTACACGTCCCGTCCGTCCCTCATTCTGACAGAATGGCAGGTTGGGCTGGTACCTCTACACGGGGTTCAGGTGCGTCATTAACATGTCACAGAGAGGGACAGTCCGCCTTGTAGCAATGTTATGCAAGATAATAAATGCACGTATTACATGCTCCCGGCGGTTCCGCTCTTCTTCCAGTTGTTCTTCACATGGCCGGCACACTGATTAACAGGCTGGAATTCCAGATTTGGTGATCCTGAAAAACGGGATTCTGGATCAGGGTGATCCAATCCTTTTCTGCTTTGAACAACCGGGGTAAAAGTAAGCCGGATTACATGATTCGCCGTCCCGAAAATATGGGATTTGTCAAAGCTGGATAGTTTTTATCCGGATTCCCTTTTTACTGAGGACATGTATGTTTATGAGGAGGAGTCCGGCTTGTGCCATCTGTTTATTTTTAGATAAGACCAGTCTGATGATGACCAAACAGTACAGTTAATGGTGTGTTGTCTTTTTACTCTGACTGCTCTAAAAGTTGACTCTATATGCAGGATTTAGCTGACACACTTGGGATGAGTGGGTGGGACTGACTGGGATGCTGCTCACAATGTTTTGAAGCACAGGTGAGTGAATGTAATTGTGTAACATAACTTAAAAATCTCAACTACGAAGGCCTCATGAAGAAAAATCTTGACTAAAACGAGTCATTTGCTTCAGTATCGGCTGATCCCTATTTTATTCTCCTAGGTGGATTTCCTGTCATTATGTCCATTTTCATTCCTCACCTCTTCCCATTTTCATCAGATCTGATGGATTAAACCTTTTAGGCAAACAGGTGGTTAGCATGGTAACCTGTAGAGGAAACATCCTCATGAGAAGGCGTTCTCTGTTAGTCTACAACTGGCTTTAACAGCGGTTTTGTATGAAAATGACTTCGTGGTGTTTTGAAGGCAACTTAAAAGCTTCAAGGAAAAGTGGGTCAACGTCTGAGTGGCCTCAGATTTATCAACACGACACCGACTTTTGTCACTCTCATGTGAATTTGACTGCTTTTACATGGACTTCTCGCTGGTGATGGAACTAAAACAGATGAATACTGGAAAGAGGAAAAACACACCTGGAGTCGGGGGGGCTGCAGACTTCTTGCTGCTGTGCAGAGGAACCGGCTGCTCTGCGTCATCACTTCTCTTCTGTCTGTGGCTCTGATCTGACATGACTTCAGCAAACAGGTGAAATGAATGACGACAAAAATCACCCAGAAATAAGCAAGTTTTAAACATTTCAGGACTTCAACTAGCAGCTACAAAATGAAGTCTTCCTCACTTCTAGGAGACTTCTAGATAAAATAGTTTTAGTCTGTATGTTTTCTTTGTTTCATTACCCATGAAGCCTCCTTGTGTTATTGTTCATTTTAATGGTACCAGCTGCTTCATTATTCCTTGTTACGAGTCATGCTTAAGAGACTAAATAAGTCTTCAAATGTCACGAAGACAGAAATTAGTGTTACTAGTTCAGCATTTGTCAATCATCGACTTTAAAGCAATACTACTGAGCTTTTTAGATTTTCACCCCCTAATGACGGCTAATTTAGCATCTTGTCTCTGCTCTGTCACTCTCTTTTCTTCCTCCAATAATGTTCTCTTAAATCGGTTATAGTGCACAGTCAAAACACCCAGTGTTATTTCCACCAGTTGATGGCATGTGAAGCAGTACTGTTCAGCAAAACAGTGAAAACTAAGCTGGACTGGAAAAAAACAGCTTTGAAGTGTGGTTTATCAGCCTTGAGATGCTGCAGGGCAACATAGGCTCCAGGAATGTACACAATGGATATTAGAGAGTCTTAAAATTCTTATGTAGTATTGCTTTAATAAACAACTTATTAGGATCTCTCCTTCCTTTAAGTGTCCTGAAAGCTGAAAAATGAAGAACAAATGTTTTCAAATCCTTAACTATTTCCATTTAGAACCAAACAGGGGTGTCAGACTCTGGTCCTCAAGGGCCGCTTTCCTGCAGGTTTTTGTTGTTTCCCGGCTTCAACACACCTGATCTAAATCAAATGGTGCCAACAGTTTGTTCTCAACTTCTTTGATAGCCTATTCATTTCAGTCAGGTGAGGTGGAGCAGAGAAACAACAAAAACCTGCAGGATATCGGCCCCACTGGGACCGGAGTTTGACACCTGTGATCTAAAATGATAAATTAAAACATTTTACAGCTGGATGTTTTTAAAATCCACCATCTCTGAGAGTGTGTGAGGAGGCAGAAAACACCCCTTTCCTGCCATCTAGTGGCCCTAATATGAAAATTTTACAGTGCCTAAACCTCCTCTTGTAGTTTTTACCTTTGAGCTCCTCGGATTCAGCTTTTTGACGACTCAAAGTAGCAGTTTCTTTAGATGTGGATGCGCTGGACTCAGAGTCAGGTTTACATGCATTGACACAATGTTCATCACCCTCATTTTCCTCTGCTTCCTCCTCCTCTTCCCCACCAGGTGGAAGCTCTTTCATGTTGAAGAGCTCTGCAGGAAGGTTTGGCCGCTTTGGAGGTAACTTCTGCAGAGAGATGAGAGCATGAGTGGCAGGTGACCGACACGATAAGTCGAAGTATTTCAGGAGCACTTACCCCAATGGTCCCAGTTTTTAGTTTAAATTTGCTTCCTCCCTTCATGGCTCCGAACAGTGGTAAGCTCTTTTTAGGCTTCTCACACTCTGAGCTGCCACTATCAGATCAACACAGCTTTATGACAAACTTTTACATGAATAACAACGAGCAAAAATAAACTGTGGACCTGCTGCTGACCAACCTGGGCTGCAGCGAGGGCATCTGAGTCGGCCGCGTCAGCTCCACCAGCTTATGGAGCCTCTGAGCATCTTTACGCAGGTCGGCCATGTGCACGTGAAGCTTCCTCCGCTCCATGCCGTCCATCGCTGCCTCGCTTCTCACTGCAGTCATGAAGGCGTCCAAAGAGTCCTCAGCAGACGAGGCAGAGGAGTCTGCGAGGTATTACACACTGACCAATCAGAAACAAGACTTCTTCAACTCTGTGGCATCTGTCTGCAGGCGCCGGCGACTCACCGTGTTTACCGGCGTTCAGCTTCTGCTGAGTCTCTGCCAGCTCCTTCTCCACTGCAGACAGCTTGGCCACCTGCAGAGCAGAACAACGCACAGACATGAAAAACAGGCTTTTTAAAGTCAGATTGTTCCCCAATGTGTTTGTTCACTGGTGAAATTTGCTGTTAGATCAAGATTTAACCTTTAAACTAATAAAAATTAAGCTGGTTGAGTATGATGTAAGTGATGAACTCTGATTGACAGCAATGGAAAATCATTAGTTTTTACTGTGTGTTCGTTGCTCAGGGTACCGATATACAGATAAGACACCTGATGGACTCGGCACAGCTCAGTCCCACTGTGCAGGACTCCCACAGTCCACTTAAAATTCACAAATTAATCCCCCCCAAAATAAAAATAAATAAATAAACATGCTGATTTGACGTGTTGTGTCTGCAACAGCCCCATGCAGCAGGGTGGTCTCTGAGAGCTGAGATGTGCTTAACAGACTGCTGAGGGTAAACAGTGTTAAAAAGATAAATCACAAAGTTTGAGGAGACTTTTCTGCTCATGTTTAAAAAATGTGGTAAAAATGTATAAAAACTAAGCCCAAAAAACATCTGATGGTTGCTTATTTCAAAGTAGCTTGTCCTGATTTGTCTTTTTGCGATGTTTTATCTATTTTATTTGTCGTTTGCACACAGCTAGCCTGCCCTGGCAGCATTCGTGTCGGTTTTACATTTTCAGTTAAATTATTATGTAATAAATGCATTTGTTTTCAGACTTGTTGATGCCACTGCATGTGTTGTGTTTAGTTTAGTTCCTGTTGCAGATTTAGTGACTTCTCAACATTTGATTTTAGTAGCCTCTTTCTAAAATTAAAGATCCAACTTTAAAGAGTAGAATGATTTAATTTAAGATGGAACAGCCTGCATGGTCATGTGTAAACAAAACATTAAAATATTATGCTAAAGTCAAATGTGAAGCCATCTGTCTGACAGCACAAGCTTGTCTAAAACAATGCAACAGAATAATGACCCCAAACAGCAGCAGATCATACATATGTTGTATGAATGCCAAAAAACTGGGGGGTTCTGGGCAAATGAAATTTGTGTTTCAATGAAATGTTTAAGGTTAAGATAGTTCAAAGTCCAGGGCTACAGTATGTATATTAGGTATAGGCCTAGAGAGGATGAAGCTAACAGAATAATAGATTGAATGGTGCAGACTTGCCTTGTTCATAGGATGTAGGATTTATTCTATACACTGGAAAACAATAAATGCTACCCCACATAAGGACTGGTGGGAGGAAATGATTACAGCGGCCAATTATGAACAGTTCATTTATTTAAATTTTTTAAAGGATTTTGGGGCCTTAGTGGCCTTTATTCAACAGCAAGTTGACAGAAAAGGGGATCAGAGAGAGCAGGGAATGACATGCAGCAAAGTGTCCCAGGCCGGGACTCGAACCTGGGCCGGCTGCTCCGAGGAGCTGTAGCCTGTGAGCAACCCAATAGTTGATTTTTAAAATACACCATGAACAAAAGATGTTTTGGGAGAAGGGGAGCCCCTTTATGAATATTATATTGAAAATGTTATAAGTAATATAATAGGGAAGGGATGCTGTGATGGTATGAATTACTGTAAATAGATAGTTAATATTATGAGTAACTGGCTGTCTCTCTGTATTATTATCTAATATATGGAAGAGAGTTAAACCAGTTCTCTCAACCTGATGGACCACCCTTACCAGTAACAACTGCAATCAAGCGATTGCGATAACTTGCAATGAGTCTTCTACATCGCTGTGGAGGCGTTTTGGTCCACGCATCTTTGCAGAACTGTTGTAATTCAGCCACATTGGAGGGTTTCCAATCAAATGTGGTGATTTACCCAATAAACAGTTAAGTAGATTTGAAATGAGTACTTTTACAATTTTACTTGAGTAAAAAACTTATACTTCAACTTCTACAGAAGTCTTTATTAAACCCTAGTGTCTATACTTTTACCCGAGTAATGAATGTGAATACTTATAAGACCTCTCTACACAACCATAAGAGACACTGTTAACGTCATCCAGAAAAGCATTACTTCAACGTAATGCTGATACAGGAGCTTCTACAGCTGCTGGACCACTGGGTGGAATTATAGATATTTTTTTCCAGTCTTTCTAGCATTAATGACCATTTGCACATTTTCTGTCTTAAAGCTTTTAACAGATCAGATCACCGTGGAAACACCCCAAACCCAAATTCTAGGTGAAAGGCCAAAGAAAAACTTTCTTTTTGGATTTTTAATAAACTAACAGAAATTTGCAATTTAACTGTATAAATGTATGGATTTAAGTCCATCATATGGATTTAAGTTTCATGTTCACAATCATATGTGAATGATCATAGCAGATGTTTACCAGCGACTCGTAGGTCTCAGGCCGCTCTTCCATCTTTCCAGCCTTCTTCATTCGCTCCTGCCTCTTCCTCTCCACGGTGCCAGTTCGATCCAGGAAGGTGTCATCGTCACTGTCGTAGTAGTCCTCATCTTCCCAGTTCTTCTTCTTGCGTTTGCGTGAGACTGAAAATCAAACACATGATGATAAATGTGGTGACACGACTAATTCCAGCCCTCTAAGACGTAGGGCTGCTCGATTATGGGAAAAATGATAATCATGGTTAAATTGATTGAAATCGAGATCTCAATTATCTAACACGATTAGAGAAAGAAAAAGATCCATGGGGGGGGACATTTAAAGCGTTGCCTGTGGTAATACAGACTAGTTTCGTTCCACCAGGTCCCAGTAGCTATTGTTTGTCTCAGACCAGCAGCTATGTTCTGCCCAGTGTGATCTGGAATAAATTAAACTGGAGACATTTTGTTTTCACGTTGAAATCTGCGTCATATACGGCTCTATGGTGCGCCTTGACCACAGGTCCGTAGCGGTGGCAAAACATTGAACTGTAGCCACGTCCTTCACAACACCCTCACCACACTCGTCATACAGGGCAGGGAGACCCACACGATTACAATAGTGACGAGATGGCGGTGATGCCGTTTGTCCAAAGTGTTGATGAGTTTCTTAAATCCCGGGTTGTTCACTGTGTTAACTGAGCGCTGGTCTTCGGCGAGAAAACAAGTTATGTTTGTTTATAACGTTTGTTATTTCTCTGTCTCTGAGAGCTGGTGGGTAATTTAGTTGCGACTCACAAAAATGGAACATTTTTCTATTTCCTTGTGTTGCGTCCCCGTATGCACGTCTACATGGACGAGCGCAACATTTCACATGCACGAATGTCGCCTGTCGCTTGGCTGGAGGAAGCAGCGATTTCCGCCTCATCGCCCAAGTTCTTTAGGAAATTAATAGAAAAGGAGCAACGTCGCCTCTCATGTGTGTCCAGCCCATAACTTGAGAGGTTTGCATCTCGAGTTGAATTACACCAGAGCGCAGTGTTGCAAAGCCAGTGGGGCTCGATTCGCAACTGAAAACAGCACAAGAGAAAACTGTGAAGGAGCAAATAATCGGACCATTTAATTTTAATGATCGTTGAAAACCCAGATCATAATTGTGATTAAAATTCGATTAATCGCACAGCCCTACTAAGACGTCATCTCACCTGCTTCCTGCCGCAGTAGTCCCCTGGCCTCCAGCATTCGACAAGCTTCCAGGCAGCACTGGATGGCTGCATCCTTCTTCTTCCCCGTATGGGTCACCTCGGCAACTAGCTGGCGGCCCATTGCATCGTCCACTGGCAGCCTGATGGAAGACGGAGTTTAAACTTTGAAGACTCCTGATAACTTTAAGAAGGAAAGAGACTCACAAAGCTTCACTTACTTAATCCTGCAGAGCCAGGAGCCATGATTTTTATCTTCATACTCAAACTCCAGCTCCTCTCCTGAGATAAAGAACAGTCAGGTTAAGAAGTGAAAACAAATTAAAAAACCATGAAAACAGCAGATGTCTGCAGTTTCACCTTCTCTGTCGTAGAAACCCTGTAAAGCCTTCTTTGGATCTTTCAGATACGCTGCTTCCTGGTCTTCATGGAACTCAGTTGAAAAGGGGTTTTCCTCATTCTCGTCTTCTTCCGGAGCAGCATCCTCATCTGCAGGATGCATTTATGGACAAAGAAGAAGCACAAGGATTGCATTTTGTTTTGAATTAAAGGGAAAGCTCACACACCAGAAGCCAGGACAGGACTCCACTCACCCATTCCCCACGTGCAGCCTTGGTCCCCTTTTGACACTTTGCTCTGGCACTTATCGCTTTCACCTTCATCCTCCTCCCGCTCCTCTTCATCAGAGAAGTCTCCCATCATCCTCTTCTCCAGTTCTGCTTTCTGTTTGCAGGCTCGTTCCCTCAGCTCCGTCACAGTCAGTTCAGACTCCTCTTCCTCGTCAAACTCCGGACCCTGCAGATGAAGTAAAGCTGAAACATTTACATCTGCTTCAACTCCACAAGTGAAGATTTAGCCAAGTTCTCTTTTTATGCCAAACATAGAAACAACAAAACGCAACACTTAGAACAGACTTGAGTTTACATTTGGACTCTCCTCTTTAGCTCATCACCAGATTTCTATGGGATAAAAGTCCACATTTCAACTTACCGTATTTTCCGCACTATTAGGCGCACCTAAGAGCCTTAAATTTACTCAAAAATCGTCCGTGCGCTTAATAATCCGGAGCACCTTATGTGTGCGCGAGGTTCCAAATTCTGTAAAAATGTTGCTGTGCGCTCTGCTTGACTGACTGTCGGACCACGTACAGCAGTACGCTTACCTCCGTTCAAAGTGAAGTTGCGAGCGCCGTGGGAGCGACGGATGACAGACGGCGAACACACCTTTACTAAGACTGGGAGGCAGCTCCGGGCGAGATACTCCACCATATGTGAATGGATTGTGGATGCCTGGACTAAGGTATCTGCTTTAACTGTTGCCCGAGCTTTCGTAAAAGCCGGCATCATTGCTGAACAGCCACCTGGCAACGAGACTGACTCCGACAATGATGAGCGGGAACCCGGCATGTTTGATGGTGAAATTGCCCAGCTGTTCAATTCAGACACAGAAGATGAGGACTTTGATGGATTTGTGGGAGAAGATTGATTAAAAAATAATGCGAGTGTATTGTTAAATAGCAGAATAAAGTTCAACTAAACTCACAGTTTTGCTTCCGTTACTTTTTTTTTTTTTTTTGGTAGACCGTATGTTTTAGCATACTCCCATATGTAGGGGTTAAGTACAGAAATAGGCCCCGTAATTGAGACTGCGCATTATAATCCAGTGCACCTTATGGTGCAGAAAATTCAGTACTAACATTTCTGTGCCAATTTGGAGTTTTGATGTGGATATCTGTTGTTCTGGAAGATCCAGCTACAGCATATTCAAACCTCCAGATAATGGCTGCAAGCAGGGGTTTTATGTTTTTACTGAATGAAATCTGAAGAAAGTTTTCAATTAAACTCAGCTAAAAGAAAAAGTTTGATGAGACAAAACAAAACATGAATTTGTCATGGCCCACTCCTCTTAAGTTCTCCGCATCGCCAATCTCCAGAGAGTGCAAAATGCTGCTGCACGTCTCCTAGCCGGATTAAGATATGAGCATATTGCTCCTATTTTAGCCTCTCTTCATTGGCTGCCTGCTCTTTCAGAACAATTTTTTTTTTATTTCTTGCTCCAAACGTAAGCTAAAGGAGATTGTGCTTTCTCTGCTGCAGCACCAAAATTATGGAATGATCTCACGTTAGACTCCTTTAAACCCCTCTCTTACGTCTGGGTTTTAACGCCATATACAATGTTGATCTTAGTTGTTTTAATTGATTTTATGATTGTGATTTTAGGCTGTTTTAATAATTTTTTATCTCTTGTACTCATTTTATTTTTACTTTATGTCACGTTACTTTTGTTTTCTGTACAGCACTTTAGTTTGGTGCAGTTGTTTTAAGGGGCTTTAAAAATTAAGCTAAATTGGACTGGAATTTTACAAGCAGTATAAATGTTGATTTTTTTCGACCAGCAGAGAACTGGTTTAGTTATGTTTCACCTATTCAGGCAAAAGAACATTAGAATTTAAAGCTGGGAAACTAAAACTTTTACAAAATTATGACATAATGTCATGATTAGCTAGAAGAACACAAAATGATACGACATGATCATATGTGTAAATTAACAAAAATACTATATTCCAGAGGGAAAGTGTACATTTGGTTACATAACATCTAAAAAATTCAAAGTCAAAATTTAAGGATTGTTATATTCTTATCACACTAACCTAAAAATGTTCAGGTACCTGAACGGAGTTTGGGATAGTAGTAGCAGTATTATCAGTAGGTGTTGTAACCAATTTACCTGCAAGATAAACAGCCTGGTGCTCCCTCCAAACTTCAGCACGTGTCCCACCCGCAGCCTGATGTAGGTCTTCGGGGGGATTTTGTTTTTGTTTACCACAGTGCCGTGTGTGCTGTCCAGGTCGTGGACGTAAAATCCCCTCTCCTCCCCGGCACTGCCCTCCTCTCCGGGCTGTCCGCGGTATTGAATTACCGCATGGTACCTGGAAATGGACGGGTGCTCCAGAGAGACGTCACACACAGGTAGACGTCCAACCACGAAGTAGCTTTTGTGAGTGAGGGGCACCGTGTCCACTATGGTACCGTTTTTAAGGATCTCCAGAGCGTATGGGATGTCTGATGATGGTCCACCCCAGAGCGGCTCCGTGTATGGGACAGGGGGGAACTTCCCAGCTGGGGGACCTTTGACAGGACGCACTTTCAGTTTAGCTTCTATTTTGGGTTTAACTGGAGTTAAGTTCTTGTCATTTTCACCATTTTTGTCCTCTTCTTGTTCTTTTTCTAATGTTTTACTTCCACAAGGAGCATCAGAAGACTTGTCACCGGTCGTATCCACAACACGAGATTCATTATTTTCGTTGACACTTATTGTTTCAGCCGATGAAGGTTTGGACGGAGCAGCGACGTTGCTGCGTCTGGTGGCGAGAGACGGCGCCGCGAAAACAGTAGGTTTCTTAAAAGGGTCCTCTGTCTCTGACTCCGCTTTAGGCAGTTTCTTCTCTTTATGTTCACCCTCATTTCCTGTGGCCAAACATTCGACGCTTTCCACTGTAGAATGTATTTCTTCATCCCCATCTCTAACGCTCGCATCTGCTGGCGAGGAGGCGGCCATATTTATTTGATGTAACTGTATAATTTGCCCGGGTTTACTACACACTTTAAATCTCAGAACAAACCAATAAGAATTTATCCTACATTTTTATTGTATATATTAGACTAACCATACCACATTAAGAAAATATTTAGAAAACTTTAAATTAAAAATATCAAACGCGGAACTTAATGTTATCGCGGAATTTCCAACCGAGTTTATTTGCAACGAGGACGGAAACTGCTACTTCCCCTGATACTTCCTTCAGATTTACAAGCGCAGTTGGCTTAAAGTAAACCAATTTTCATCTACTTGTCGGTAATTCCTGGTTTATTATCACTATATGCATGATTTGGCCAGCAGAATATGCATGCAATTTTCTTAATTAGCCATTTGTATTTGAATTATTATTTTAGGATTGCTGCTACTCGCTCGTGAGCGGTTTGTGATTGTATCCTCGCGTAGCACCAAGCTCCTGACATTTAATGTGCCTATGTCATTAGGCAACTGGTGAACTTAAAAACATTTAGTTAAAAGTTAAAATGAATATATATGCGATTAACTTAATAGTTAATTAAAAGTAAACTCATTTCTTTGATCGTCTGTTTCTTCCTGTTAGCTGTAATATTGTGATGGCTACTTCATCACCAGAAGAGGGCAA
Source organism: Rhadinocentrus ornatus (assembly GCA_037177495.1). Lineage (NCBI taxonomy): Eukaryota > Metazoa > Chordata > Actinopteri > Atheriniformes > Melanotaeniidae > Rhadinocentrus > Rhadinocentrus ornatus. The sequence goes on from JBAMHW010000022.1 coordinate 3,800,095, forward strand.
ATCGACCGAGTGGAACCTTTTAGGAAAATCGATGAGATGTGTGCCGAAGTAATTATTAGGTGAAGATGAAACTTTAAACAGGAAGCACTAATTGATCTGTTTTCCACTGAGCAGCGAGTGTTAATCAGGAATTGGCTGAATATGCTTCCAATTCAACTGGGAAGAGTTAATTTAGACCCTGCTTCATGACAAAAAAGACTAATCTAAAGAAACAATTTCTGGAGTCAGTGTCTTTCAACAAACTTTATTTTCTTGTTTTGTTATTTAACTTAAGTTCTAAGACTGAATCAAGCTTGCTTCTTTGTTTAGCTATTATGATGCGTTACTGGGGTGAGATCCCTGGACCTGCAGGGGTTCCCCCCAGTCATAGCTCCTTTGACTTGCTCCAGCGTGAGTTTCGCTCTGTGGAGATGCAGGACCCTCCCCTGCACCAGCCCTCTGCCCAGCGTCCACGGCCCACCACAATGCTGGACATCCCATCAGAGCCATGCAGTCTCACCATCCACACGGTGCAGCTGTGTCAGCATGTCCGTCGCCTCAGGGCTCTTCTGGCAGCGGCCCAGGCTCAGGGTCAGAGCTCTGTGTCTTCTGAGGGGAGTGGTCGGATAGAGGAGGCTGACCCCAGCCTGGGCCTACGTCCTCCCACCCCACCTGTTATGCCTGATGATCTGCTGCCCATTGACAGCAAAGCCCCCCGCCAGCCCTTTCAGCTCCGCCATAGTGACCCTGAGGGTGATTTCTATAAGTAAGTTGCATTTTTATCCAACAAGACAGTCTAATTGTTTCACAGATGTACAGCCCATTAAACAACTGGTTTCTTTATCATCAGGGGTAAAGGTGAACCAGTCACAGAGCTGAGTTGGCCCTCCTGCAGGCAGCTTCTCTACCAGTCAGTAGCGACGGTGCTGGCCCACTCTGGATTTGAATCTGCTCAGGAGAGTGTCCTGGAGACCCTGACTGACCTAGTCAATGAGCATTACCTGCGTCTCACCCGCCTGCTGCGAATGGCAGTGGACCGAGAGGCTCGGCTGGGAGCCAGTCCCTTCCCAGATGTGGTGGAGCAAGTGTTCCATGAGGTTGGCATTGGCAGTGTGCTGGCCCTGCAGCGCTTCTGGCAAGTGAGGATCAAAGACTATCACAGCTACATGCTGGAGGTGAAGTCCTTAGATTAATCTGTCTGTCTTAGATATCTCTGAGTGCATCAGTTATTTTTGTTGCTTATTTGGCACTTTAATTGCCATCCACACTCAGTTCAGCAGAAAACCAGGACTAAGATTTTTCCCTCTTCCAGGTCAGTAAGGATCTGTCAGAGGAATACGAGCAGCTTGTGAATCCAGAAAAAGCTCTGGAGGACTCCAAACCCCCGAGGATTAAAGAGGAGCCCATGAGTGACATCTCCTTCCCTGTTAGCGAGGAGCCCGAAGCGGACCTTGCTTCTGGGGACCAGGCTTTGCCCATGGGGGTCCTTGGGGCGCACGCTGAGAGAATAGCTTCAGGCCTGGAAGGTGACCATTCTCCTCACACATCAGGTATAAACATCAGGGGTTTATATGAGGATACAATTCATCTGTGTTTTCTATAGGGAGAAGTTACTGAATGTGTAAACAGGCAAATATCTGGATTTTTTTTGTATTTGGGCTGCACAGTGGTGCGGTGGTTAGCACTGCAGCCTCGCTGATACAAGCCTCGGCTAGGGGGAGGTACGGACCTGGTGGGTGGTGGACTTTCTGTGTAGAGTTTGCATGTTCTCCTTGTGTATGTGTGAGTTCACTCCGGGTTCTCCGGCTTCCTCCCACCGTCCAAAGACATGCATGTTAGGTTAATTAGTGACTCCCTAGGAGTGAGTGTGTGTGTGAATGTTTGTTTGTTTCTATCTGTTTTGGCCCTATGATGGACTGGTGACCTGTCCTGGGTGTACCCTGCCTCTCACCTCTTAAAATGCTGGGATAGGCTCCAGCTTACCCGCGACCCGTAATGGAATAAGTGGTAGATAAAGAATGAATAAATGAACGTTTGTATTTGTTTGCAGATAACCACGTGAGTAATGTCTCTTTATGAACATATTGTTTTGCGCTTTGTAGCCAGAAAATGAACTCACCCTAAAATGACCTTTTTAATCCATTTCTGAATTTTTTGTTAAGATTATCTCTTACAACCCTGCTAGGTTGCTGGCGTCCCAGAGCGCTATTAATTATCTTGCCAAAACTTTCTCAGGAACAGTAATGTGTAGCTCTGTGGGGTAAATTGTGATGGATAGTTTACCCTTCAGGTGATCTATGGACGTTTTCAAGCATTAATATCCCATAGAGGACATTTACAATCCAGCTGACAAATGTAGTGTTTATATAGAGACTCTAAAGGGTAAATCCACAATGATCCTGATAACATGATTATTACTTGTTTAAAGTTTAACACATGATTAAACTTTCTACCAACCAGGAAGCTTAAATTGACAATAATGTCTAACCAGAAGCAACCAAAGATCAACAATTGAGCAAAAAGTTCCATGTAAAATAACCAAAATAATGGTCCTCATTGGCTTGAATAAAGCAAAGAAGACTGTAGACACAAGGTGGCGCCAAAAAATGAACCGCGTTGGAGGTTCTGTATTCTTAATGTTATTTAATCCTGTTGTAAATCTGCCAATCATTAGTTCTGCACTCATGCCCAATAATTAGACTGCAGGGAGGCCAAGAAGCCCATCCCCAAAGGCAGAGAGTGATTTATTTTCTTATAAGTCATGGCTGGTAAATGAGAGATACGCGGAAGAATTTGAAAAACCAGCAGGATTTTTTCTTGTAAACCAGTTACCTGCCTCGTCGCTCAGCTGATTCCCACTGATACTTTGACTTTCTGCACAGATGCTTTTTAGAAATCGGAAAGTGTTTGTTTTTTTCCACAAACTGACGGATTCTCTCATGATTGCGATATAAAATCTCCTTTCTCAAGGTGGAGGCGGAGCCAACAACTCCCCGCTGTGGCCCCAGGTGAAAATGGAGCCTCAGGATGGAGAGGAAGGCCAGGGTGTTGGGCATCACCATCACCACCACCACGGGGTCCTGGGCGAACACGTGTTCGAGGACGGGGGACCTATGTCCACTATGAGCGAGTCGGTAGGAGCCATGGCACCCTCACCTGGAGGGGCAGCATCCGATGGCAGCTTTGCTTCACACTCGCCCGACTCCCTGATGGGAGCCTCGCCCGTTTTTAACCAGAGACCCAGAAAACGGATGAAGAAGATGTGAGAAGAAGCGAGAAGCTCGGAGAGACTGACTGAACTGACGATGAACAATCCGTTTGTAGTTGGGTTTTTTTCTGTTTGTTTCTATAAATGTGATTTCAAAAAGTTGTTTGTACTGAATGTATTAAGTTTATAATCAAATAAACACCTTTTGAGGCAAAGCTTGTGTTTATTTACGCAATAAATGTTCAAGAAACTCTACAAGAAGTATCTTAGTAGAACTAATAAATTGAACTGGGTTCCAAAATAATTAACTTAGACAAGTAAATAATTAATTGAAATGTTTTGTTTTCTCAAGATATTAAGACTTTTTCTCCTCCTGTACCAGCAAAATCGGGTTCTTTTCATTATCATCAAAATTATACCTATTCCTTCCTACTTCCCCTGCATATTATGATGCATTTCCAGCTTCTTGTTTCCCTTTGTAGTACTGTTAACGTGCAGCACAACGTGGAACAATCCACACACCTGTCCTGACCTGAGGCTGGTCCTCCAAATTAGCATCTGTTTCAACAATGAGCCAAAGCTGTGAATGCAACTCCAGAGGCCATTAAAGCTCGTTTTCTCTGCATCACCATGGCAGCGTCTATCCAGACTTAATGGAAAATTAATTATGCAAAGCATAACTTTGCACCTAAACGAGCTGGCCTGTTGGAACACTATTGTGATTAATTTTCACTCTCACAAATCAGACAGCTAATTGTCCCCATGAAAAGTGTTAATGGGGGTTAGATTAGGTTGTATAGATATTCAGTTAGCTGTATTTATTTACAGTTTGTGCAGCTTTGTGAGAAACAGGTAATAGTTATGAGCAACTGGAAAGCAAAATGAGTATTCCAGAATTACTTGTAGCTGTAAACATCCTCACCTGAAATAATCTGAACTTTGGACTTGATGGAAACATCAGTCCAATATTTTAACCTTTATTTAAATGGATGAAACGTTATGTGTTTGTTACTTAATCAATATGTTTAAAATTCAACAGCTTTTTAACCCTTTTGTGATCTATAAGAAGTGGACGTAGCTATAATGGCATCACAGACAGGTTTAAGATCATTATTAGTCACTAGTACAGGTTTTCCTAACTGCACACTGTTGGGTTGCTAAGGGTAAAAACTTTGACACATTTTTATTATGTATTACACTTTCCTTGTATTTAACACACTTTTCCTTCATTTAAGATGAAATTTAGCTATAAGACAACATTGTTAACCAGATGTTAAACATTATGTCTAAGCAATGTGGGAGAAAGAGTGATGTTGTAGTGACTACGGTATTAAGCCACTCAGCTGGGAGAGATCTGTATTTAATGCACTTCAAGAATCAGTCCAAAAGCTGATGTCCATGTTGGGTGAAGTTCTGTTTATTTTCAGTAATCCTTTATGTGCTTCACTGATGACAAGTCATGTTTCCAATCCAAATAAAAGGTGCAAATAACGAGAAAGTGATAGCAGAAAAATCTCATTCTCCCGCGCAGAAGCTAATTAGAATACCCCGCATTGTCTGTGGCTGCAATTTAATACACCTGTTGTGCCTCTTTACTGACACCCAGTGTGATAATTAAAAAAATAAATAAAAAATGCAAGTGACAAAAGCAAAAAAATCACACAGATGTGCACTAAAACAAATATGAGACATGGGAATACAATAATTTTAACTTAATCTATACAAGCTATTACACACAAATCCAAGACTTAAGTTAAAAATCTTTCCAGCAATGGGAACAAAATTCCTTTTAAAAGTATCTTCAAATTTATGAGTGACCTGGACACAGAAATTTGGCCAAAGGACTGAAGAGTAGCAGGAATTGAGACAGACAGGTCAGATACATATAAGAGGTCATCAAAATAAATGGAATCCTTTAACTGTACCATTTCTAAACATGCCTTTGATGAGAGGGCTGGATCAAAGAACTAATGAAAGGGGTTCAGTCGCGATTGTGAATAGAAGTGGGCTTAAAAGCTGGCTCTGGGCAGGGCTCTGCCGGGGATATGGGTGGTTCTTGGCCCTGCGGGGCCCTGGCTTTCTGTGCAGCCTGCGACTCTGCATCCTGTAATGACAATCTGGTTGCTGTGAATGAAGGAAACCTGGAGAGATGAAGACAAAGAGCAGCTGTGGTGGTTGGCTAATAGAATCCAGGTGTGGCGAATGATCAGAAACCAAGACCATGGCAACCCAAAGAAGCAACCGAAGAAGCTGAACAAAAGTATTCAATTTCTGCTTTTCATTTGATTATTTAAATAGTTTTTAGTTTGTTCAAATTCACATATATTTAATGTACTTTTTTAAAAGTGTCCTTTGCACTTTGAACTTTGATGTGCTATACAAATATACCTGCCTTGCCTTTTAAGTTTAAAAATGAAACAAAACCTAACACGAATTGAATAAAACATAAATTATAAAAATTAGAATTGAAAACATTACCAACACAGATGATGATACTCACATCGTTAGCTTGTACAATGCAAGTTATATTATTAAATCTTTGTGTTTAGAAAAACCCTTAAACAGTTCAGTCTGATTTCCTTTTACATGGTTAGGGATTTGTTTTTAGGAAATCAGTTTCCACAGACTTGGTAAGTTGCGTTGGCCCATCTTGACTGATGTGACAAGCGACTGAAGTTTGGTGAGTTAAGGGTCTTGTGTCTGAGGAGGAGAATCAGCTCTTCTTAGTCTACGAGTTCAAAGCTTCATGGTGTGTTTGGGTTCATTATCCTGCTCCACAAAGATGCAAACCACGTTTCTCTGAAGAATAACCTTCTCATTGGTCACAGCTGAATCTATTCACTACGTGTGTCCAACTCCAGACCTGAAAACCCTGCTGCGTTTTGCACTGGTTTTGATCCACTGCTGCTTTATCCTGTCTGCTGCTGCTCTGGACTTTTTTTTATTTTTTTTTAACATCATCATACACTAAAAATGCTGGTATGTCTCAGCCCACCCAGCGTTAGTTCTTGTTTCCCTCCTGAGAAGTGATTTGAAGAAGCTAGAATCCTCTGAGATACAGCTAGACAGGCTGTTTTTGACAGAACTTTTGCTGATTAGGCTCTTATCTTCTGATGGTACGCTTATTTTTGGCTTTTTCTTCCATCTTTTTGAGCTCTGTTCACTGATGCCTTTGGAACCTTTAGTGTAAGCATGATTTGATGCAAAGAAAGCTGCTCTTTCCCGAGTGTAACGCTCTGACTTCTGACACTTTCTCACAGTTCTGATATCATGTTCACCACCCTTACATACTTCTTTTTCAGCAAACTTGAGGCAAGTTTCTGAGAGTCTGATGTGAGGATCAAACCCAGAAGTGTTAATGAACATTGTGTTAATGGGAAGAACACTTGAGAATTTATTAACAAACCTCCTGTACATTAAAATGTTAAATGAAAATATAACATCACTGATGGGAAAAGTGATCAAGGCTTTGGACCTCAGTATATATTCCATCAATTGGAACTAATATTAGGGTTTCAATTGTCTCAATTACACAAATAAAAGAAGATTTCTCTGAGAGGCGGAGGTAAAGTTTCTAGTTATTTCCCTTATTATCTTTGCAGTGTAGCCCAACAGGAAAACACTTGAAACTAAAAGTGAATTTTATTTTTAACAAACTTACTTTATTTCTAAACTTTCAAAAAACTGAAATTATTAATTTAGTATAAACTTGAGGCTGCTGTTAATCTCCAGAGAGAAACAGAAGACTTTATAAGAATTTTTTTCTTTAAAAAGGACACCCTGTTTTAATTTTTAACCTAGTCTGAGAAAGATAAATCACAAGAGTAAAACTTTCAAATAAGCTGCTCATCTCGATGTCACAGGAAGTTTAATCCAATGTCAGACCATGTAATGCTCAGAGAAATTGGTAATTATTACTCCTGAAGTTGGATAGCATTCTCATAAGTGCGTCAGGACATCTATCGTCGTCATGGTGTAGTGGCTAAAAAGAGAAGTAGTACGCCATACAACAACTTTTCATCGCTTTTTACATCCCGTACCATCAGTATGCTTGTAAAACAAGTTTTCACCTGCTGCGTTCAAACACACTGACGCACTGACAAAGGTAGAGGCAGATGTAATGAAGTGAAACCTCCGGGTGAGTATGGCTGGTCTGAGGTGTTATTTACCTGGCCAGGGCATAACCTTGATTCCCTAATAAAACTAATAAATAGGATAAAAACATTAATGAATGCAACAGAAAATTTTGCAGTAAATTTTAATTATTAAAGAGAACATTTAGCAAGTTGATCCGAGTCACAGGCAGGGCAGACTGGCCATCGGCCATTTTCCCATTTTATTTATTGGTCCAACTGCTCCATAAAACTTGGAAACCTTAAAGTGGCTCAACTAACACTTCGCCAGTCCGTGCACCAACCCCTTTCACTGCGGTCCCTGTGCCTCAGTACTAATTCATTCATCCAAAATATACAGAAGTTTGTTTTACCACTAGCCCATGAGATGAGGTGATCTGCAGCCAACTGGTTCTTTTTTCTCAAATGACTCCAGGCTGAACCAATCAGATACTATTAACCCTTCTAGTTCTGTACCAATAGATGCAGCTACCTGTCAGAACTGAGAAGATGAGGTGCAGAGAAACTGGGTGATAAAGATAAAAAGAAGATGCTGCTAAATGTCTAAAGACAATTGACATTTTTGCCACAACAGGAGGAGATGGTGACAACCTTTATTATCTGGTTGTGGTGACTGGTTAAAACAGCAGACCTTAAATTCAGTTCTGTTATGGCTTTCTGAACTAAATAATTTTATTGGAAGTGAGCTGATGGTCGTAAACTTTGTGTTAGAGACAGCTTCTGTGTTTATATAAGAAAACCTCCATTCTATCTTTTATTAAATCTAGTTGACATATCATCTCCAGCAGAGGTGAGAAGGCAGCAGACACAGAGAACAGCTTCATGTGATCCATCATTTCTTATGTCTGTTCTGTTATCTTTCTCCATCAAACACACGGCTCCAATTTTCATGTGCTGGAATATAGATGTTCATGTTATTAACAAATGGCACTTTGTGAAAGTATTTAACGTGCTTACTCTGCATGGCTTTAGTGATTTCAAGGAGTTGCCAGGGCTGATTTTTTTTGTCCCAGTCCACCCCTGACTTGGATGTTTTGGGACTAATTTTCTGTTTCTGTTTTGGCCAAGTGAATAGTGTGTTTGTCCTTATAAACTAATGAAATTATTATCAAATTAATTTATTAAGTGAGACTAAAGGAAACAGCCACGGTGTGGCATTTGTTGATTAATGTAGCTTTTGTTTACACTCTATTTATGGTAACGTAAATTAGCGTGAAATTAGCGCTAGCATTGCAAAGCATAGCAACTAACTGTGTGTGAATCCTTTTCGCTTGTCATCATGATGATTGCTGGTGCTATGTTCTCCGTCCTTCATAGACTGTATATAAAAGAGCTGTCCCCTCACAAACGGGAAACTTCGCGAAATTCTCCGATGGAGGAAACCACACATATGCTAAATTTGTTCAAACTTGTCACCACAAACTTGTACCTGAGGACATTATCATGAATGCCCCAGTGTTTGTAAAAGGTTTATAAATATGATTAAAGAACAAATTTGTTAATTAGAACAGATAGAAAGTGAGGCCCAATGTCTTTTAGACAGACCAGACCAAAGTGAAGTTTGGTCAGAATGCAATGCAGTATGTTTTGTTCTCATACTAGCTGTCAAGCACGGTGGTGGAAGGTTGATGATTTGGGCTTGTTTTGCAGCCACTGAGTGGACCATGACCTTCTCCATAGACCAACATATTCTAGAATCAAATGTGACATAATCTGTCCAGCCTGGCTGAAATTGATTGATGTGACAGGACAATGATCCCAGTCAGAGGAGCATGACATGGTTCAGTCAAAGTCCAGACCTCAACCTCACTGAAATGCTGTGGTGGGACCTTCAAGTAAGTAAATCATCATTGTTCATCTAAAATCTAATAAATGGCAGAAATGCTGTTTTGATTTTTTCTTTTAGCTTTAATGACTGACTCCAGCATGCATATAACAACTGTGGTGTTAAGGCACATTATACTAAACCATAAATTAATATCTCAATAAATATTTTAAAAGATAATACTCTGAAAGTTAATTTAAAACCATGAAAAATACAGATGTTTTCATTGGTTACTTGTGTGACTGATTGAAGTAAAACTACAGCAGTTTGAGCCACTTTGAGCTGCAGAGAAAAAAAGTGTAATTATAAAAATGTCAGGATTTGTCTTTTAAAACTTGAGTCTCCAAGCGGGGCCAGAGAGCTCTGAGAGTCAATGAAAGAACCCAACAAATAATTAATTACCTGCCCAAACCCAAAGCCATCATTTAACAAGAAATTTAATCGCTTCAGCTGACTTGTGAGTTTGTGAGAAGAATGAGAAATTTGTTTAATTTTTACACAATAGGCTTGGAGAGTCCTCCAGGGCACCAGTTGGTCTTTTTTTCCACAGAGTCAGGAGCGATAAGAGTCATCCTGAAGTAACGTGATTATAGAATTTCTCTGATTTATTTTAATCACGTAGGAGATACTGTACTTGTGCAGTGGAGACAAATAATAAATTATGAGATGATGGTATCAACAGAAAGATGGATTGCCAGACATAAGGGATGTGACAGGTACAAAGGGTCCCATGCTACTCATGCTATGGTTACACCCATTTCACCGCACCGCAGAGATGACAGAATTGATTGCACTGCGTCACGAGTCGCGGTCTGAATCAATCAATGGATATTTTCTCTTGGGTGATGTGGCTAAAAAAGTTAAATGAAGCAACAACTGCTACAGACATGTCAAACTTGGAATCCATCCATCAACTGGTTCAATTATTTGTTTGGAAAAAGACCAAAAATATCATTAGGAGGAGGAGGAGTTGATCTATAAAAGGTGAGGAAGGTAATGTAAGCTGCACCACACTGATAAATGAGACTTTACAGCATGAGGTCAGCTTTAATTTTACTAAAGAAGTGTCATTAAACACAGAGTTCCATAAAAAACAAAAAAAAAACAGTAATTTTAAAAACTATTTTTACTTTATTAATCCCAGTTGAGAAATTCTGCATTTGACTCGGCTCTAGATGTACTAGAGAGCAGTGGGCTGCCACGTTTCAGCAGTTGGGAGGGGTTAAGGCCTTGCTCAAGAGCCCACCTCTGTTGGCACACCAGGGACTTGAACCCAGGTTTGAGAGACAGAAGCCCACCTCTGTAACCACTGGGCTACCACTTTGGAAATGCACCTTTAAAGAGGCATTGAAGTTGAATTTTACTACTGGGAACACACCACGTCTTCTTAGTTTCCGCTAAGCTTTTATGGCCACAGGTAAATTTGTTCTGTGTCTAATGATCATTGGCTCAGTTACAACAGTGGTGGGAAATCAGTGGTTTGACGTGTCTATGGACAGAATATTAAACCACGTTTTCCAGATGTCCTCTACCGGTCTGTGGCTATAGAGAAAAAAAGTGCTTAGAGTGCTTTTTACAGTGGTTTTACAAAACCTACTTGTGATTACAGGTGCCATTAAAGTGTGGACTATTACCAAAGTGTTATAAATGTTTGACACTGTTTTGGATTTTTTAGATTTACAAAACCATCCATCCATCCATTTTCTGCTGCTTATCCGGAGTCGGGTCGTGGGGGCAGCTGCCTAAGCAGGGAAACCCAGATTTCCCTCTCCCCGGCCACATTCACCAGCTCATCCGGAGGGATCCCGAGGCGTTCCCAGGCCAGCCGAAAGATGTAGTCCATCCAGCGTTTCCTGGGTCTTCCCCGGGGCCTCTTTCTGGTTTTTCCGATTGTATTTACAAAACATTTTGTTGAAATTGTTTTTATATTTTTTCGTTTTTAATGATTTAAGGATAGTTTTTGTTGTCTTTGCTTTGAGGGGATACAAAGTCATTGTGGAATTACCTGCTTTATTAGCAATGAAATAGTATTTAAAGTATTTACTACTAATAGCAAATTAAAGTAGATTAATTTTTATGGGTTTTTTCAATACAGATGTCATAAAGAGCTCCATGGCTGTGGGGCTCTGGCTGGGGGTCTCCTCTGCTGTCCTCTGGTTGTAGCATGGTCATCCCTATAGTGGGCTGTTTGGGTTTCATGCTCTGTGGTGGCTGCTGGCCACTCAGGTCTTGAGGCTCCTTCTCTGTCTGCCTCTGACACTCAAAGGGTGTGTGGTGGCATTTGAATGATCACTGAACACAATTCATTACATACATTTTTCACTCATGTGAACTTACACATTGTTGTCCTGCAGGTTTAATCACCAACAGTTATTTTCTGTTATGACTTATATTCTTGCTGCAGGGGTTTTTGTTATTTATATTCTCAGTTTGCTTTCCTGTAGGTGCTCATGATAATTGTCTGCTTTGTATTCTGACAGGATGTAAGATGTTTTCTATTAAATTTCTTTACAGCTGTAGCAGCTAGCTTAGTTTATGTAGTTACTCTGTTTCGGTTTTACAGTTTTTGATGTTGCTTTTTATCTGTTTCTTTGTCTCCTTTCTCTTCACTATCTTTCTTCACGATTTTTCTCCAACACAAGATGTAAAACCAGTAGCATGAAAGGAAATAAAGAAAACACATAGTGAATGGTGGCTTAAAGCTGCAGTGTGCGTGAATTACTGACATCTGGTGGTAAATATGGGTATGGAAGCTACTTCAAATGCTGAGCACAGCTGGGTATGGATGGTGGCTGTTAGTGATTAGAATGATTCTAGAGAAAAACATGTTTTCATCTGTGAGCAGATCCAGTGGCCTCAGGTGGAGCGATGGTTGTAGAACAGGTAGCTACTTTTTGTGCCTTTAAAGGCATTGTTTATCCCAAACGGTGGTCAAAGAAAGTTGGTTCTGCAGTTTTCACCTCACACTGAGTTGTTTGTCTATTTACAGACACCGTTGTAAAAGTGGCGGCACAAATATAGCAGCTGCCTTTTATGTGGGCTTGTGGCAAGTAAATATAAATGGCTAATATATTTTTCCTTTATTTAACCAGATAAAAACCTCATTGAGATTAGAAATCTTTTTCAAGAGTGACCTGCCCAAGATAGGCAGCACAACCACAAATACACAATTTACCACATTTCAGACAGAGATCAATTTTTAAAACACAAGAAGTTAAACAAAACATAAAACAAAGGCAGCAGCCAACAAATCAGTTGGATTGAAGTGGAAGGAGCAGCATATTTAAAATGCCTTTAAAAATAAAGTAAATATGTGTCAAACTGCAGGCAAGAACTGAATCAGCTGACACGGGCAAGTAATTTCTGAGCCTCAGAACTAAGACAGAGAACACTTCATTACCACGACGTAAACACATAAACAAAGACAAAGAATGTTTTATATGTGCAGGAGCTTAACTACACAAGGCTCTGAATGTTAGAAGGACTTTAACATGGATTCTAAACCTGATGTGGAGCCAGTTTAAGGACAATCAGGACCAGTGTTATTTATTTGAGACCATCTGGATGTTTTGGCTCAACCAGGCAGCTATGTTCTGGATGACTAGATATGCACTGCTCAGACAACTGAAAAATGGAATCACAATCATTAATGGGATAAAAAAAAAAGCATGAACAATTAAAAGTTACATTTCTGCCCTCGAACACATTTTCATAGTGAAAGATGCAGACAAGTAATCACAACCAGACATCAGAGGCTTTGATTGGTGGTAAGCAGGGGTGCAGATGGGATTTTTTGAGTGGGGGGGTTTAAGCTGTCAGCAAATGATTGCAACTCAATAGGCCGGTTGTTCAAAAAGTTTAATCTGGATAAAAGCTATCCGGATTTATGAATTCCATTGTTTGGCTTAATTTTACCCCGGTTGTTTAAAGAGAAATAGGATTGAATCACCCTGATCCAAAATCCCGTTTTGTTGGATCGTGAAGTCCGGATTTCCAGCTTGTAAATCAAGGTGCGCTGCCGGCCATTTGAAGAACAACAGGTAGAAGAGACGGTTTGCATGCCCTAATCAGTAGTGAGTGGAACCACCAGGAACATGTAACATAATATGTGCATGTATTGTCTTGCATAACTATTGAGACCAGGCGCTGTCCTTATCTGTGACACGTGGTAGCAGCTCAACCTCTGTCACTCTGTCAGAATGAGGGACGGACGGGACGTGTAGTGAGGGATGCAATTGTTAGATATTTCTTTTTTTAACAAGTTCTTTTCTGATTATGCACTGATGAGTAACAGAAAAATTTAATATTTGTGTTTGTTACTGGATTTTTTGGGGGGTTTATTTCGTGGGGACATAATGTCATATTTTTATTTTTGCTTTACTATGCTGCAAGGGTTAATAGGTAGCCTATTCCCCTGTTAACCACTTTGTTCCTGTAACGGTTAAACAAGTCAGGTGCAGAATACAAATAAGCATATGTACCGAATAAAAAGTTTCATTATTTGATCAACTGATTTTCAACTGAGTTTCCTCCTGAAATCTGCCTTGTAATCCTGCCCTCTGTTGGGATCAGGATATTCCTGTTTTTTTGGATCAGATTTATCCAGATTCTCCTCAAAAGTTTTTAACAACCCAAAATGAGGTTTTTATACAGATAACAACCAGGATTGGATTACGTAATCCAAGCCGATTACGGAATCCGTATTTCCCTTAAACAACCCATTTTCAAGATTTGATTCTATCCGATTGGTTTACGTTTGAACAGCTGGCCCAATAAAATATTTTTGATCAAACAGACTTCAGGGGAAATTTCTTTTAAAGCATGCAGCTTGTACTTGTTTTTAAACATGGCCAGTTGGACTCTCAACTTCTCTTTCAGTTCAGGATATTTGCAAACTGCTGCGTCATTAGCAATGTGAGTTAGGAGTGGGTTTTCCATTCTTTTAATGTTTGTATGCCTGGATGCGTAAACCTCTCAGTAATTTGTCTCTCTACTCTACTGTGTCTAGGACACCATGTATAGTAGACACACATTGGCTGCAACAGGCACCGGCGCAAAACTCTCTTTAGGACCCAGGGGAGTGAGAGTTTGTCTTGTGATGTGTTCAATTGGACATGGTGTGTCGGAAGTGGGAGCGCAGTTTAACATAATCCCAAGGTTCAGTGTTCCCAGCGCTTCGCAGCCTTTACAGACGTACAACAAAACATGAAAATACTGTTTACGTAAGCAGCAGATAGCATGAATTCTATGTTGGGTTAGTAGGATTAATTTGACTTTCCGATTTGGAGATGTGACTTCACGGAGGGTTCTGATTAAAAGTTTGCCTTGGAGCTTGGAAATTCCCACATTTCTGTACAACTGAAACGCAATATTAGCGAAGCACACAAACTCCTGGTTCTCAACGCGCGCTGCAAAGACATTTTACCCGCAATGTTTGCCGCCTTACGCTGGGAAAGTGGGGGGAACGGATCGGTGTCACTCTGAATCTGGGGTGGGGGGGACATATCCCCGCGTCCCTAGTGCCATCTGCGCCTTTGGTGGTAAGAAGGCAGTATCCAGTGTGGTTCATTTACACAAAGCTCCCAGCAATGTGCATTTGTGTGATAAGTATATAGAAAGAACTCTACAGGTAATATAATAAATTGGAAACCACAAAATGAATCAATTCTGTAGAAAGAGTGGTTCTCTAATCCTCATCCAAGACTGCCACTGGATGGCAGTCTTACGCCACACACCAACTCCAACTCCTCATCTTCAAATGCAGGATTTTGCATTATTCAGTCACCACAGCTACTGGGGGCACTTTCAACCCCTCTGAGCAAGCAACTCGTCATGGCATCACAGTGCCGCTGTGATGTTAGCAAGTGAATACATTTCCTCAACACGTGGTAATAATTAGTTTGCTATTGCCGGTGTGTCTGTGTTCCTGCATGTCTGCGACGGGAAGCACTGTAACATCAAAGAAAACACAAGCTCAGTGCAGAATCAGGAGGATTTGCTCCTCATAATGTAAAATATATCTGCAAGTCTGTCTCTTTCGGAGTTGCATCCACTGCGATGCCACTGAGAGCAGTTAATTTCACTGGATGAGCCACCTTTAATTCCGTCTTTTGTATGACTAATTGCCTGTCAGTCATGACAGCCAATTGTAGAGTGCTTCTCACACTTGCCTTTGGAGAGGCATGGATAAAAATTAGTGGATTGTGCCAGCAAACAAGGCAGCACACAAAAGAACAGCAACATTTTCTCATTTCGTTCCACCACAGCTGATGTGGCTGTGGGTACTGTAGTCACATCAGACTCTTTAGATCAGAGGTCCCCAACCCTGGTCCTCAAGGCCCACTATCCTGCAGGCCTTAGATGTCTCTCTACTGCAACACACCTGATTCAAATTAAACGGCCCTCCGACAAGCTCTGCACAGGTCTGCTAATGAGCCATTAATTTGAATCAGGTGTGTTGCAGCAGGGAGAAATCTAAGACCTGCAGGATAGTGGGCCTTGAGGACCAGTGTTTGGGACCTCTGCTTTAGATGGTAGTACTAATGTAAAAAAAAAAGTAGCATGGTTAAAACTGTGATGCATGTTGCATTCATTCATGTAAAGTGTTTTCATCTTGTTTTTTAAACCAGGCAGTTTGCAAAGCAGGCAACTGTGAGAACACAATTTTGCACAAAAAACAGCAAAATGACGACCAGAGAACTCCTCTAGTGGTTATGTTCATTCAATTCAGCTTTATTTGTATAGCACCAATTCACAAGTCATCAAGACGCTTTACAGGAATAAACCATTTGAGATAATTCATTGTGATCCAATTAAAACAAATCTGCATCAGTCCAACTTATAACTGTTTATACAAATCAAATTATAATAAAAAATTGCTCTAAAAATAACTTTATATATAGCTATTTAATTCTATCCACCATCCTGAGCATGCACGAGGCTGTGGGTGACAGTGGAAAGGAACTTCCTTCTGATAGGAAGGAAAAACCTCTAGCAGAACCCGGTTCAGGGAGGGCGGCCATCTGCCTCGACCAGTTAGGGGTGGGGAAGACAAGACAGAGGGATCAATAACCACCACAACTTTTGCCAGAGATACCTGCTGAGAGAGAAGAGACATACTAATTAAGGGCGCTGATAAAATGATAAATTTATAGATGAGGAGCAAAGAGACTTGGATTTAGTGCTCATTGCATCATGGGACTTCCTTCAGAAGTCTCTGGCAGCACAACTAAAGGGATAGCTAACCTCCCCTAACTATATATGTATCAAAAAGGAAGGTTTTAAGCCAGACCTTAAAGTTAGAAAGGGAGTCTGCGTCCCGAACCCAAACTGGTAGCTGGTTACATATGAGAAGGGCCTGAAAGCTGAAAGGTTCTACTTCCCCATTCTACCTTTAGAGATTCTAGGTACCACAAGTAAACCTGCAGTCTGAGAGACATGTGCTCTGTTGGGAATATATGGAACTATGAGATCTTTGATATACAAGAGTTTGGTCATGGAGAGTTTTTTATGTGAGGAGAATTAAAAAATTCTGCTCCGAATTTAACAGGAACCCAAAGAATAGAAGCTAAAATTAGAGGGGAAACAAAAGATGCACTTGATTGCTGCATCTATTTTATTTATGGGAAATAGAAGTAAATAGACAGTTGGTTTAGCAGAAACTGTTTCTAAAAAGGTCACTGAACACTTGATGAGGACTGCCTCTTCTTAATAAGGCAGAAGCTCCTATATAAACATGATTTATGGATCTTTGGAGTATCACTAAAGTATGACAAAATGCTCTTCTGCCATGGGAATGAAATCAGCCATAAACATGCTTTTTTGTGTAAATCAGGACAGAGGAGGGCAAAATTCAACCATGTTCTAAAGGTAAAGTGACATTTATTGTCCAAAGAAATTACATCCTGTGAGCTCAATATGGAAACATGGTCTTAAATTGTATACCTTTTGGTCAGACGTCCTCTGATGGACTTTGTTCATAAAAAAGTTGAGGATTTTGACAACCTTAGAGATTTCACTTCATTACTCGAGGGATAACTCGTGAGTTCTCAGTTCTGATCTAGTTCATATTCTTCCTTATTTTCACAGCTCAGGTGTTTATAGCATCAAACTTGACACGGACAGGTAATTCAGTGAGAGATTATGCTGGATATATGCTTCGAGGGGACATATGGAAAATTACTTTTGTACCCCACCCTGGCATTTTATTATAGCCCCTTTTGCTTGAAAATCTGACCTTTGGAGAGTGTTTCAGATTCACAAAGGTAAAGTGATGTCACTTTACAATATTATTAGAATCTTTTCTTGTTTTCTTCTTTTGCTCCCAACACCAAATCTCATTTGTTACATAACTGATGTACTACCAGCACTTTGTTGTTTATATCCCAAAAGGAAATCTGACCTCTAATTGGAGTTTAAGTTAATAGTTTGAAACTGGAAATTCAAATTGGTCACTTATTACAGCTTTGGTAATAGCCTTACCAAAAATAAACATCAATGCAATAATGGCCATTTAAACAACGGCTCTTAATGTCAGCTGATAAAGCAGTACTGTTTTTTTTTTTCCAGTTTAAGCTTTTAGCCTTTAGCATTGATGCTACTTTGATGCTAAAAAGCAGCCTATGTTGGCAGAAGGTGCCAACATACTGAAGAACATGTGAAAAAGCATGTATGCCAATCTTTATTATTTAAACACTTAATTACTCTCTTAAAATCAGATATTTATTTACTTTGACTTCTGTTTTCCTTACAGAAGAGCGAAGGTAAAATACCAAAAATGTTTGGAGAAATAAATTCATTAGCAAGTCATTTTTTTATGCATATCGTGCACTAATAGTGGAATAGAATATTATCTCCCCTGGTCCTTCTGGTTCAACCTGCCTCTGTCCTGTGGTCCTCCACCTCCTCACTTCACACCTATGAAGACCAGTGGAATTCTTTTTTTTAATTTTATTTATTTATTTATTTTTTATTTTATTTATTTATTTTTTTAACCCAGTGGAATTCTTAACACATAATTTGCCAATCTTCTGGTCGACATTTAAGGCTGGAATGTGGCTCATATTTCAAAAACATTCTTTGAAAGCACAATCTCATTTATAGTGATTTGAGACTTACCTGCTCTTTCTTTAATACATGCCACCAGCTCTGTGGGGCCTGCAGACAAAAGCATTGAGAAGACTGCTGGACCAATGAAATACTCACCTTCCATCACAATTCCAACCTTGCTTTCCTTATTTCTGTGGATAAAATAAAAAAGATCTTTTAATTTAATTTCACACTTATGTCCAGATCAGTCCTGGTTTATGTCATATGTGGCAGATAGAACTATATAAATTTTTTCTGGTTATGGTGTCCCACTAGGCTCAGTTTTAGTCCCCCTTACTTTTTTCTCCCTCATTTCATTTACTTTGTTGGGTTATATATTTTAATATTTCATTGCTTAAAGTTATTAGCATACATTAATGTGCCTTATTTCTAGTGGGATGATGTGATAAGGTCAGAATTATTCAATTCCATGGTATGAAGAGCTGATACAAGACTTAATGACGTCAGTATATCAGAAGACAGCTACAGTTTACACACGCACGCATGCACACACGTACAACAGAGCTTCTATCACAAAACAAACATGGTGCTAACAGAGAAGCCTATCAACCAATCAGAACCAGTTCTGTGATTAGCGAGAACAATGCAGATGGTGTGAGGGAGATAGATGAGACACACCAAGTGATTAACATGAAACAGTGTTTCTCCACTTTTACCAGGCATTAAGTTAGATAATGAGAGGCAGAGTAGGTGTGTTATCTGCCAGGACGCTCTCATTGATGATTGTGAGAAGAAAGAAGGCGGTGCCATTAACAAGCTTGTGCTCCAAAAGTGAGAGCTAAATTTTAAACCATGGCCCAACAGTTTATACCTATCACAGCGTTTTATTATAATCACCTTCCATACATCATTCAGTATAAAACCTGTGTGTATTCCTTGTTCTGGATCCACATCTGGGTTGAGGTCAGATTAACAGCTTGCTGATAGGTGCGAGCCGAGCAGATGTGGATCCTTATATGAGATGTATTTGAAAGTCCAATAAATTGTAACTGAGGAATGTTCGGAATCATCATCAGTTCTACTCTTAAAAATCATAGTATCTCCTTCCACCGTCATGCTGATGACAAATTTATGAACCGTTAAAGTGGGAAGGATGCCTTGTGAGATGAATCACTTTTAAAGACATAAAAACCTGGATGCCCTTAACTTCTTAAATTTTAATGAAGACAAGCGATTGTGTTTGGACCCAAAGGCTGCTGTAAGTCTAAAAGAAGCTCAGACTTTTCTATTGCTGCTCCTAAAATGTGGAACAATTTACTTTTGCATATTAATATTGCTTGTTTCATTGTTTTTATAACTATCTTCTTTTACTTCTTGGACTATTGAGGTTTTATTTACAAGTAGTTACCTGTTTTTAAAATGTTTTTCTTTATTATCATCATTATTATTAGATGATTTTAGGTTGTTAATCTTCTTGACTTATGCCCACAAAAATGTCATTGTTGTCAGCACAATGAGAAAGTATCTACTTGTTGTTTTTATCTGGATTTTTTCGCCTTTTTTTAAATGTCTTTTAAAGTGTTTTTAATGTTTTTATGTTTTATTCATCACTGATGTACTTGTTTCAGCAATGGTTGTTGTTAAAGTGCTTATTATGATAGCCTTTTTCCCTCAGGGACCCCCTTCATGCATATACTAAAATGCCATGGACCCCCTGTTCCACCCTGTGCTGAAACCATGCTTGGTATTAGGCTTTTTAAAAGTGAGTTTCTCACCATAAATAATGTATTCTACTTGAGTCCTGTCCTTTGATAAAGCCATAGTTAAATGAACAACAAACAGCCTTACTTTCCCCACCTTAAAATAGGGACAATTTGTGGACATTAATTACAATGGCTCTAATGTTCAAAGCCTCAGGGACCACTTTTGGTCTTCAGAGGACCCCCTTGGGGGTCCCAGACCCCAGGTTGGGAACCACTGTCGTAGAAGACCTTCATTACCTATTTAAACTATGCATCATTGCTGATGTGCTGCTGCAGCTGGTTTGTCCTTCCTCTGTGTCACCATCAGGAAAACATACTTTTGGCACATGACATTAGCCGTTAGCTCAACACATGCAACTGTAGTTTTCGTTCCCTATTAAGTATTGTTTGTGACAGACTGGTGTTTGGTGAGAAACTATAAACTATGTAATGTTCAAACCAAAACCATAACCAGTTTGGTTCACCTTTGTTTTTGTAGAGTTGCTATGTGGAATGTGAAGTTTGTCACACTGACTGTGTGAGTCTTTAGTTTTAACTTGGAGAGAGTATTTGACGCCATCCCCATCCCTGTCTGCTATGCTTTGGCACTTTCTCTGGATCTGTCAACACATTTCAGATTGAGCAAAATGTGAGCTTACACGAAGCTTCTGCAGCTTGGAATAAATGTGCTCGCTCCTTCGATGCACATGGTGCACCATTCAGTGATAATCGTTATTTGTTGGCATCCCCCTTTATAAAGCTGCTAAGTGTTGTTTTTTAGAGGAAAACATGCAGTGAGGAGATGAAATTGAGATCAAAACGGTGATGATGCACCCTGTTTGAATTCTTGCTTGTGTTGTTCTTACTCTCAGATATAAGTCGCTTTGGATAAAAGCGTCTGCCAAATGACTGTAGAATAGAATAGAATAGAATGCAAAGAACTTTTCCTCCTCACAATGCTGCTACCTAATATTAAAATTCCCAATTAAATTTTACCTTGATCAAAGTTATGAGTTCCAACTTAGGTTCCTGAACATGTGTTTTCATGCTCCATATAGATGATTTTCTTCATTGTCTCTAACATACAAAAATGGAGGCATAAGACAAGGTCATGCTGAGAGCTTGGTGTGGTTTCTGTTGTCAGAAAAATACAGTACATGGTAGCACATCTTTACCATGTTTTGCCAAGTTTCTCTTCACAATCATGTTGCTTCCTCTTTGTTTTCACTCTTTGAACTAAAATCTGAAGATCTTGCTGATTTCCCTTAGACTCAGCAGTAATTAGCTGTGACAAAAAATAGTTTGTCAGGTAAACCTTTTTAGGTCTTCTTTCATCCCTGATTTACACTTCAGTTGTTCTCTGTTGCCCCACATTGCTGCTTCGGAGAAGCCTTCTTTGCTGTCACTAACGAGCGTTTCTAGGAAACAAAGCAGCAGCTCCTTCTGCTTTCTAAAAAATTCAAGAATTCAACCTCATGGCAACAATGGAGTCTGAAATGAAAAATGATTGCTTACTTTGTCTGCTTGGTGCACTATTGTAGAGCAATAAAACAGCAGAGCAGAGCCAGAATGTTGAGGACAAAACAGCTGAAGGAATGATTTGACATTTCAGGACATGCATTTATTTGGTTTGCTGGAAGACAGCCTATACGATCAATACCATGTCATGCCTTTACAGTAAATATGCTTTTGTAAGAAAAGACAAAAAGAAAATTATTATTTTTATATGTTGCACTCTGTAAAAGTAAGTAAACTTCTTCAGAGTATGGGTGAGAGAGAGTGTCTATTGGCGGATTCCTATTAATGGAGCCATATAACATCTCTGTAATTTTTTTGTATTATTGTATTGAGATACTACTGCGTTGATACAAAACATGCTATTTGTTCTCCCATCTGAGAGTTTCAAGCTGTAAAATTGTGTGCAAAAGTCAGCCATTCCTTCTGTGTCACATGATTATGGTAGCCTATCAGATGTCTTGAAGTCATGATGAAGCTGCTAGTGTTAGTGATGGTGTTGTGGTTTAACATGTTACTGGTTTAATACAGGTACTTGCACATTTGCACAATTTTAAAATGTAAATTTTATATTAATTTATATTTGATCATTTTAAAGATTTTTTCAACTGTGGGATGAAATTAGAGAACATGCAAAACAGGAATCTTGTTGCTGTGCCAACCACCGCGCTACCATACAGACCTTACAGTTTTCATACGAGAAAACCAATTTTTGGAGATTTGTAGTCTTCTGTTTGAAGTTGGTGCTACAGGCAGTAATTTCACATATTACGCTGCCCCCCCCCCTTTTTTTTTTTACACTTTTCTTTATTAATTCAACTGGTGATAGGCTACCCACCAGCAAGGGGCAGACAGGTGCAGGAATAAAGGTTTAGTGATAAAAACTGACGATAACTGGACTGGGAAAACTTAAACAGAGACACAGGCTAATGGGGAAATGATAATCTGGCATTAAATAAATAAAACCAAGGGGTGAATGTACACTGAGGTGAACTAACAAGGAGCCGGAGATGCAAATGAAACCAGCTGTGCTGTTTAACAGAAAGTGAACAGAACACAGAAAAGGATAAACCTACAAAATAAAATGGGAAACAAAATGGGATTGAGACCATAAAAACCAAAAAGATATGAGGAAAAGAAAAACTAAACCAAAAACCCACAGATCATAACATCGGGTGTATGTGAGCAGCTTGTACATAACTCATCCTTAAAATGCTAAAAACAAAAAGCAGAAATGAAGCAATATTTCCTACTATATTTTCCTAATGTATGCAGCCTGCATGAATAATTTTGATTTTGTTAATCTTTGGAACAACAGACCCACGTCACAGCCGAGTCCAAGGTTGATGAGTTAGAACTTCAGTTCTGAAAAAAGCACTTCTTTCCTTTTCTTTCTGACCTTATGATGTTTTCCAGAGACTTATATAATAAAAAATTTCTTATGAAACACTAAAGTGGCAATATCAGGGCTCTAAGTGACACAATGCAGGCTTACTACTACTACTATTACTAATAATAATAATAAAAAATCTGATGTGGCCACTCCCCTAAAAGAGTTGGTTGGTCCTCTGATGTAGTTTTGTTGTTGTGTTTTCATTGGAAAAAACATTTTTTTTGCAGGCACCAAGCTTTGTGCTTCCTTTAAACCTAAAGTGGATGCTAGCGTGTGTAGGAGCTGCTTTTTTGCAGGAGGATGGCGTGGACCATCACATCTGCTACTTTTTAAAAAAGTTTAATAAATATCAGGTGAGTTATAGTACCATCAAAAAGAAAGCATTTGCCTTGCTGTTTGCTTTGCGTAATTGTCAAGCATATATTGGATCAAAGTTAGCCAGTTCAGGGGCCTCATTTATAAAACTACAAAGGAAATGCTACTTCTACTTTCAGATTTATTAAAACTTCTACAAGATGCAAACTAAAACTTGTTTGTCCTCATTTTTAAAATGATGCACATAATTATAAATAATCACACAGTGAGATTCACATACGAAAACAGCTTTATGTACAAATGGGCATTTAATTACTCCTGAACTTGGACACCATCCAGGTCGCTTCTTTGATTAAATGCACACACACATTCTGCATAGCAACCAAAACTAAAGTGTCAGCGCTATTACATTAGTATGAAATCGATTAATCAATCCACCACTATCCTTTGGACAGACCAGACCAAAGAGAGAATTGTAACTTTGGTCTTCTTTAAAAGATTAATTGCTATTATTTCATCTTATTCTGCTGTTTCAAAGAAAAGGGGGTTACACCATTTTTATTTTCCAAAGTGTCAAATCATGTTACCTAACACCTTTTATCCCTTCAATGACACTATAGAGAACTATGTTTCTTAGAGGTGTGCTGCTGTATTCTGGTTTAAAATGTGTGGCCTTTAAATGCTTCTGCAACACAAAATGATTCAATTACTCCTCCTTTTAAATGTGCAAGCAGAGATAACATTTTGCTGCTACAGAAAGAGTAAATGAAATAAACCTCAGCTAACTCTCTATGCCCTCAACCCTTGTATTATGATTTTCTATTAAAACCCCTATCTTCCTCATAATGAATTCAGTCCCTCTACAAGAGACGCATCCCAACATTTGCACAAACTAATTTTTGTTTATGTTCAGGTGAATTCTCAGATGAGGCATGCTGACGGTGTTCCACTAAATGGCATGAAAGTGTTATTAAAAGTACTGTGAGAGCAGAAGAGAGGGTTTTTACACCAGTGAGATAGCAATTTCATCCAAATTGAAAACCTTTTGGGACAAGTTTGTCTCTTGTTGTTCAGGCTGTGTGCTTCAGCAATTTCAATTTGAAATAAAATAATGGACGGCATTGTGTTTAGCAGGTCACAGCTTTAATTAAAGCAATTCAAAATAAATAATAATAAATAAAATTCAATAATTAATTCAAAGATGTTTGCAGGAGAGATACTGACTTTTTTAATAGATTACCAGTCAAATATTTGGAAACCCTTTCAAGAGATTTTCCATCATCTTTCTTTGTTTTTTGCCTTGTAGAATGAGAGTAAGGAATTTTGTCACGAGGGGAAAAGAGAGAGAATGGCTTGATTAACAACTGCTAACCAGCTATAGTGTGACAGCATGAGGCAATTATCTGCAGTAAAAGTAAGAGTGTCGTCATTAACAACTGGCAGGCTCAGATTGTGATTACAAATGTCTGGCATTATGGAAAGAATCCTACTGAGATGGACCTTTTTGTTTCCACAAGGTTGCGTCTGGTCTCAGATGTGTCATCCTTTTTCTCTACACCTGTGTTACATTGTTTGAAAAACTGATGTCGATTCTAATCAGTCTTGACAGATTAATTCTGAGCTCATAGCCTCAGACAGAAACAGATGAAATTGATTTATCCTCACATAGCTGAATTTTTCAACCAATTTTTTCTTATTTATTTCAATTCAGTCCATTTATGTATAAAAAAAATGAAATAATGCAGCAGTTTATGAAGCAAACAAGTTCTGTTTCACGTCCAATTTATTTTAAAACAATTCAACAATCATATTTATATAAATGTCAGTTTGTACAAATATAACCTAGGTAAAAAAAATAAATCTTCAGTTCAGCACAAACCCCCCATCCTCAGCATGCAGTGGTGATGAGAATGAGACCTATAATACATCCAGAACTGGTTTGGTTTGAGAGGACAATAGAGACTCAGAAATGTGCATAATAAATGTCAGGGTAACATCAAAACGGGTCAAAAGCAGAGTCTTAAAAAGGTCAGAAAGTTGTGTTTTGCTGCTTTAAAATTGCAAATAAGGTGAGGACATATTTCCATAAGTAGGATCAGCTAACTCCAAACATGACCTTATTCTAGTGTGACACAGTCATTGTCTACATAAACTGGAATCAGATAAATGCTGTAAACCAGCCGTGCACAGTTTAAATCCTCTAAGCTTTCTGTAACAGAATATTTTGATCAATCTTATCAACTATGCCACTGAGATTTAATAGAGCTCGACATACAAGAAGTACAGATGCAAGTCAGTTGTGTAAAGCTGTGGTTGATCATTTTAACTTTCATCTTTCCCATTTCTGTAGAGTCAAGCGTCCCTTATCCTGACTGGGAATCAGATCAGAAACTAATCACTTTTGTGCATGTTATAAAATTGATCTGAAACAAGAATTTAAGATCAGTAAATTGGGTGCAGGTCTTTATCTTGCTAATGGTCCCATGGAAGATTTGTTTAGGAAAAGAATTAATTACAGCAATCCTAAAATTCTGAGGTACACAGCCTGTCAATAAGGAATGATTATCAGATTCTGTGTTTGGAAGTAGTTAGAGGAAAACCTCCTTGTTTTAAAGACAAGTCAATAGGTCAGATGTAGACCATTATGTTGAGATGGGGTAATTCAACTTGATGACTATTTGAGACTGGAATGGAGTTTAGTACAAGTTTAAGAGCTGATCTTTCCATTGCATGAGTTAGCACTCCACAAATGCACATTAGATACTAGATCCTGTGTCATATTATGATACACTTGCATTTTGTTTAATTTTGCATTAAGCACCATCTAAAAACGAAGCTCTTAGCATTACTTCAGTATCATCTTATGCTGGCATAGATCAAATTTAACTTCAAGTACCTAAAACTGGTCATGTGAGAGAACTATTGACCTTAAAAAGCAGTAAATAATAGTAATACTAACAACCCTTCAAGCAGAAAGGACAAGGAAGCAGAGCTGGGTTATAGACCGAGTGTGGCAAGGAGTGGTGTAAATCTGAGCTTTAATAAAAACTAAGGTTGGCAAGGTAAGTGGAAATAGGGAATAGAGAACAGGTGGTGAGTAGCAAGCTGGAAACAAGAGAAACTGGCAAAAAAAACATGCAGAATCAAATAAAACATTTAACATTAAATAGATTCCAAAAGATTTCTAACGTTAGGAAAGGAAACTTTCCTTTACGTAAATCCTATCACACACACAATTAAGTAAGAATAAACCTCCTTGATCATAATGAGAGCCTAATTTTTATCCTGTAACCCTATAAATGCATACAGCCTGTAAAAGTTGTTACAAGTGAAATGTCTTGTGCTGAAAATCTTGGTTGCCAAGACAATTTCAGCATGAAAATGAAATACAGAGGGCTGTTGAATGATTGATGCGTAAACAAACAGGAAAGCATCCCACAGCAACCCTGAATACAGATGGCAAAATTATCATCCAGGTGACTTGTGATGAGAAAACAAACTACTTCATGTAAAAATCTTTTTTATTTTCATTTTTTTGGAAATGTGCTGCATCTATTTGGAGATACATACACAGATGAGTGAGACTCCCCAATTCCAATAATGGACTAAAAGGAAGAGATTGCTAAGTGAACATGACCCATGAGCAACAACAGATGCAAAACACCACGGGTGTCCGACTCCTGCAGGCTTTAGATGTTGTCCTGCTTCAACACACCTGATTCAAATTAAATGGCACTTCAACAGCTTGTTGTCAGGTGCTGCTCAAGCATGTTGACCCATTAATATGATTTAGGTGTGCTGCAGCAGGAAACATCCAAAAACCTGCAAGACAATGGCTCTTAGGGACTGACCTGGGACACTCCTGCATTACACCATGTTTGTGCATTTTGCTAATGAAAGGACAAAATCCCATAACCTTGAGTCTCTTGGCCAACAGTTTTGTAACTCTACCTTAAATGTTCCTAATTTTAAAATTCAATTGATTTTGAAAATCTTTGAGGAAAGATGTCTTTGGTTTGAAGAGATAGCTTTTACCTGTAAGTGTAGCCTACTGTAAAACCTTATTCGAATAAAATGGATAACAGCTTGTTGTTAAGTCCTGTACAAGTCTGTTAATGATCCATTCAGCTGAATCAGTTGTGTTTCTGCAGGGACACGTGCAATACCTGTAGGTTACTAGCCCTCGAGGACTGGAATTGGTGATCCCAAGAACCGTATTTGGTCCCTCCACTGGACATAGAAAATGCCTTTGCATAGTACTACTCTATAAAATCATAAAGCCAAATGGAGTTGTCCTCATCAAAGACAAGGCTATGTCCAAGATACTTAATCAGTGGCGTGCACAGACATTTTGAGCGGTAGGTGCTCAGTTTTAA
This sequence comes from Rhadinocentrus ornatus, assembly GCA_037177495.1. Lineage (NCBI taxonomy): Eukaryota > Metazoa > Chordata > Actinopteri > Atheriniformes > Melanotaeniidae > Rhadinocentrus > Rhadinocentrus ornatus. The sequence continues at coordinate 3,827,629 of JBAMHW010000022.1, forward strand.
AAAAGGGCACCTTGCAGAGCGTGTGGAATGCCACTTATGCTTAACTATAGTGCGAAAAAACTTTTATGTACTTACAAATTTATTGAAATCTGTTACTGTATATGACCCTGGCACTGATCTGACACTGCTCTCCCTATCTCCCTATCTGCCTATCTTCAGGTCATGGCAATTCAGGTCCTTGAGAGCTGCAGTCTTGCAGGTTTTGGATATTTCTCTGCTCAAACAAACCTCATTCACATAAAATGGATCTAAGAGCTTATCAGTTTCGGGCCCATGACTCATTAATTTGAATCAAGTGTGCTGGAACAGGAAGACATCTAAAAATTGCAGGACTGTGGGATTCTGAAGGATTGGAGTCTGCAGATAAATTTTAAAATTATTTGGTGAAATAAATTTAAGACGTGTTTGCTGACAAACAAACTGCCTCGGTCACATACAGGAATATACAAACCATATGACATCCTTGACAGATGAAAAAAGAAAAACAGTTCGTGTGCAAATTCAGATGCAATTCAAAGCTGATTGTTGAAATTACCTTAAGTTTAGCAGTTCTATTGATCTGTATTTAAAACTTTTAGGGAACTTAATGTAAAATTTCAGTTGGATCTTATCCCAAATATGCTGATGATACACCACTGTACTTTTATGTGAAGTTGCAAATACAGCTACTCTATAAAAATTGTTTGGCTAAGATCAGCAAACAGAACTTTTTTGTGACTAAATCACAATAAATATTTTATCTCACAAATTAGGTTCCTGATAACATTCTCCAGTACTTCAGCCTGTTAACCAATAATATTGAATCATTTGTTAAAACCTTAACTACCAACTACAGCTTGATAAACAGGTATTTTTACCTGTGAAACATTAAAAATGTACACCCTCAATTATCTTTCTAGGATTAGAAATATTATTGATAATGTGTCATTTTACCACTTTTTATTTACCAATTTCACATGTTTCTGTCTACCCAAATTATGTTACTTTTTTACACTTGGTCCAAAACTCTGCCCATATCCTTAGGTCACTACACCAACTTCGACTTCTAGTTAAATTCAGGTTTTAAGCTAAATCCTTCTTGTCTAAAAAGCCGTCTACGATGTGGTTCCAGTGTACATCAATGAAACATTAAGGCCTGAAATTTCAAATAGACCCCTCAGATGTTCTGATCAAGGCTCAGTTGTTTCTCTCTCATTATTAAGAGTAGAAAGGGGGTAAATTTAGGTGTCTATGTTCCCAGACTTGGACTTCTTCCAGGAGGCAAGACAGTTAACTTTCTGGTGCTTCAAATAGCAGCTGTGAACTCATCCCTTTTTAAAACAAAGCAGAGTCACATGATCTCAGGTGCTCAGAGGTTACACAGCTTGAGAAAGTTTCTGTTTGTAGACAATAAAGAAATTTGCATTCACAATTTGATTCTGCACTTACAAATCTGTTTATCTGTAATCTATAGCTCTGTTGATGATTACAAGTAAAAATGCATTTTCTTTCTTACCTTTTTTTTTCTTTTGTCATTATTTTACTTTCATTCTCTCTGTTCCACCTGTCTCTGTGTTAACAAACATCTTTCAAACCTGTTTATCTGTAGGAAAGCACTAAACCTGTTAGGAAGGATTCAGCATCAATAAACGAGACGGACAGTTGTAGCGTCAGTGGAGCTGGCTGCCAGGATGACCGAATGCCTGTAATTTTGCAGTCTAGGGAAAGGTGGATCTTGTACAGACAACTGAATATGATTCACCTTTAATGGCAGATGGAAAAATGGGTGTTTTAGGCTGCTTGTAAGTTATTTTCATTCATACATAAAACAATCATGTTGGTGTTCCTGTATTTTCCTTAAAAAACCCCCATCTGTATAAGCATCAATGTACATCAATGATGATGGTAGAATGTGAAAAGGGGCTTGGGGTGGGGGTGGTGGGGTTGTATCACTTTTTACAAACTTCAAAATAATGTAGAAAAACCTGTAGATTGGTTCCTGTCGTATTATGGGTAATACTGAATAATCAGTGATATTTACCTCAAAGCAGAAACAGTGGGTAAAATGTGGGTTCAGTAACAGCATGTGGAGGCCACTGGGAGCATACATCAGGTTCTCCGTCAACATCTGTCACTTGGGTTCCATTGAAACCAGGCATGAGTGCAACTGCACAGCAATAAGAGTTGGAACGAGCTCCTGCCTGCTTCTTTAGTTTAAGGTAAATAGACGTGAGGCCAAGGCCATTTTTACACTGACAACCAACTGTGTAGCAGAAATGTATCATCAGTCCACCCTCCTCCTACCTACAGGGCACCATCACTCCCCTTCACTTTCTCCTCTTCCTTTTCTCTTCACGAGGAGGAGATGTGCATGGGATGCATAAGTAGGGGAGAAAAGAAGTGAGAGGAAAATAAATGTTGTTCCTGGTGCTGAATCATCTACTAGATGGTGAATAGAGGAGACAGACAAACACAGATAAAGTAGGAGAGAGTAGTTGAATGTGTTACATTAAAATATACCCAGAGGATAGTAACCTCAGCAAACTGCCGCTTACTTTAAACAAGAGAAACAAACACAAAATGTGAGGTAGAACAAGTCAAGATAGAGGTGGAGGAAAACTTTTTACTAAATGGTCTGAAAGCTCTGATTCACTGATTTAACAAATAATGTTTTGTTACTTGTTTTACTTGAAACACAAGATATGAAAAAAATAATCTGAGATCTGAATTAGCCATTGGTAAGCAAGGAGGCAGAGTCATGACGGGGGGGGGGCATAGCTAAATAAAAGGCATGGTTTTACACTGCTAGCAAAACATGGACAATTTTGTGAAAGTAAGAATTGGCAAACAATGATTAATCAAGAACAGAGATTTCAACTACCAAAAACCTCCCCAAAAAACAAGAGAAAAAATATGATCTCACCTATCATTTACAGCAGAGTTGTTTTACTGAAGCAGCATCTGTCTTATTGAAAGCTCAACTCAACTGAAGCAGTTTGCAGAGTTTCCTGGTTTGAAAAATCTCACACTACAGCACATGAGTTGATCATTCCTTCTGCCACTGACATGGCTTTCACTGCAGTTAACATAGAAGCAGCCATTAAAATAAAGACTATTTCGTGGCACATTTCTTCGTGCATTTCTTTTTAAGCTTTGGTGTACATGTAGTACTGGGATCAGTGGGGCTTGAGATTGTCAATAAAAAGGAGGCCCTGCAGAAACAGTTTGGGAGCCACTGATTTAATGGAATTTGAAATTCAGCTGTTTTGCTTCTAAGGGCTTGTTTGACTAACTCAGTGGTACCCAAACAGGGCCCTCTTTTCATAGGCAAAAGAAGTGGTGGTCAAGCCAACCAAAATTGACTTTTATGTTAATTCATTGTATTCCCAGCTATCTGTGTGTAGGATGTGTATCACACCACCCCAGAAGACGAACTGTGTATGCGAAGATTAACTTTACTCTTTTGATTGACAACAAAGTATACTGATGACCCTTCTGCATTTGCAGCAAGCATTTTAAATCCTTGCAATCCACATCAAGTTGACCCCATACGCCTCTGTTTTGGCCTGTTTTGTAATGTCAACTTTGAGGATGAAAAGCACCAACATGCTTGAAATCTTTAGTTATCACTTTAACTTCCTGAATTAACTTTTTTCTTTTTAACAGATACAGAAAATCAAACTTTGTGTTAATGAATAGAAGTATGTCATTGTAGACACGGGATCAGCTCTTTAATAACTCCTTTTCTGATTTATTTTGAAATCTTTTATATAAAGAAGACATCACAGTGTGTTCATGCAGAAAATTACAAATCATTTCACACTTTTGCTATACTGTTTTACAACAAAAATGATCAAAAATCAGGTGCTCATGTTTTATTCTATTCATACTTTGCAATGTGAGAATAATGCCTCGAACATTTAAAGATCACTGCAGGGTATACACATTTATATTCACACTACAACTAAATATTTATTACACTGAAGGTTTTGGAAGCCTAATGCATCAAACTGCACAAATTACATAATCACAACTTGGCATTTGGAAATGTGAATCTAATTTTGCACCGGGTAAATGCTCCTCTTTCCTTTTTTTTGGCTCGGGCAGCCTCATGCTGAACATCTGGGCAGCTAAACAGACCCTGAGTTCAGGGCCAAGGTTTCTAAAGGCCACGTTCAATGCCACCATTTGTGAAGGCAACTGCTGAAATTAAATCTGACCTGAATGTAATTTCATATCTGTGTTCTAAATAAAAATCCTGGAAGATTATGAAACCTACTAATAAACCTGCAACAGAAGTGAACTTAAGTATGCAAATAAATAAATTTCCAAAAGCAAAGATTTTCAACCTTGTATCTGCACAAAGACGTTTAAATTAGGTTTTAAATTAGTTTCCTGTCATAGGTATTAGATATACTTAGTTACCATACCTTGTTTCCACCTAACCTTCTCCCCACCTCATCCTCATTTCCAAATATGTGTGAAGATGCAAGTGGAACAGACTGGATTTAATAAAAGTACTTACTTTAGAATAGCTGCTTCTGCTTGAATATGCTAAGCAACTCTTAGCATACTTGCAACCAAAAAAAGAGACTTAAGCCTCAATATGTTGGCATGTGATTTCTGAAAATGTACAGTTTAAAGAGAGGTGGAAAAATACCCCTTTATTTTTGTATTAAAGTAAATTTTTTTATGTGGGTGTGACATTAAAGTTCAAAATAAATGCAATTGCACAAATGTAAATGTGCAACAGAGTTAGCCTAGCAGATGATGTGCATCCGATTTTCCCTTGGCAGATCACAACAACACACATAACAACAATAATGATGCTAACAAGGTATGACCCAATATCTAATACTGTTATGTTAAAACAGTGCAACAGAGTCATATCTGTCAACACTATCAAAAAAATCCTCAAGGGACGCTATTCTGCATTTTTTAATTTTTTTCTCTGGTCCAACACACCTCTGAAATTAAAAGGTCATTGTGGAGAAGTCGACAAGAAGCTGTTGGATATATTTGATTTGAATCAGCTGTGTTGGAGCAGAGAAACAACAAAAACCTGCAGGAAAGCGGCTATCGAGGACCAGAGTTTGACATCCCTGATATAAACATACACACGCTGACTACTTAATACATTTGGTATTTCCCCCTGAAAAGGGGAAAATGTCCAGTGAGCAGCAGCTAAATGTCTTGTTGATGTCATGTGATTGGCTGATAAGCTTTTTTGTTAAACAGTTGAGCAGTAGGACCTGTTTTAAAGGCTTCCTGCTTCTGTTCCCCTGCTTCGCTCTCCCATCTGATGCATTGTTCTGCAGATATTCCTATTTTACTACTCAATAATACTCAATGAATACTACTATTTTTTAATATTCTTACAGTCTCGTCAGTGTCACTTCAGCGTGGCCTACAAATAGCAGAAGCCTTAATACAGAACTGCTTGGTCTCACAGTTAGTGTGTAAATTTTAAGACTAAATGTTTATTTAAAATGTATGTTTTAAATCTCAGTAATTATGGTATTTATTTTTATATAAATGTTGAATTTCATCAGGACTAGTAAAAGTCATTTCCTGTTTTGAATTGATTCTTGTGTGCATTTGAAAATCCACCTCCAGTATAACTGACATACAGTACATCTGAGAAAATGCAGCTTTCTTATTCAGTCTGTTTACACAGTTGGTCTCAGCTTTATTTGATCAAAATCACTCAGAAAATATGTGCTATACCACACTCATCTGTCCGAGGGCCATTCTTTTTAAATAGGATCAAGCATATCCCTGACATCATTACTGCAATGATGGAAGGATTTGTGGAGAGAAGTCCATCCTCGAGCCATCATTATGGGCTATGATCTGTTTTGCAAATGCAGAAAAGCTGCTGAATGACAGCAAAAGAATGAATGCATTTAGCAGAAGTGCTTCTCTTCCCCATGGCTGCACAGCAAAAGAAGCAAGAAGTTAAAACTCAAATTTGCTTTTGTGAGTGAAATACACTGACCTGAACTCAACTCTATCCACATCAGAATTTTTAGTGAAGTGATGCATTCAAGGTCAAAATACAACATCATTTCAGTTTGTTTACACTGTTGTTGAGTCTTTCCGTGGAGTTTGTTTCAGTGTCTTTTTATTTTCTTGAAGGAGCTTGACTGACAGAGCAGCAAAACGCGCTGTGAAAGTCAGTCTATTGTGCAGAAAAGGAGCTGTTCAGCTCTCCTTGCAGACAATAATAAAAGCACCACACACAATCTTGGGAATAGTATTTGGGATTTTAAGCCATTATTTGAAGATAATGCACAGCCTGTATCTCCCCTGCTTCTATCTGCAACATTTTACCATCACCTTGCACTCCAGACCTTTTTCTTTTGCTGTTTGGTCGGCAGAGTTACGTTTCTACAACTAATGTTAGACCATGCTGTTATTGAACCCGGTGCATCTGTGTACAGTTTGCACACAAATAAATCATGTGGTCACAATGATAATGAAAAATATCTGCAGATTTACAAATGCAAATAACCATTTGAGTGCTTCTATAAATGAGGACTGGCATCCAAATCAGCATACAGCCAGTAACCTAAGAGGATTACCACTTCAGTATGTAAAACCTTCCCCCAATAATCCAGCAGTGAGGTGCATTTCAGCAGATAGCCAACAGTTATGAGTCACTAGATATAAAGCTGAAGGCCAAAACAAAAAAATCTAATAAAAGAACAGAGAAATAAGAAAAAAAAGGTTTGGGGAACAGCCAGAGTTGAAGCCTTGGGGTTAGATATGTCAAAAACAATTTTTTATAAAATATTTTGTTATGTGGAAAAGGAAACCTGACATGAATAAAAAATACAAGTAAAAACATCAAAGACAGGGATTTTTTTTTTCTAGAACAGAGCGAAATTTGGGAAACACTTTTAAATGACTCCAAGTTGGTATATAGTTTTAATGCACTGCTTTTCAGTTAGAATTTATAAATTTATGTTTAGCCGTTTAACAAAAGCAACAAAACAATGTAAATAGATAAGCCCTTAGTGGGCTTGAAGAGTTGATCTCCTGGGCTCGTATGAGGTTCAAACCAGGTAAATCAAGGTCTGAAGAAAGGGAAGGTAACAGGTAAGTTCTGCTTCTCACTCGGCACCACCAAAGTACCATCACTCACAGAGGAACCAGTGAAGAGCCTGGGAAAGGTGTTTAAATGCAGCCTGAGAGATGCAGCCTCCACACAAGCAACCAACCAAGAGCTGGAGAAGTGGCTAGCTGTGGTGGACAAGTC
>JBAMHW010000022.1:3834968-3856567 GCA_037177495.1 Rhadinocentrus ornatus
ACCCGAAACCCCCTGTGATCCCAGGTTACATCACTGATGATGTGTCCAGGGGCACCATAAGGTGTATCTAAGAGCTAAATTCAGTCCCTCCAGCATTTTGTGGCATTTTATTGAATGTCAGGAGCCAAAATCGTGATTTTTTTTGTTTATTTGCTTTGTATCAGCAGCTTATGTGAGAATTTGTGACAAAAGCTGCAGTTAACTGTTATAATAATAATACTAATTATTGAAATTCCAATCCTGATATTCTAATATTCTTTACTGAAATAAGCAAACTGAGAAAGTATTTATCTTTTTAGCAAAGTGATCTTGAAGCTGCAACTTATTGTTTAAACAGCAAGCACAAAAACAGACAAATGAACTGTTCAGATTTTTTTTTCCCCTGAAAGCTCAGAAAGCTCTGAAAGTACACAGGGCCGTTCAGTGACTGTCAGCAGGCTGGATAGAGAGCAAAGTGACTCCCAGTGGACCTGGGTTGAAAAGGTTTTGCGGTCCGTTCTTTGGCCAGAGCCATCCTAAGTACCACCAAACTGGCAGAAAGTGCCTCAAGACAGCTCAAGAGTGAATTACTTGAAGACAGGATAGCTAGCTATCTGGCCACAAGCAAAGGTCTGATCCTCCTCACTTGGGTAACCTGGATGAAGGTGAATGATGTTGAAAGATTTGAAACACCAAGGATTCCAGGAACATTACTGAAGATGTACGAGGATTAGGGCCACTTTATTAAAAAATTATGAGGAAAAAAGTCAAAATTCTGATTAATGATTAATTAATGATGATAATGATTAATGAAGCATTTTTCACAGATTGTTTTTTCACATTGGCAGCAGATTTGGTTATCATAAACTTTGTCATGTTGACTTTGTTTTGTTGTGCTTTTTACTCATTCTTTGGCAGTGTTTTGTTGTAGAAAAATGCTTGTCAACTTACCTTTTGTTTGTTTTGCACTACAATGGTGCTCAGGGTACAGAACAATTTACCTCAATTTTCATGCAGAATTTAAAGTCTTTGGCAGTGGCAGATGGAAAACATCCCCCTCTTCTTCTTTGGAGTGAGCTGGCTAGACGAGTCTATGGCTTATTTCTGCTGTCTACTGTTCGATATTATCCAGGTCACATTTCTCCTGTACATGTCGGCATATTCTTAACCAGAAAGACTGTATCCTAAGTACCACCAAGGTGGTGGTTAAATTTCCAAAAATAGCTGTGATCGCAACCTCACAAGTTCCTGGAGGGACAGTTTACTGGGAACTGTTGTAGTATGCATTTGTGCTTTACAGTTTTTATAAATATACAGAAAGATGGATCTTTGGAGTATGTGCCAAGCTGCTCCACCTTCGACTGATTTAGGTGTGTAAGTTTGGATTAAAGCTGTGATTTAAGTTGGACCAACATATTCTGCTGGAGAAAAGGATGACATCTTTTCACAGAAGGACTTCAATTAAAAAGAAATACTAGAGCTTCATTTTCTTTCCAAAACAAGTTCATATTCTCAAATGGGTTTAATTTTCCATCTGCCCAGGACCTTATTTTAGCTCTCCATCCATTTTCTATTTCTGCTTAACCCAGTAGAGTAAGGTAGGGCTGGAGCCTGTACCTGCTGCCATCAACTGTGCACTCACTCTCTCACTCTTAGAGAAATTACAAATGAACCCTCCATGCATGTTACTGGACTTTAGGAGGAACGCAGAGTACTTGCAGAGAATCCACACAAGGATGGGGAGAACATGCAACTCCACACAGGAAGTCCACAGTCAAGATTCAAACCAAGAGCCTTACTGGGAGGTGATGTTGCAGACCTCCACACCACCATACGGCCCCATTTGCATGTCGCCATATGACTTTTTTTCTCAACTCTGTAGGTCGGTTTGCACATGAAGAGCTTATCTTTAATTCTGTAAATGTTTTGTTTTTTTATGTTTTTGTACACGTGGAAAGACATCCTTAGCAAAATATAACCTTTGTAAATTGTACTTTATATACAGTTTTAATTGAAAGCATGCACAGCACCGGAAGTTTTGTGGTACTGTTTTTTAAAGAGGAGGGGGAACAAATAGCACTTATATTCATCATACTAACTTTCCCAGTGCTAAGATAAATTCTCCTTCTCATTCCAATATTGCTAGGAATGGCTCCAAATCCAAATGCAAAACCAGTCCACAAACCAATGGCTTTGCATACTTGATGTGTACTGCCTCATCCAGCCAGTTGGAATTTCCCATGTCATAAAGGCGTACAGTATTATAGTCAGTCAGTCTCAGACTTGGAATCGTTTGGAGGTGAATACACCACACAGAGCAGCTGGCCTTTCTAAGTGGCAGCATCTGTAAAGAATTAGGAAATTCTCGCCAAAATGTGGAACTGTTGACAAAGGGATTAAAATACAATAAAAACAAAATGACTGAGAGCAACAAAGTGTGTGCAGATGGTGAAAAATGCAGCTAATAACAGCTTGCTATGGAAAAGGAGTCATGGATGCTTTTCAGATCCCATTTCTGATGCCAGTGTTGAATCCATAGAGTTAGAAAACCATGCCACTATGCTGACCACATTATGATCTTTTTTTAAATAAATAAATAAAAATATAAATGAAAAAGCTGTCCCCTCAATCTCCTGAAGGACCACAGTCACAGCTGCTGTGCCACCGCAGGGATTCACACATTGATTATTATCCATTTGAGGGTCATTGTGCTTCACATCTCTTCTCTGACCTGACAGTGCATAATGATCACAGCTGGACACACATGGCTGGTTGAGGGCTCTGCAGCATTGATAAGCACAGAGTGATGGCGGCGATGACGAGGTGGAGGGTACCTGAGAATTTAGCTTAGGATTCAAACATAAAAATAACTGTATTTAAGCCTGCTGTGCAGGCTACTTTTGAAGGTAAATTTATCAGGTTTTCACAACTGTACTCTCCTAAATAATATATCACAGGCTGCACAGGCTGCTTATGTTGTTAACATTTCTCATTCCCATCTGAAAACAGCTTTAAATTGAGTCATGCATCCATTCACAAACATATGGCAGGATGATGAATATACAGACCTCCCTAAAACTTCACAACAATGAGCCCACTCCTCTTCCTTTGGCTCATTAACCAAGTGCAGGAGGTTTTTCCAGCGGGTGTGGTGGTAGCCACCTGCTCATTGTAACTTAATGGCTAAACCGATTTTATTACTGGTAAAACTGAATGACTTAAATGAGTCTGAAGGAATGTATATCACCTGTATGACTGGTGTTGATACTTGACAGCCTACAGCTGAAGGACTGGATTGCTTCACATAATTTGTGATTCATGTACTTGAAAATCTCAAAAGATGTGGCCAAAGGACAAAGACATAAAGGCAAAAATTGGTTAAAAAAAAAGAAGAAAAAAAAGAAGAAAAAAAAGAAAAAAAGAAATTGAAATGTCAAATTGAAATTTCAAATATTACAGGTGCATGTTTGAGAGAAATTAGTCACAAGTGGAAAACATTCAACAAATTTTCCAGTCTTCCCAGGAGTGGATGTCCCAGGGAGTTCACCTAAAATTTAGGCAATGTAATTCTTAAAGAATCTACAAAATACCCAAAGCAGCGTCTTTCAGGACTAACATCCTTGTGTTGTAGTGTCTAAGGGGGGAAAAGGTAGGCTGTTGGATACATTTCCATCTCTACATATACCTTCTACAGTTTACAAAGCAAATTACCTTCTGCTGCGGCATTCTTTCAAGATTCGGTGTGCTGATGAGCAACTGCATGCATCAGATGAAATAAAACCTCCTGGTGAGTCTGAAGGTTAGTCAGTGGTGTTATTAACCAGGGGGTCAGGGCAAAGCCTCCATCTCCTACTAAAATAAAACAAATCTGTAATAAAGAGATACTGTTGACTCCACATTCAGTTAGTGGATCTTGGAGTTGCAGGTGACTTAGATGTTTATGGAGTGATGTTGCTTGCAGTTGAGGGAACAGATCTGGTGAGGATGCTTTTAATGTGCATGTGTGCCGTCTACTATTTGGATGGTGTTCGGAAGAGCAGCATTAGAACTATAATCCTCTTCCCATTGACTTGTTCTTGAATTAATGAAATGGATTCAAAACTGTTTAATTAACCCCTGAGGCAAATTATAATGTCTTCCTGTGATCTGCAATATCTTGCTATTAATCATAAAATAACTAAATGTTTTGTAAAGTCTGACAAAAAACACTAGTTTTTTTATGACTGTATTTTAATGAACTGAACAACAAAATAACACAAAGGGCTGATTTTGTTCAAACATGTCAGCACTCAAATGTTTGTAAAAGTAATCCTGAATGTTTGAAGGGTTTGTTCTATGCCAGAGATCATCAAATCCTGACCTCTTGGGCCAGTTTCCTGCAAGTGTTCTGTGTGTCCCTGCTCCAACTAGATGTGTTGAGTCTCATCAGCAACAACAATGAGACAGACTACAGGGGCGAGATGACCTTGTGGTGTAAACACAACAATTTCTCTCTGAAATTGTCTGTGGACTTTAAGAGAACGTACCAGCATGTACTTCTGACCATCAACGGTGCTGCAGTGGAGTGAGTGAACAGCACCCAGCTCCCTGGTGTGCACCTCTCCTGGACCATCAGCACCACATCACTGGCAAAGAAAGCCAACCCACGCCTCTACTTCCTCTGCAAACTGAGGAAAGCTAGAGCCCCGGCCCCCATCATGTGCACCTTCTACAGAGGCACCAATAAAAACAGACAAAATGAAAAATAAAACTAACAAAAACCCACCACTATTTTTTTGTTCTTGTAATTATTTGGTTTTTGATGTCCTAATACATAAACCATGCAAACTGCACAATGCCCAAGGCTATTTCTTCTCTCTGTCTTTGCTTTATTATTGATTTATTTTTTAACATTAAATTAATTCACATTAATCAGAAGAAAATCAATATTATGAGCTGGGTTCAATGTATTTACAGTAGCATTGTGCTGGTTAGCTCAATTGGTAGAGCATTAGTCTCCCATGTAGGAGACCAGGGTTCGAATACCCCAGGGGACCAACGTTAACACCTTCCAGTTGGGTCCTTAGGCAAGACCCTTAACGCTACTGCCTAACCATTGTAAGTTGCTTTAGATGAAAGTGTCAGCTAAATGATTGTAATGTAAGATGCATCATTTTATATCCTATTGATACATCACAAGTTCTCAGCACTTGCATGCAGTACTGGTCCTTAGAGATCATCAATACTTTAAGATTTGAAACAGCTTCTGTGTACAAACTGAAGGTGAAATCCTTGTTTTACAAAGCATCTGAGCAGCTGACTGACAGATCTCCAGATTCTTGTGTTTTTGAATTTTTGTTTGATGCCCCCAGTAATTTTCTCAGGCTCTGTTTACGCCACATTCCCACACAAAATGGAACTTTTTGCATATTTGGAAAATAATAAAAATAAAAAATTAAACAAGAGCGGAATGACAACAATCTCCATGCAGGAAAAACGCAGACCGGAAACAATGTAGTGTGCATGCCAGGCTTCTAGTGTGCAGTGAATCTTTGTTACGACCCACCCAGGTGTGCAACGCTTCCTCATAAGCCGCCATACACTGCAACAGAACCAATACAACTAGTTATCTGGCGCATGTAACCTATGTGTCCCTGCTAATGGCTTAAATGTTCTACTATAAACAGGTTTTGCTTTAACAGACTAAGTAAATTAAAAATAGCGGCACGAACATGACACGGAGGTCCACCTTTGTTGTTATGCTTTTCACGGGTTAATCAGGGTCTGAGTGTGAGATACATTATCATCGCCAAAAGATCCCACTTCCAGTTTACACTGATGTGACTCATCTTGTGAGAACATTTCCCCTCTGGAGGCTGTTGTCAAATCTTTGTTTTTATCCACCGAAAACCCTGTTACCTTGGAAACAAGAGGCCAGAACCAACAAAACTTTTGCGTTTTACTGTCTCAGCGTTGTGGTTTAAACAGGGCCTCAGTTGCTTCCTGCTTTTCAACATATTAAATAATAGTGAAGCCATGAAAGATGGAAGCAGTGAGCTCCTGAACGTTGGTCACCAAAAAAAAGAAGGTCCAAGAACCTTCAGGGGAAGGCAACAATTAAGTGTTTCTGAAAGAGTGTAAATGATCCTTTTTTTATTTCCAGTTTTATTCTAGCAACATAATTTAATAAACAAGGGGATAATTAAATTCCAGTTTATCTCAGTGTGTTAAAATGGTCCAACATGGAGTCAGTTAATTAAAAACTGCTCACTTGAATTATGGTGCCTTTGTTCTTTTTTTTTTACATTTCCAAAAGTCAAAGATGCGTATCGCTTGTTTATTTGTGCTCAGAGGGAAATAGTGTCCATTTAACATTATCACAAAATTTCTAACATTAATATAACGAACACACACACACACACACACACACACACACACACACACACACACACACACACACACACACACACACACACACACACATATCTATAGGGCTGTCAAATGATTAACATTTTTAATCAGATTAATCACAGCTTTAAAATTAATCTCAAATTTAAAATATTTTCAAAATACTTAATCACCATTCACTACACTGCCTGAAATTTGCCGTTTCCACTATATTGTACAGAAAGAGCCGATGCTACAAATATTTAGTGTTACCTGACCTTCCCTTGGGTAAACATTGGATGTCCAATGGTCAGTAAATTCAGCATGTAATGTACTTATATATGCTGTTCTAAATTATCTCTACCATGTTCTAGATCACAATTCAGAATTCATACAGCATCATCTCATCAACAGTCTCCATGGTGATGATTGTCATACAATCAGCAGATGTGACGACTGAAGTAGAAACGGCCAACACTGATGAAAAACTCTGATAAAACTGATGATCTGGATAAAAACAGGTTTTTCCTTTTATCATTGAAATGTGAGTGTTTGTGCAGCAGTGATAAAAGTCCTACAGCAGCATCACCCAAAGTAAACACCTGTTGATAAAATAAATCATTGGCTGTTTGTTTTACAAGGTTTTCTTCACATTTTTACACTTTTTCCTGGTCAGTGCTCCTGCCTGGCCCCAATCAGAACTTTTCTAGACCCGCCCCAGCATTGCTGATCTATAAATCCTGTCTACCACCAGCCAACCACTGTTATAGAGAAGGTCCTGCCAAAAACAACACTTTGGGGTAAATATGTGACAGTGTGAACAATGAACCCCTATTTTACTCCTTCTCAGCTAATCGATAAACAAATGCAACAAGAAAGAAGCCGATCAGCTGATCACTGACAGTCATCATGATTCACAGAACATGAGAGGAGGAGCAGCTGCTCCACAAACAGATGACCAGAGAGCTGCTAGAGCAGACACATTGGTGCAAAACGAAGGATAAGTTTAAAAAATTTATACTGTAAATGTGCGAGTGTGGAACCCTCTCATCGGGCAAAGAGTGTGTGTTAAAACACCCCCACTCTCTTTCTTCTGCAGATGCAAACAAAGAAATGGAAACAAATGACTTTTTTTGACAGGCTGCTAGTAACAAAATGCTTCAAGATCTCATTGAAAATAGATACTAAGTTCTCTGTTATGTAATACTGTATGCGCCCCCCCCCGATGGAGCACTTTATTATCTCCTATTATACAAAAATAAATTTAAATGATTTACTTAAACAAATAATGCACTCTGGTGAAGTTCTTTTATCCTTCTGAGTTGTGTTTAATTGTGCACTGCATGTAAGTTTATACTTGTACTTACTATTACATTACATATTAACATCATTTGGTTGAAAGCTAATTATGGATTGTATTAATGCATTCATGCTGCATTAGCTGGTTTGCTGTAGGGAATACATTTAAAGAAAGACTGGCAGTGGGCTCCAACTCAAGTTTTGCGAGATGAGGTTTGTACACTTGGTTCATCAGACAATTTTCTTTTTCAGTCATTGCACTTTCCGCCTTTGGACAGAGGTCAGACAGACATTTGTTGGCAGCTGCTCCTCCCCATTATCTACAGAACATTGAAAAAAATATAATGTATGTTACACATATAAAGTGTTGTCTAATGAAGAAATTTAAATTCAAATGATATAAGCTTGTGTTGTGGCATGCTGTCAGATATCTCATTTTCGTCTCACCTGGAATAAGAAAACATTTTGTAGATCCCTGAGCTATTTTTAGTAGATGCTACATTCACTTGCATTTGGGCATCTGGTTTACCAATGTCGAAGTCAGTTTACACTGAATATTTGTTAGAATTGGATCGTCTATACTTGGGCTGACTTGTACATAGGTACGTCCCTTTCAAATGTTGTCATATGTTGCTGTCCTTATACTTCCATGCATCTTTTATGCTGCCATGGGTCTTTACTCAGCTCATCCACTAGTGGGCAGTGGGGCGTTCAGAGTTCATTTGTGCAATTGGACATCAGTTTGACACCCGACACACTCACACAGCCTTTTTTCAACAGCTTCTGCCATCTGTACAGTTGTTTTCCTTGTTGTTTTCTTCTTCATGTTGCTCTTCTTCTTCTCTGGTTTGTTCCTTGTCAGGTATACTGCTCAACACTGCCACTGCGGCTTCTGGTGGTATTCCAGCGTTTGCTGTGTAAAGCAACAGCTCTGCAAGGCCTCCGAAAACGGATCAAATTAGGTGCATAAATGATGCAGGAGATGGACGAAAATGTCCATCCATCTGCGTATTTGTCTTCTGTGTCGAGCATTAGAGGGCTACCTCTCTGGCCCTGCCATTGTTCTTATAGTGTCGAATTTAAATTTAAGCTACCTGTTTAAATTGTGAAAGTTTTGTAATATTGTGGGCGGGGCTTACTTAAGTGAAAGGTGATAGGTTATTTGCAGTAGATGCTTTTAGGTTCAGACAGTGCCATACTGTCCTATAACTCCTATAACTTACATGGGGGAGAATCTTTTAAGAGTAAAATATTATATTTGTAAACTGTATCATAGCAAGGTTTATTCAGGGTCCTATACTCAACTGATAAGAACGATGGCTGATAGAGGAAAACAATGAAAAGAAAAAAAAACATCAAGCAAAAACATTCAGTCTAGTAGCAGTACGGTCCTGTTTGTATGCACTGATCTCAATGTGTTTGCTTTTTTCTTTTTTTTACTGCTTGTGGTCACTTTAAAGGTAGACTGCTCTTCCATATGAGTGACAACCGCTGACGCGTGAACTTGCTGGTGCCATCGCAAAGAAATTGAATACACATGATGCATGGTGTGTTAGAACAGGTGTTTTCATGTTTCTTTAGGAGTATGCACACACCTACCATGGTGTTAGAAAAAGAAGTCCTTTGAGCTTTGAATGTGAGAGTCAGTGACCAAAATGAAAGAATATCCCTGATTATAAGCCAGAGCTGAAGCTGCACTTTTCTTCTTCTAATCCCATAGATAGGCCTTTCATTTGGCTCAGATGAAAGGCAAATGAGGTATCATTAACAAGAAAATAAATTGCACAAAGCCTGTGTTGTAGGGCCCACTGCAACACAGACACCTCCTCTAAGAGACAAAATACCCCAGCAAAACTACACCACAGCTTGGATTATGAATATTATTCCCCCCCCCCTCTGAACTTCACTGGATCTCTAATACAGAGATTTCCACTGGGACCGCATGCCTTTGTGTGTCTTCGTTGCTGAGAGCTGTACAACAACTGGAAATGTGCCGTGCACATAAAAGCGTGTCAGATTTAATGCGGGGCTGCATGCCGGCAGGTTGGGGCTGCAGAGGATAAGCTGTCAGAGAAGCATGCCTTCTACTGTGTCTATTTATCCTAATGGGTTGAACCCACAGGGGGAGATTTACAGGGCTTCCCTGCAGCAGATACAGCTATGTGTAGGATGTGACAATGTAGTGAAGGATTGGGCATCTGGAGGAGGATGGACAGCGGGTTGACACTAGATCAGCGGGCATGGTGCCCTGATGGTCCACAGACTAATGAAAGAGACTGTTTGAACTGAGTTACTGAGTTTATTTCCCTTGTTGTTGTGTCAACTAGTCCTGTGGGGTAATATGGCAGTGTGATATTGTCATATATTGCCGTATCTGCTATTTATATGATTTCTCTGGATGTTTGGGTCCTATATTTCCTCTATAAAAAGCTACAAGTCAGAGGTTTAGTTATATGAAGTCTCTCAGTGCTGAAGCTGCTTTTCATTCCAAAGCAGGCAGTCCTGTTGCTGGTGCAGAATAAGCCTCTATGACCAAAGCTAGTCTGTCATGTCATGTCAAGCCCTTTAAAACCCAGAAAAATTCATTATTATTATTGTTTTAATTCCGTTTTAATTCCAATGGCCTAATAACAAATAGGGCCCCAGCTTATCCGAAATACAGCAATGGCTTAATAATAATAGATCAAAGAGATTAAATTTCTCAAAAAAATTATTAATGCCTTGTAAAATCAAGAATATATTTACTTATTCTTTTTTTACATACAAAACCCTAATTACCATGATTCGTTTTAAGTCCACAAGTTCAGGTTCATGCTTTGGGATCCCACTCTTTTGCCACAGCTCTTTGGGTATCTATAACATTATTGGGATATGATGAAGCTTCGGATGAAGATTTATTCAAAGTGGAGATGTTGTAAGTTGGTACAGAGTGCTGAGTGGGATACTACTATGGAGATGCTAAGCTGATTAGAGGAAAATATGTATATTATTTAAATTAATGCAACATTTCAAAAATACACCCTGGCTGATTCGGCAATAAAACCGAATGGTACGTTACTGGGGGAAGTTGGGGAAAAGCGAGAAAGTGACAGAGCAAGAAATGAAACAAGATGGGGTGATGCACCATAAAGCTTGCAGGAATTATGTCATTACATGGTATCTATCATGCACCTCTCTGGGGCCTGGACAACCATTTACCTTATATTGATTTATAAGTTTTATTTTAACTGCTTGGTGTAGAAAACATTTATGCCACTAGGCTACATCTGCACTCTGACACCACACTGGTGATATGCTGCACTCCACTTCAGCCTCAAATTCTATAATCATGCAGCTTAAAGCCAAATTTAACAGGTTGATTTGCTTGTTTTAGCCTAATTACTGCAATTTGGGACACTATTACACAGCACTTTCGAACTCACCAGATTTTTCTGAAGTGATTTTTATTTGTTGCAGTCTCAGATTGACTGTTTGTGCCAGCTTTGAAAATGCAATTGTGAACATTTTAATGCTGGATAATTAAGGTTAATCATTACAGTTAATGTGAAATGGTCATGGTTAACATGGCTCTCAAAAGGACATTGCAATTACCTTAAACTCTCTCAAGCTGCTGAGTTTGGAGAGTTTTATTTATAATTATGTTTAAAATGCCAGACCTCAACAAAAATGGTCCAAAAAAAAAAAAAAAGGGGAAGGGCACCATAAATAACCATGTTAAAACACAATCTGATTTCAATGCCCAGGAAAGGGAATGAGGTTTTAAACAAGTTTTTTTTTTAAATGCCTACTGCTGGTGTTGTCCAGATGTGAGAGGGAGGGCAGTACCACAGTTGGTGGCCAACAACAGGAATAAGCTCTAGCACACTTGTGTTTTTAACATTGACCTCTGAGCAACCAGAAACATCTAATATCCACTCTAAACTGGACTGGAAGACAGTGCAGAGAAGCTAACTGGTATATGATCATGCTTACCTGTGCCTATTAAACAAGGTCACACTGGGACACAAAGTCAGGCCAGGAGTTATACACTCACTTAACCCACCCCAACTCATACGCTGCATGCAAATCCTCACAACTGTGCAAGTGTATGTACACACATACTGACTAAGTAATCACCAAAGCTCATTATTCTGGACCAACATTCACATAAAACTCCAAACAACCAGTCTGGTGTTTTTCTCTTCTCTAACTTCTTCAAAAGGTCCAAAACAACAGTCAACAACTATATTAATGATGGTATTACACTGAGAGCAACAACCTGATTGTATCATTTAGTCAGCAAATCATTTAGATGCCACTTAACTGTAGTACAAGAAGAAGTGATCAACAGCAGCTTCAGCGGATGTGACTTATGTAACATTAGAAAATGAAAAACTTAAATAAGAGACTGTCCAACTTTAAGAGTGGTTCCCAAACTTTTAAATGCAGCAACCCACTTGTGGTCGTATGTTTGGCTAAGCAGGACCCGCCACATTTTATGCAGTAAGTCATTACCATGTGAACAGAACACAACAGTTGTTAACTAAAACCTCAGACATCGACATTTAACCAGCAAGGAAAAAAGCTGCAATCCTTTCTTTTACAACCAGATTAACACACCGACATACAGATTAAGTTAAAAAGTTTCCTTTTTAGCATTAAGCCTGGACTAATAAAATGTTCCTCATTGGAACAGTTTACAGCTGTTTCTGAGTTGGAAGGAGAAGGACAGATGTAGACCTGTGTCGAGACCAAGTAGCCAAACCTGTTAGTTTAACACAGAGCATTCTATTAACTGATATTTTATCTGTCTTCCCCCTTTCATCTTTTTTTTTTTGAGTCCATTTCGCCCCCACGTTTCTTTGTCACGTTTGCCAAGTCTTCTAAGATCTGATGCAGCTCCACGTTTTTTGCTCTTATGTGGTTTAAACCGATGTTGTCCTGCATTAACCAGTAGATGAAGGGATGAGCTTTCATTTTTGTTGTTTGTCACAATAGTGGCAGTCAGAGTCACACAGGGAAAAATCTTTTTACAATTGCATCGCAGCGATCTGAATCGTAAACAAATCGTGATGTGCCTTAAGATTCTTACCCTTAGTAACAATTGAAGGAAATGGCATGTTTTAGGAAAAACCCTTCATCTTATTGGCTGAAGTCTCCTGGATGTGATATTTAAAAGTGCCTGTTCTTTTTCTAAACTGTTTCAATGGATGACTTCCCACATGGTCGTGTGAAAGAAACCATCTTGTGCATCAGGTGAGATGCAATTGTGTATTCAGGAGTCATGAATCACATAAATCCTGATATGAGCTGGACAGCTGGAGGCATACTCTGCCCTTCTACTAAAACTTTAGAGAGAATAAATCTAAAAAGTGTCCAACACTAATCTTACATTGATGCTAAAAGCAACATAAAGTCTCTTCGCGAGTTCAATGATTGGTTATAATCATCTGCCAGCAAGCAGTAAACTCAGATATGATGATATCTTTGTGATCTTTATGTAATTACTCCCTTGCCAGTGTGCCAAGGATATAAATGATTTGCCAAAATCAATACGATTACGGTTATGAAAACACTCTATGCCTGCAGCAAAAAGAATAGATCTTTAAAGGATATATTTCCCTTATTTTTAAGACACGAGTGAAACAAACACCATCACAGAAGGTCAATTGAAAATTCATGATACTTTAAATTGTGTTTCAGCAGCAAGACTAACACAAAAGTCCATGGATCACATATGGCTAGAAAAACATGCCCCAAGGCAGGAAAACATATTAGCCCGTAATAGATCTCAAATAAAGAATGATAACCCACTTAATGGTCCACACTTTCCTGGGTATGTGAGCGCCAGCTTCAGTCAGAGAGAGTGTGCTTAAACCGGCTTTGTCTGGTTGATGACAGTTATATTGTTTACTGCCAAGCAAAACCAATTACTAAAAAGTTAATGTCATGTTCATGTCTAAGTGGTGTGGTTTAATAACGTGGAACCATGTTTGGCAGATAAGGGGCTGCAGTTTTGCCCTTTATTTGTCCCTTCAGTTTTTATACTGTCCTGCACACTGGGATGCATGGTGGTTTTAGTCCAGCTTTGCCTCCAACTTTTCTTTTTACTATGACAACTCTGACATAAACAGAATGATTTTATATGGATAAAACAGCGGGGATTCTTTAACATCTGTTTTTCTTTGCAGAAAATCCTGTTTTAACCTTGTTAATGTGTCTTAAAAATGTTTACTTTACATCTAAAAGACATATGAACAAAAACCAGGTGAGATTTCTGCTGGAGCTTCACCTAAAGCAGGGGTGTCCAGTTCCGGTTCCTCGAAGGCCACAATCTTGCAGGTTTTAGACGTGACCCTGATCTAACACACCTGATTTAAATTAAATGGCACTCATCAACAGCTTGCTGACAAGTTCTGCCCAAGCATGATAACCCTAGCGGTCGGCTGATCCATCAAAATATCAATACCAACATTGGTATTGATCAATCGATAACATCGATATTTTAATGCTAGACTTGAAACTGTCCAAATTTTCATAAATAACGAGGATAAAGAGGTTTTTGGTGGATTTAATTCACAAGTGTGACAAGAGATTCAGGTGCCCAAAATCACATTGAAATTGCATTAGTGATAACTTTGTATCTGGGCAACTGATTATAAAAATTCTAAATACAAAGCTTGTAACTGTCACAAACTTCATAAATAAGAAGGATATGTGGTTTTAAGGGGGATCCGGTTTACTGCTGTGATAAGACATCTATGCCCAAAATCAGCGTCTCTGGCCAAGATAATCCCAAATTCTGATTTTTATGGTATGAGTAATAACTTTGTTGTTCATGCGTGAATGTGTTACAAGTTAAAGCAATTATTCCCAGTGGAATCAGGTGGTAGCTAGACTGGAAATAAATACCAAAAGGAGACTCTAAAATGGAACAAAGTAGATAAAATACCAGAAATAAAAGTTACAATGTGAGGAATTACCAGTTTTGGCAAATTGAAAAAGTGAAGGTTTTCGGTGGATCCATTTAATTTGATTCGGATGTTTTAAAAAAGGGAAACATCTAAAACCTCAAGGACCGGAGTTGTACATCACTGGTTTATATGTACAAAATCGTCTTATCACAAACTTTATAGTATTTGGATATGTTTTTTAAAGGAAGAAAATGGTTCTGGATATCTTATAAGCAAAGCAATATCTAACAGTTTCTGTTTTGTGAATTATGCTCATTGAGTAAGTTCTTACTAAGTCTGAGCCATGTAATGTTGCAGATGGGATCAAAATGCAAGCAAGATACTAAGATCAGGATTTGAAAAGGGTGACTTTAAATGACTCATAAAGGAACACTTCATGCTTGAATTATTGCCATATATTATTAATCATGGATGAAACATCACTGTACAGCTGGTGTGACATCCTGTTCTTCCCATCTGTCTGACGTTCACATTCCAGTTCTGTTATGAATCCATCCATCTTATTAGCATTTGTGTTATACACTTATTCATGGTAAGCCACTGCCGAAAGAACAGTTTTACAGACTGAAAATGAGATTCTCTCTTCTTACTGAATATGATCCATTTTGCAAGACTGATGTACAAATGGCTGCTGGCACTGATGGGCTTGCAGGATTATAAATAGGTGAGACATTCCCAGTGGCAGAACTGGTTTAAGATCTGAAAGAATCGAGCATCCAGATAAAGTATAAGACATGGATTGATCTTTTTTGATTTTGTGGACTTCCATCTTCTAAATCTAAACTCTTAAATCTCACCCTTTGCAGCCACAAAGCAGAGTGTGTTGTGTCTGCGTGGTTCTGGTGTTGAAAAACTCCTCTTCAGGAGTGTGCTGTGGCAGCTTTGAGAAAATCGAAAGTGTCCCCATATGTTCCAGCAGATTTATTAAGAACGTGTAAAATGATGCCATGCTGTCTGCAACTGGAGTGAAAAATAGGGGGGTGGAAACATTTTGGAAAAGATGAAGCAGTTATTGAAAATTGCTGATGTTGGCAGGGGCAGTGAAGCTTTAGGAGAAGATAAATGTTTTGAGGGCACACAAGGAATGATTACTTACCCCAGAATGTGGACGGTATGCCTTGTGGAGGCAGCTGCAGTGAATGTTTTACATTAATGGCCAGTTTAGTCTGTGGAACAGCAATGTGATATATAAAAACCACAATTTCATGGCTGGAAATATCTGCCAAGGCATGAATGCTGCGGCTCTCATTAAGCAATTGTGAGTTTGTTTATTCCCATATGGGATGGCTTCTTTAGGATATTTTAGACTAGGCTTGTTAGCTCTGTGTTGGATCTGACTTAATCAATGCTTATGTCAGGGCTGACCAAAGGGTTGTCAGAGAAATTAGTGCTGTTACTGTAGAAAAACATAAAAAAATAGGCTCTAAAACTGAGTAAATGCAGCCCCTGTGGAGTAAATTGTGATACAAGTTGCATGTCTTCATAGCTATATTGTTATTACTCCAGCTTTAATTTAACACAGTGTAAAGTCATAGGCTTTCACATTCTATTGTATATTGTAGGTGACTTCTCATGCATTTTTGCACTGATGGAGTGGCAACTTGTATTCTTGGCATGGGGTACCTGACTTCAATGCTGCCAGATCCGACTTAACACAGGAGCTCTCCAATATTACATGTCTGCTTCCTAAAGCAGACAACCATTGTGTACATTTAATTCATGTTGACTGTTTATACAACATTAAAGATTTTAATACGAACAAAATATTAGCCAATCATAAGGCAGGAGCACAATGCACTTAGTCATGTAGACATAGTCAGGACGACTTACTGAAATTTAATTTGAGCATCAGAATGAGGAAGAAAAGGGGATTTAAGTGACGTTGAAGGTGGCAGAGTTGTTGGTCTGAGTATTTTAGAAACTACTGATCTACAGGGATTTTCACATACAACCATCTCTAGGGTTTATGGTCTGAAGAAGAGAAAAAAATCCATTGAGCAGCAGTTGTCTGGACCAAAATGTCTTACTGTCAGAGGTCAGAGGCGAATTGGCAGACTGGTTGGAGATGATAGAAAGGTAACAGGAAGTCAAAAAATCTGGTGTAATGGTATGGGGGACGTTTTCATGTCCATACCTTTATGACCACAGTATAGCTTCTTTTGATAGCTACTCCAAGCAGGATTATACAACATGTCACAAAGCTCAAATCATATCCAACTGCTTTCCAGAACATGTCAATGAGTTCTATTCTGCTCAAAGTGTTTCTTTGCTGATGGGCTTGTTCAGCAAATGGAAAAGATCAATGTTTGTCTCTGACGACTGGGTTGACCACTGAGGATGCAATCCATGGTTTCTCATTTCTTAATAGACTCAGGTCTCTGCTCCTGGTCCAATATGAACACACATTCCTCTGGTAGTGGACAAACCGCTAGAGAAAAACATGTCAATTTCACAGTCCTGGAAATATGGGAATATGAAAAGTCTCAATGTTTCTCAACCAACACTGCAACACTGGCGAAGCACTGATGTGCCGCATGAATCCTAAACTACTCTGACGAACTGCAGCAGGTCAGTCTGCTCCTTTTTTATAACCAGCAATCAACCAATTAGTCTGTGGAAGAGACTAAAATGACAAATTCAGAACACTCAAAAGAAGAGTTGCTGTCCTCTACATTTATGTATGATTTTTTTTTTTAAAGTTAATCCAAACAGCTTTAATTTTAAAAATGAGATGTAATCAACTTATTGGAATTCATATCATTGTGTCAATTGAACAACTTCAGGCAACATGCAGATGAACACATAAAATTTTATTCTATCATAACATAAGTAATTATATTAAGATATTTTGATGAGAAGCATCCATAAATACTAAACCACTATTTTGATATTTAAAGGAAAAGGAAAGAGATTAACTAGCTGCAATGGCAGTGCTAGACTTGTATGCATGGGGTGGCCAGAAGGTGGGCAAGACAAGGGGTCATATACTTAAAAAAAAAGGAAGTTTTTGGGCTCCTTTCTCAGGCACACTTACATGCACTGCTGCGATAACTGTGAAATTAGAGAGATGAGAAATAAAACACCTCTACATTATTTATCTGGACCATCAAGCGGAAATATTAGCAACATGATCAAAAAGGTCCATAGAATGGTAAGTTGGTTGTTTTGGGGTGCAGCATGTATCACTTGTGTGATTGTAGGGGGATTAATGGTTTCTCTCAGCCGTTCTGGCTTACTGTTTGGTCGTGGTAGACTGGATCCTTGTGTGGCTAGCTTCTCCTTAGGAGTTGTCAAGGCTGCTGACACTGGGGATTGGGTCTGTCTCAGCCTGAATTACCCTTCCCCTTTACAAAAAAAGCCAGAAATATCCACCATTACTTATATTCTTAAATCTTACTATTCAAAATTAAACTGGCTACACTACAGGATATATTTCTCCACATTTTCATGCTATAGTTTACATTGAAACTATCAGCCTTGCTAGCCTCTTGTTCAAACTAGAAAACTGAATTATGTAGCACGAGCTTGTTTACACAAAGTATTCACACTGATGTATTCTGTAAGCATCTTTTAAGTAAATTTTCAGCTCTAATGTGAGAATATTGATTAACTGAGTTGAAATAGTTCCTAAATGCACTAATTGAAAACTAAATATAGCACGGTTTCCCTAAATTATGTTAAAACTAGTCTAGTGCTAGCAAATAACTAGATTAGCACAACTATGTAGGTTTAGGCTAACATTAGGAGAGTAGCCTTTCATAACATTTAGGGTTGTACTTCCACATGTACAAAAATCTCTTCCAGAAATGTGCAGCCAAATGTCAATATTTTTAAAGGATGACTTAGTGGGAAACCACTTTAAAATTTACTTCAAACTCTTGTGGCATTAGGCCTGTCTGTAAAGACTTCTCAAACCTTGGAGTGTCCAATCTGATTCAAAGTCAAGTAAATTTTATTTAAAAAGTAACTTTAAAAGCAACATCTGTTGACCAAAGTGCTGAACAACCGAGGCCAGCTTTAGGCAGGGGCAAGAGGGGGCAACGCCCCCTCAAAAGAACACCATACCCCCGCAAATCAAATCTGCTAAAAAAGGCACAAGCTACCTAAACTCTCTCCCCTCCGCACAGAGCTGTGCATCGGCTGTACAGCTACTGCTGTTTGCATTGAGGGATCCTCCTCTCTCTCCGCCCAGTGAACATCCAATCAGCATTTAGTATGCAAATGAGTCAACAAGTAGCCTGATCATTGGGTGTCAGATTTCTCCCACTCGCTGGCTGAGCTGCAGCGGTAAAACTTTAAGAAAGTGATGGAGTGAAGCTCTGTTAAATGCTTCTTAGCGATTTATATCGTGAGATACTTAATAAATGATTAACAATAAATCAAGAAGTATATATAGCATGTATTTGCTATGTCAACGAGGGATTGTTATTGCTCCGCAGCCTCTATTTCTGCATGCTGGTATGAAAAAGCTTGGCCACTGACCAGCTGACTGACTGAATCCCTCTTAATTCAATATGGTTATTTTACAAGAGAAAAAAACAAGAAACAAGAAAAAAAGGATGGTACAGCACTATTACTTAAAAACCAGGTCAACTCAAGCATTTTTTTCAGCAGCTTTCTAAGAACACAGCAAACAGTTGACTGGAATTGCAAGACTACTTAGGGCCTCAACGCAAAAGAGCCTGAAAAGTTGCCCTAAAGCCTGTCACCTCTCATCACTGATGTATTGTTGAGGCAGTGTGAGATTTTATGCATAGTCAGTTCAGATGATCATCCTGCTCATTGCTGCGACACTGAAATGACAGCATCATTTTTGTCTCTTTTAGCATGCTGGTGACATGGCCTCACCCCCCCTGGCCTGATGAAAATGGAGCTTTAAAATAAGACCGCTGCGGTGTTGATGATTGTTCTCATTCTCTTTGACACAGTTTTGACTCGTGGGTTTCCTTCATGCATACTTTCACCTGCAAACAAAAGCTCATACTTCACCCACAGAAAATCAAAGAAAAATATATTACAATGGCATGTTTTTATTAATAGCAGACCAGAACACATGCGACACAAAAATGCCTTTTTATGAAATCCCCCATTATAGAAAATTCATTTTTGCCTGGTGAATATGTGAAATTACACTCTCAGAGTAGGATTTGTTTAATGGTGGAGGGAACTGTCTCCTGACGCATTAAATGTCATTTAGACGTAAAGAAATATAATTCAACAACTGTGTTAGTCTAAAAAGCTGAATATGCTGATCAGTTTTAGTTTTATCATTAACACAAATTCATATTCAAACTAAGGCTTAGAAATGGCATTAGCTCACTAATGAATAGATGATTAATTAATATGCTGGACTTCTCAGAGAATGAGTCACATTTTCTATTTTTTTAACTATATAAACCCAGTGCATGCTCATGATGGGGATCAAGAGTTGATGCAATCCATTGCTTTGGATGAATTTCATATGATTTGGCACAGTTATAAATTGTCCTGATATAGGTTATATAATGGATTTAATTCTTAATTTGTCCTGATTACAAACTTGGGAACATTAAAATTTCCCAATAATAAAATTACAGTAATAATTTGGTAATTTACTAAACATTTTGTTACCTTAAAGATGCACTATGTAACTTTCTGATCGTAAAACTCTGTGTTCCTGACTTGTTTGATGACACAGTGACATCTGGTATGCACATATCTAGAGCTGTTGCTACCGAGCAGCATCCTGAGGCTGAGAGGTAGCACTATACTACCTTTTCCTTCACTGTGCTGAGCTTTGCTTTATGCAGCGCCCCACATGCTAGCAAGCAGATTTAAAAACACCAGTTATAATGCTTACCATAGCTGATTTAACAAAGAAATGCAAAAATATCTAATAGAAGGAAGTGAGGAACAGAAGGAAATTAACAGAGCCAGAAAAAAAGTCGAAAGTCCGCATAGGACTGTCTTTTACTGGCTGGACAGATCTCACAGTACAAGTAGCATACAAGATGGATGCCGATTTAACGTCATTAGGGGGTGTGTCACAGAGAAAATCTGCAACAGTTCAGTTGTGTTTTTAAAGTAAATTAAATACACTAACTTTTTAAATTTACATTAAGTTAATTCCCATCAGTTAGTGGTTCCACCTTTCTTCTACGCCAGATGTGGCCAAGTCCAGTCCTCGCGATCCTGCAACTTCTAGATGCAACCCCTTCTCCAGCACACCTGAATCCAATGAATGTCTTGTTACTAGCCCACTGCATAGATGAAAAACATGTGGATGAGGGGATTCAGCCATTGGATTCAGGTGTGTTGAAGAAGGGATGCACCTACAGGTAGCAGGATAGTAGATCTCGAGGACCGGACTTGGGCTTCCCTGTTCTACGCCAAACAAAATGGCATATTTACTGTTGCTTTGTGATAATGCAGATTCAGTCCAACAGAGGAAACAAATCCTTCATGATCATTCAGATTTATTTCTAGAGTGATGAGTACCTCACTGCAGAGCCAAACATAATGTTCCAACTCTGTTACACCTTGGACGTTTTAGATGAGAAATCCACAGCCTTCCATCAGCTCTGCCCTCCCTGTAGGCCACAGAATACATAACATTTCCATATGCAGCTGAAGAATAAGTCACATTCAAGAGGGGATTTAATTCAATTGCTGGTTTTAATAACACTCAGCTCAATAGACTGCACATACAAGCACATTAAAGCACCCTCACCACATCTATTCTCATACCTCCACCATAAGCAATGTCCAACTCACTTTTCAAATGTCATTCATTGACATTTGATTCACGGTTTATTGGTACATATCTTTTAATAATTCAAATCTTCTACACAGTGGCTTTTTATTATAGTGATTTGTTTTATTAGGAGATTGAGAATATGCCCTGGCTCCTAATAACACCACTTACATTTTCTTTTGTCTTTGTCTGCACAACCTGTTCATAGACATAGATATAGACATTGCACAGAAATGTATTCTTCATATCATTTCATACTTGCACTTTGT
>JBAMHW010000022.1:3862034-3878786 GCA_037177495.1 Rhadinocentrus ornatus
TACTGTATATATATATATATATATATATATACAGTCATCAATTTGTAAGACGTTCAGATGAAAGGCCACCATTGTTAACGAGTCTGCCTATGAATTTCAAAAGACTTTTAAATATTGTAACATACAATGAAAGACTGAGATGGTCAGAAAAAAAAACAACCCAAAAGCCTATTGTTTGATCCCATTAAAAAGCTGTGGGGCAATTTGAAATGTGCAGTAATGCAGGACAAACAACCTTCAAACTTCTTACAGCTGAAGACATTTAGCATGGAAGAGTGGTCAAGTACAGCTTGAATCGCAACCGACTGAAGGACCACAAACATGGGGGGATAAACTTTCTGTCAAATTTAAGGCTTACAATATAGTATGATTAAAGCTGCTACAAAGGGAGGTCTGCTGGTAATGAGGATGGAGCCGTGACAGATCGATCTGTCACGTTGTTTCAACTCTGCAGTCCCAGTAACAGACGTGTATAGAAAAAAAATCAGCAACCATTTTAAAAACGTATTATGTAAAGTTCACTGATCAGTGTTAACACTACGGAATCCAGAGATATTACACTAAAGAAAAGGAAAATCTAAGTGGAGCTGTAAGATAAATCATGGATTTTCTTAATTGAGGGTTGACAAATATAAATGCTACTTTTTTGGTATGAACACAATTTAAATAAGTGCCCCTTTTCCTGTAATGTTTGCTAACAAGGAGCTAGGGCTACTCTAGAGTCTTGCTCAAGGACAGATTTCAATATTGGTTCACTAAAGGTCCCTTATTATGCAAAATTCACTTTCTAAAGGTTTTCTAACAGTCATGTGTGTCCTCATAGCCTGTGTATAAGGCCCGAAAATGATAAGATTCTGTCTTCTTTCTCCTTTTCTTGCTCCACTTTTTAGCGAATGTGTGCTCAAACAGGTGATGTTGAGATCTTTCCCTGTGTGACATCACGAAGGAAAATAACCACTGTCCCTGGTAGTGGATACAGTCTCCATATTGACCCGTCCCCTACGGCTAGCTGAGCCTGCCCTTTAAAATCACTGAATGGGTGCCAATGAAAGCCGGATCCTCTCCCAGAGAGGGGCGTGGACAGGCACCACCCATGAACATTTATATTTCAGACACACTAGAGCTATTTTTTGTAATGGCTGAAATTAAGGACCAAAGCTAAATTTGGGGTAATACACTTGAAAACAATGTTGTTGGATCTCTGAAACCCAAATGAAATTGCTGAAAAAATGTATAAAATGGGACCTTTACTGTTCATAAGGTGTGTAATTGACTTAATTACTCAAAGTTCATAAGGGGCACAAACACTTTGAAAGCCACATAAACAGCTTAATGAATGTATATTATTAGTGTTAAATGTACTTAGCCTAACTCAAGTTTACTTTTCTAACTGCAGTGTAAATAAATAGTGTTGGGTTGCATGTACCTGGTGAGATTTTTATTTACCTTTTTCTGCATAAATATAACACAAAATTCTATCAGACTTTCTCAAAAGCCCAAAAAGTAGGTTTGGGTTCTTTCACACCTAACTTGCTTGGTCTGAACTTTCAGACTTTTCTGTTTGACCAAACTAAAAACACAGATGCAGAATGCTCACCCATACCACATTTATACCTTTGCTCAACAAGCAGGCTAAAAGAAGTGGTGTCAGTCTAGATTAGTTGTTTATTTCTTTAGTCTGAAATGCTTTTACGATGCTTTGGATATTGGTCCCAGTCATTGGAGGTCAGTCATAAAAAACAACAGCAAAAAAATAAAACAACTAGGGAAGATAACTCAAATGACACATAACCCAATTTTAACACTGAAGATGGTGCCACATCAGTGCAGACTGGTGGGTTGAATAAAATCTGGCAATAGATTTCCTTGTCAGGGTTAGAGGGAAAACGTCAGAGTAAGTTTGCACCATAACGACACTTACGATAAGTTGATCACTGGGAGCTTCAGTCCCTTAGAGAAAAATCAGAAAAAGGACAAAACTGTCCAGATATTTTCATAAAGGGCAACAGAGGAAAGGTTTGAGAGAACTGTTGAAATTTCTACTTGGTGATTGTGATGACTGCACCTACAGCCACACATTTAAAGGCGGTCCCCCACATACCTAACACATTTAGATTATATTAGTTTTAACTCCATTTAACAGAATTTTGTTTACATGTTTGGTTAAAATTTAGTTGAAATGCTTAGAGCACTATTGTATTTTCAATTCTGTGTAAGTTTATTTAACATGTATTCTTTTCTCCTAATGGTGCTGGGGAAGCCATTTGAACGCTTGGGGACAGAAGTGAGCACAACCAGTAGAAGCCAAAAGAGCAGGAAGTGCCATTGGCCTATACCAAGCCAGCTCTTTCCGGGGGGGAGATCATTTGCCTCCATGTTCTTTATATATTTAGATTTGTTGTTTGATTCTGAATAGATTGATTTCTTGTTTCATTTTTGGTAAGTCTTTTTGTTTAAGTACTAAGTAAGCTAGCTGTTAGATTCTGTTTCTTTGTTTAGTTATTTGTTTGTATTAACCCCTTTAATGTTTTTAGACTGGTCTGATCAGCCAGTATTTAAGTTCTCCTTTGTTTCGTGTTTGTTAGGTCAGATTGGTTCTTGTGTTAGTTGGTTTCTTTGAGTTACATGTTAAAAAGTTAGTTAAAGTTTTTTTTGTTCATTTGACCTCTTTTAAGGGCCTGAAATGTTTTGTGAGTATTGGGTAAATAAAAAACTTGTTCTTTTTTAAACCACTTGTGTCCTTGTCCTTCACCGGCTCGGTCCCTTACACTGATGAAGAAATTACGGCCAGAAGATGCACAATGACTTTACAAATATTTTTAATAATGATCTATATGAACAACAAATCAATAATTACCTAGGTGGTATTTAAGAAACTTATCCAAAATGCCCACCAAAACATGTTCAAATAAAGTCTATCACTCACCTTAGTGGTTTCCCCAGTGATGCGTTTCTAAGGCCTGCAGGACTTATCACTGATCCACTTTAAAGGGGTTTCAGAGAGCTGATGGCAGGTAATACAAGGAGGCTGGGTGAAAGAGAGGGCAAAGGATAGAAGCACTAACTGAGTGGCAGCAGAATACAGGAAACAATGTCTCAGGGCAAATTTAACACTAGGTTTGGACTTTCATTCTGGATTCATTTAAAAGGAAACCTGAATTTTCTGCAGTCACGACACAGCCCTCAACTTTTTAAAAGCTCAGGCTTTAACAGGCTAAACATATTACAGTTTTTGTTCCCCTTTGCATGTTTTTTGCAGAATACATGATTGTGATTCTGTGTAGGGCTCATAATAAAGCTGTGAATTTGTGTTGTCTTTATCTATAAGGACGTAAAAAGTGATGAAAATGTGAGCTGCTTAATATAAATTCTTACAAGGCAGTTTTGTGCTTGATCAAACAGCTTTGTTTTTATTCTAGTTCCAACCATTAAGTTAATCAAAGTCTAATAAAATACCAGATCAAATCAACATCATGAACCAGCAGCGTGAAAAGGGCTCCCTGCTGGGTCTCCTTTTATCACCAATATCTGGGCAAAACACATTATAGACAATGAAAGTCCCTCTGCTAACCGGCCTTAACATCTAAAGGGCTGATCCCACAGAAGCTAATGCAAAACTTGTGGAAAAGGGCAGTTTTGGTATGGTCACAGTAGGTCAGAGAATTTTATTCTGATGTTGCATGTAAGAGGGATTTAAAGCAACAAAAATGGAGCAGAAGATCAGTTTTTGTCTTGACACAATATTTCCTGTGACTTCTGGGTGACTTTATCCTGCACCATCAGCAAAAATAAAGCAGAGCTTTTCCTCATAAGCACAAAAATTTTGGTTTGCTACCTGCTTTATTGATGTGATGCTGCAGTGGAAAAAGTTCCTTGTGGGTCCACAGAATGGAACAGAAATGAAAATCTGTATACTTCTCTATTTCTTTTCTAAATGGCTTAAAAAATTTGAGAGAAACTTTATTAAAACAATGCATTACCATTGCACTCGATATATCTACTTTAGATTTGACATTATCTGATTTGGATGAATAAAAATAAACTAAAACTCACATGAAAGTTCTGTAATAAAATTGACTAAAATTTTATAAAAACCACTTCCTGCTCAAACATTTTACGTGTTGATGTCATAAAACAATACTGTCTGAGCAAACCACTGTAGAACTAATAAATACCAAAAAGCCCTGACTGTTAGCTTTCAGTGTTGATGCTGCTGTTGTCCACAATTTGAGCTTCGGGTCTGCTAATATCCTAAATAGTTGACGGATCTTGTTGCCATGTGCTAACCTAACAAGCAGGAATGCTGCTGCCAATGTGTGTCAAAAACATTTTAAAATATA
This sequence comes from Rhadinocentrus ornatus, assembly GCA_037177495.1. Taxonomy (NCBI): domain Eukaryota; kingdom Metazoa; phylum Chordata; class Actinopteri; order Atheriniformes; family Melanotaeniidae; genus Rhadinocentrus; species Rhadinocentrus ornatus. Next base: position 3,866,375 of record JBAMHW010000022.1, read on the forward strand.
CAGGCCGTAGCTGCACCGCTGCAGTAAATTAGATGCCTTCATCATTGGACGTCCTGCCTTGTTGCTCACTTACAGACTATAAAACTATCTGGCTTTACTGAGCAGAATATGAGCTTAGAAGCTTTTGAGTCCCAAACAAGTCACAAACAAAAAAGCAAGTGACAGGAACAGAAACACTGAAATAAGCTTCACATTTCACTGTGGAGGACAGCCTGCTGTCTGAGAGCTTTGGTCTCATTTCACTAATGGAGAGATGAGTGCAGCATTCAAGCAGAGGCGATAACAAAGCAAGTAAAAATACAAGGATTCATATTACATTGAAAGTGGAGTGACCCAAGAGACGGCTTCAGCAGTTCTAAAATGAAAGGTCAGATTGACGGGGGTGTTCCTGCTGCCAGAAAGCAGCCGTCTCCAGGGTTTTCCGTAAACATGGGTTATTTATTCAACAGCACTTAATTAAAGATGCTGGACTCAGTGTACCATGTTAGCAGTGTTTTCTTGAAGGAGGTTGCAATGTAATTCACATTAATTTACTGTGCAATAGATAATCCTCATGCTTAAAAATATTTCTAGCTTGACGGATATGAAACTTTTGTTGAAATGTGTATGAAAAAAGGGGGTATGTGGGGGTGATTACGTGACAAGCAGGCTTTTTATTTATATGCATTTAGCAAAAAGACTAAACAAACAGCCAGAGTTAATGTCACCACAAGTGTACAGATGTTTATTTTGATGGAAGATGGCAACAAGAAGAATTCAGGTAATTTCTTTATAACCCATTGGTGGATGTATTTAGTTGCTTTTGCATCGTCTAATGCTAAAAATATAAATGTTTTTCCATCCAATTTTCATGTGAATTTAAAGCAAATGTTTTTGAAAAGTAACTAAATCAAAAATGGACATTTTTATAAACTTATTTGGAGAGAATAAACTACAGGTACATTGCACATGGCTGCAAGAACCAGAGAAGTGGAGTTATGATCATATTTAAGAGTAAACTAAAGACATGCCTTGAGGAATAATTTGTAAATGGATGTTTCATTTCAGTTCTGGTTCTGGTTTACACTACAAAACAATTGCTACTCAGAATTAATTTATGTCCCTCATGTGCACCAACTCTGAAAAAGGAAAAGTCCCCATATCAGAGCCTAAAAATATCTTGGTTTAGGTATTTTGAATTCTTTTTAACATGTTCAAAAGGCCAACTACTAATCTAGGATTCAAAATGCTGATGGAACCAGTAATGATAGAGAAATGTTGCTCATAACAATGAAAAACAATATTTTCTCCTTTGGGAGCTTTTTGACGACACCAGCTCTGCATAAGATTTACTTGTGGCTCTTAATTAGGAATTTGTTTTTGTGTCCATCGTAACAAAATGCATTTAAGTCCAAAAAGAAGTTTATGCTGACAAATGTATCTTAAAATTAGCCCAGTGGATTTTTCCAGGATCAACTTTTTACTTTTGCTTGTCCCACTAATAAACTCAAGCTTCAACTAATCAGATGAACCAAGCAGGACAGCATGAACGAGTCAGTGAAAAAGAGCCATCGTTGTTGGTGGTCAGCAGACCTCAAATCTGCCAAACTGACTAACGCAGAGCCTGACAAGATGGATTCTCTTGCAATCTTCATGCCTGAAACTGAAGACAGCAGCTACTTTGTAAGCTCTGCTTTATCAAATTATTACAAAGACTTCAGAGATGTATAAATAAACATTTTAACTACCTTGAGCTTCTTGAATAAAACAATACAAAACCATTTTACATTCATTTTTCTATATAGAGTTGGAAAAGAAAAAGACTGATATCCTGCACATCCAGATAAGTTTTACATGCAAAGTAATGACAAATAACAGGTGTGTATTACCTTTAGGTAATTAAGAGTTTTCACATCACACTATTAACTTTTGTAGAACAAGACGATAACATATTAAGGCAAACAAGTGCTAATAGCAAGGGTCGAGGAGAGGTCTAAAATATTACTTTATCAAGGTTTGTAATTAAGAAATTAAAGATTGCAGAAGCACAGTTAAACTTTTACAATCTCACAAACTACACATAAACAAACTGACTAAGGTATTAAAATCAAATCAGAACTGAGAAATCAAGCAGAACATCTACTGCCTTCACATCACCCAGCATTTTCCTACCATCTAATGAGTCATCTTTGCTACGCACAGTTTTATAAATGAGGCTCCAGGTCATGAAGTTTTAAGCGTTTTTGCAGTTTGTTCCTGGCAAGGGGAGCCGCATACATTTAAGCTTTTTTCCCCATATTTGTTCACATGATTCAAATGGAAAATAATAAAAATGTTATAAATAAATAAAAATCCTATGTCCTTTCGACTCTAAGGCCCTAAACTCTTCAGATACTTGTAAGGCTGGAGGAAAGCAGACCAAGAACAGCTTTGTAAATATGCATTTAAAAATGTCTTAGCCTTTGTATGGACATCATCAGACATGTTTGTATAATAAACAGTGATAAGAGATCTAAAATTTGTGATGAAACTCAAATCTCCATGATAGACATTAACCAGAGCACATAGAGTCTGAGACAGGGCATGCACGTACAATAATCACTGTAATCTAAAACTGAAATACAGTAAAAGTGCCAGCAACTACTTTTTGATTTATAGAAAAGCTAGGATTTTATCCTGAAATAAAAACCTAGCTGCAACCTTTTATTAGCTGATAATTATGTGGGATGAAAGAGATATTTATCAATAAAAAAATCTCTAACATACAAACTCAATCTGTGAAACTTGCAAAGTGACACCAGGGCATGTTGTGTTGCTTGGCCTTAGCACTTAAAAAAAGCATGACTAGTTTTGTTTTTATTTATCAAAAATTTTAAATTATAAGAGTTTAGCTGAACTGTTAAACGTCAGTTTTAACTAGATGAGTGTATGGATTGGGGTGGGGGCTTTGCAAGACATCAGTGTCACCAGGATATGAATATAATTTAGCATTGGACACATTTTGATCAGTGTGGGTAATATAAATTATAAAATAAAAGTGGCCCTAACACCAAACCCTGAGGCACTCCTTTTGTTACTTGGAGATGCTTAGAAGTAAAACCTTCCACCTACACACACTGGCCCTCATTTATCAAACAAGTGTGAGAAAACAAGGACTGATCAGGCCTTTTACATGTTATGCCCTTAATTATTTGTGTTATTTGTTTTAGGCCTCATCTAGTGAGATCAAGCCATGGAGAGGAGACATTCTGCCAGAAAAATAAACTTTTTAGAGTTTGAGATCGAAAGACTCACTTGTGAGGTGGAAAAGAATAAAGAGGTGCCGTTTGGAAACAGATGTCAAAGGTATGCACAAAAATTCTACATGAAAGAGGATCGCATACACAGTTAATACCCTTGCCAGAATGGACTCTGGCTGAGTTATGAATAAATTCTCAATAAATAGCATAAATATGCCCATGATTAATGTTTTATTTATCGTTTAATTTGGATGATAGCCCATACCTGGTAACTGAAAGTCACAAATCTTTACTTTACACATTCGAAAATATAAATGACACACTAGGAAACCAAGGAAAACATTAAAAAACTGAATCCTCCAAAAGCCTCCAAAAGAGTAAATTGGTAGCCTATAAAGGTTTTCACTGATCCAGGAAAAAAAAACAAAAAAAAAAAAAAAAAAAAAAAAACACATTTGAGTGCACAGCATGGGAAACATTAGCCTACTAATGTAGAGCACAACTTTAAGTTATAGATTACATTACTTGTTATAAAAGACAGATCAGCTACTGTCTCCTCCGTATAGCCCCCAGCGGAGGCTGCACTGGGCTCGGTTCCACGGGCATCTGCTCCTCTGGCTGTGCTGGGGCATCAGGACTGCACAGGACAGACTTTCTCCGGAGAGTACAGCAGCATCCTCCCCTGGTCCGAGATAAATCTCCCTGCCCTTCAGCAACTTGAAGCAACGCTCCACCGTGCACGCCTGTGTGTGCACTGTTGAACCTGCGCTCCTGCTCTGTGGCAAGATTTGCCAGTAGGATGATGAAATGCTCCAAGAGTGAGTATAGGTATGAGTTTGTTTGCAAATATAGATCTCTGTATTCCTCACTATTTCACATTGTAGTGTATAAAGATGTATGGGTGATCACCTTCAAATAAATAAATGCCAAACCTTGCATGAAAATAGTCGCACGCACACGTTTTCATCGTAAGTTCATCTGATAAATGAAGGCCATTGTGTCTGCTAAACCATTTTCAAACCAGCAGTTTGGAGGAGACAGACCTGCTCCACCTAGACTATGCATTAGCAGTCACTGGTTCTCTATATACAATGCCTTAGAGGTTGATAAAAAGGACAACACACGTTAACATGAAGTAAAATAAGTAAATACCTTTTGTTGTCACAGACTGCACACCCTGTCTTCATATTTATCTACACCATTCACACGTGAAAGGTAAAGGTATTTATTTATAAAAGGTAACATGCCAGACCCAGGCAGAATAATCCGGGCCACAAAGGTCAGGGGGCCGGCCAGAACACCGAGGCAGTTCAGAAGGTCGACCCGGGGGCCGCGTAAACAGTAGACTTGGTTCAGGGGGCCGACCCGAGGGCCGAGCAGACCACAGGGACAGTTCAGGCTGGGCAAGCAAGAGCGCCGGAGGCTGGGCAGGCAAGAGCGCCGGAGGCTGGGCAGGCAAGAGCGCCGGAGGCTGGGCAGGCAAGAGCGCCGGAGGCTGGGCTGACTCCTCAACGGTGTGGACCACAGGCGGAGGCGAAGGAGTCCTCTTCTCTGAGGCATGGACCACAGGTGGCGGAGGAGGCGCGATCTCCCCGGCACTGAAAACCACAGACAGGTGAGAAGCATTTCCAGAGATCCCCTCACAGCCAGGGACCACAGGACAAGGAAGAGCCACAGGCTGGGGAGATGCGTCTTGCTCGGAGACAGGGACCAAAGGCGGATGAGGAGCGTCTCGACCAAAGACCCCTCTGGAAACAATATTTCTGGAGGGCTCACAAGACACCACAACAGGATGAGCCCTGGAACCAAAGAACACAGAACAGTCATATCGTCAACCACAGGCGGAGGAAGAAGAGCGACCCCCTCAGCGATGCAGCCCACAGGAGGCGAGGGAGGAGTTCCTCCACCGTTAACCCCCACCAGTTCGCTTGAGGTTATACACACTGAGGGCCGCCGCCCCTGGTGCCTGGATGACCTCCTCCGTCTGGGCTTTGTGGGAGGGGGCTCAGGGAAGCATGGGTCTAGGTCCACTGCATTGGGGAGATTTTTTGCCGCCTCACGGCTGAAGTATTCAAAGAGGGTCATCATACCTTCTGCTGGGTCCATGTTTGGTCAGATCCTTCTGTCACGAATAGTGGTGGTGAGGACACAAGACAGAATCATGCAGGTGACCAGGTCTATTGTAACAGAAGCTCAAAAAACAGGAACCAGAAGCAACAGGGGTAAACAAAAGCATACACACACAAGGATCTGACAACCACAACTGAAACCAAGGGACATATATACACAGGGAAACCAATTGGGAACAGGTGAAGTCAATCTAAATCAAACCAGGTGAAAAACCCAGAAATAAGCCTGTGAAACATGACAGATGATAAAGGAAGTTTAGAGCTTCTTTTCCTCAGGATTTGCTGTGTTTAAACAGCTTTTACAGGGACAGCTATTTAGATACTTCCTGGTCATTTCACTTGGTTAGGAAGTTTCTTAATAAAAAATTAACTATTCAACTATATCCCTGATATATCCTCACGCTGGTAATTAACAACACAAGACTAAAGAACAATGCATCACTCCCATCTGGTCATTTCCTGACACTTGTTTAGGAGCCAGCTGTGCTGGTTGGGTACCCCAAAGCATCACTTCCGGGCATGCAGGATTTCCTGAGCAGGTAATGTAACAGGGTGGGTTGTCATGGCAATAACCAACCTTAGCCAAGTAGGTCTACTTTTATTACTACCTTGTGACATTTTAAATCCCCAAATAAAAACAGGGGGAATAAGGGAAGTGAAAAATAACAGCCTTAAGTTAGAACTCATGCACAAGCCTCATGCATTTTTTTCGCCTTTCGACGTCCAAATGCTGCAGACGTAAAAAGTTGAGAGCTCAGGACTAGTGTGGCACTGTAGAGTGGCATTTTCCTGGTAGACTTTACCCTTGGAGCAGCTGGTGAATCTCTTACAACTGCAGAGGAAAAACTGACAGCATAAAGCATCTCCCCATGTGTTGAAAAGTGGTGTGACAGACTGTTGAGCAAACATCAGTGTCTCATCAGTGGGAAATTAGAAAATGTAATTTGAAACTTAATTTTTCTTAAAATAGAGACATTTTAGGTAAAGATCAGCAGCTCAACATCCATTATGATTCAGTTGCGTTTCCACGGCAGAAATTCCCAAGCTGGTGAGATTTGTGGAAAAGGTCAGAGTACTCTGATATGTGCCGTGTGAGCAGACCTCTATATCCCAGCCCCCCTCAGATGGCACGCCCGTGCCAGCAGACCTGTGAATCTCTCGTTGTCCATCCAGCCATGTAGAAGTGATGAGGTCCCTCTGTGCCCCTGCTGCTGTCACAACCAATAAATCTTGTCTAGTGGGAGTCAGGGGCTGGGATGTACTAATTGCTTTATTGATTTGGAGCTTTCCTCTAAGACAGCACCTGATAAACACATCAGAGATACAGGGACATAAGGATATGAGCCTGCAGAGCTTAAGCGCTCACCTTTATCATTTAAAGCCTGGGGAGCTAAGCTTTGAAGGGGTGACTGGCTTTGTAATGTGGTTTTTGTTGTTGTTTTTGTTGCCTAAACACACATCAGTGGCCATAAATTTTCTCAAATAGAAAACGTGTTGTCAGCACATCTGCTGATGTGACCACAGGTGATGCTGGGAGAGAATAGGGAGCAGCCATAGACAATATCGCATCGATGTTTGTCTCACATGCCTCATTCTGCTCTCATGTTGCAACAATAGTGCAAAGATCCAGCATTGTGACTTTAATTAAAACAAAGGTTTGGCATAATTTGTCTGCTACTATTTAGTTATGCATCACTGACTGTGTTAAAGACAAGGTGGAACAGCTAAAACCCAGTGGCCTGTCAAGCATCGCCTCTAACTTAATTAAACTATCTAACAGACTTTGTTTTTAATGAGAGCTGCAGGAGCTTTGTTAAAGCCTTTGAGACTCTTTGCATAAACAATTACATACTTACAATTATAACCAGCTCTAAAAGAGTAAAATAAAAATATTAGCTTAACTTTTAAAACAACTTAGGAAGTCTATTTTTAAATCTGGTCAAGCATAATTTATTTTGCATCCCACTTTTTAAAATAAACAGAAATTTGAACATAAAAAAAAAAAAATTGTACAGGTATTGTGAATTTTCTGAGTCTCTTCGAGTCTCTGAGCTGGGCTTTTCCAGGGCAGCAGATTGACATTTGAGGGCCAGCGTTGCTAGGAAACAGACTGGAGCCCTGGAGCTTATGAACATTGACACAAGACATTTAATCCCCCTTTTCAACAAACCCATCTTCAATTTGCTGTCTACAGTTAGTGAGTTAAGCCGTTTGTGCTTTTATAATGTTTGGAAACACCGAACCTTTCCCATGTTCATGGTACACAATACAATATCGATATTAAACAGTTTTGACCAAAAAGCTGTGACATGTCTGTGAAGTATTTTGTAGCTTATAGCTGATGTCACATTAAGCTACATCCTCTTTTTTTGTATAGAATTCCTTTAAGATCAAATATGCTTTTTGTTAATTAAATAAATTAATTTTACTTTTAGATTTTGGTTGCAGCTAGACATTGCGGTTACACCCATCTCAACAGTAGGTGGTAGCATACAAGAAATAGCCAGGTCAATTCACCTGTCTTTACAATTGTTAATGGCATGCTTGTGACCAAAATACACTAACTGGGCACTTTATTAGCTGCACCTGCTCAATCGTTTGTTAACACAAATAGCTAATCACCCACTAACGTGGCAGCAGCACGGAATGGGGAAATTCTTTCTCTGCATTTTGACCCATTCTAGTTGATAGGAGCAGTGGGCTGCCAGATTTTGGCGCCCGGAGAGCAGTCGAGGGTTAAGGGCCTCGTTTTCAACAGCATTCACAGTCACCAGATCTCAGTCCAGTAGAGCAGCTTTGGGATGTGTTGGAATGGGAGATTTACATCATGGACGCAGCCGACAAATATGCAACTGTGTGATGCTGTCATGTCAAGCAAAATCTCCGAGGAAGGTTTCCAACACCTTCTTGAATCTATCTGTCTCTGACAGATTTTAAGTGGGAAAAGCTAATCACCCTCTTCTCCAAAGGTGTCTTTGGCTAAAAGAATGTGATGGTCGAGGCAGATGGCCGTCCTCCCTGATCTGGTTCTGCTGGAGGTTTTTCTTTCCTCTTAAAAGGGATTTTTTTTTCTTTTTCACTGTCACCTCCTGCCCCTTGCATGCTCAAGATGGGGGTTGAATCAAAGTCAAGTAATTTTTTCATGAATTAGTTTCTACGAACACAGTATAACTGGACTTCTTTTACTTAGCTTTTTTTTTTTTATTTTAAATTGTCCCAAATAAAGCTGAATTGAACTGAATTCAAAACAAAAACAGAGACCCAGAGTTGAAGTGACTCTTTCATCTTCTTTTATCTGTATGAAGGTTACATGCAAGCAAATAGCAGCAGAAATTTAATGTAAGGTTTCAAAAAGAAGGAAGATTTTTTTTTCTTAAAAAAAAAAAAAAAAAAAAATAGAAGGAAGATTGTTTTCTATGAGTGTCTTTATGAATTTGGACTAAATCACAATAACAGATCAATTAAGCAAAGAAGTAGGGGGATAGTAAAATCTGCAATGCACACATTTCTGAAAAGTAACATCCAACACATCAAAGTTATCATAGCTGTGGCTGTTCTCTCCATTCTGCAACATCATACAGTCAGACATGCTTATTATTGCAGACACAGTGTCATAAAAAGGTATTATTACTGGCCTGATAGACCTTTCTTCTTTTACACCCACTACAGAGAACACTTAACCACACAGAGTGGTAAACAAGACTGGATGATCAGACTGAACTCCAGAAAAGGATTGTGTTTAAGCTACAAAAACACAAAAAATATCTTCTCAAGTAATGACAATATTAATTTCTTATTAAATCCATGAATTATACTATTGTTTTATCTAATTTGCACTTCAAGCTGAGTATTTTTATAGAGACATTTCAATACTATCTGCTTCATACAAGTTTTTCTCATAGGTCCACCATATTTACTATAAATATACAGATCAATAGTTCCATTTCAACCCAAGCACATGCTCAGTTTTTAAACATATACGCTTGTTCTTTGCAATATTTGAGCCGTGTTTTATGAGTATGCAGCTTTCGTCTTCCAAGTTTTGATAGGTTTTCTTGTTCCCATCTGCCAAAGCCATTTGTGTCTGTACATACGTAGCTGAGACAGAAGATGAATAAAACTCAAACAGTCCTGCCACCACCAACACGATTATTCCCATCGCATGAAACAAACTGACATTTAAATCAAGAGAGCATCACTTTTCTCTGTTGCAAGACTTCCAAGTGTAGAAATTTTGAAGTTTTGACCTTTAGCACAGCTGTGATATTATTATGACACCAAAGCACTTTCAGTCACTCACTGAATACCAACATGTTTCCATTTAAAAAACTGGTGCAACGTTTTTTTTTTTCAAGTATTCATCCATAAGAGAAGCAGTTTCTAATGCATGCTGACCATCATACAGTAGCTATATTGTCTTGTTTTTAAATAGGGAAAAACACATGGAGAGATGCGTAACTGGATATCAATGCAGAAAAAGAAGGTCCATCCTGTATAAGTACCGTAATGTTACTTAAATAAACAAACTGAAATAGAAAAAAGAGAGAAACAAAAAGAAAAGACGAAGAGCTGTTACAATAAACCCTTTTGCCCCTTGGTTGTAAATTGCACCAAATCATAAAAACATGGTGTTCACCTAACTTTCTAGGTGTACAAACACATCTGCACATGTAGAAGGTGTTAGTCCAGATTAGCAGACACGCTCTTTGTGCTCTTGTTCTGATCATCTCAGTGACAAATGATAATGGAACCTGACAGATTAATGGATCTGCCCTCTGGTTCTGATTCAAACTAACTCACCATAAAAATACAAAGAGCTGTAAAGCAGCCATCAAAGACAGAGCAGCCAATCACATGCCAGGATTGTGTTGAATCATCTGTATTGATACAGTTTAGGGATGTCATGCCTGTTTCACTTGAAAAGGACAGGCTCCTATCAGCTTTCAGCAGACTGCTATGACTCTTCTGTTATGTGTTACAGTGGCATAGATAAGAAATAACTCCCACAGTAGTTCAGAGCCTCTGCAACTGAAACACTGATTTAACTAAGCCTGGAATTTCACTCTTCATAACAGATATGCAAAACTGGTTTGTCATCAATATTTCATCAAAACAGATGGTCATCACAAAGCAGGGTCCTGCATAACAATGAGGCAGCTGTAATCCATGTGTGGGTAACTGCACATCTGCAAGTCATACTTGTCATGTCAGCACATGGACTGAGGAAGCCCAAAATGTCCGTGAGCCACGAATGAAAATGAGAAAAACAAGCTCATTAATGAAGTAAATAAAGTCTCAGGTGACAGCAATTAATGCAGCTTTATTATGCTAATAAATCTCAAAGGGGTCTTATGCTGTACATGAATACTGCTGATAATGATTCACTTGAAAGGATTTACAGATTGGAATGGTTCCACTGACTTACACTCACCAGCCACTTTATGAAGTTACCCCTTGCCAGTATCAGGTTAGACCCCCTTTTTCCTTCAGAACTGCCTCAATTCTTGGTGGCATAGATAAAAAGTATTACTTTCCAACATTAAGAATGCATACTAATTTCCCACACACCCTAATCGGGCGGGTACTCCTTTCCTGCAGACTTAGAGTACTAATAAATACCTCCGACTCCAGGCGGTTTTCTCTTTTCCTTCAGCGTGGACTGCAGGTCAGTGAAAACAAACTCCTGTTTCAAATATTTATTAAATTACATAGAATTAGAAATGTGCAAGTACAGAGACCTGGGTCCGGTTACCTCTCCCTCGACTAATACAAAAAATGGAGTCTGCTGCCTGCTACAGCCAGAACTCCCTCTAATTAATCCCCTGAATCCATATATATGGTCTCCCTCTGGCTATACACAGTTTTGCTGACTAATGCTGGAGTTGTAAGAATAGGGCCAGCTGCAGTCACAGGTCCTGCGACCCCCATCCGCTTGTCTTCTGAAAAACAGGAAGAGAAGACCATATACAGAAAAACAAGGAATGTCCTCTGGACTCTGGGACTTCCCTTAAGTGTAACATCTCACATGTTGTTTACTGGCAGACACAATTAATCAACCTCCTCAAATGTTCCTTTATTACATCAAGAATCTCATTGTTACTCAAGCACAATAGCATACTTGATTAATTCCTTAATTAGTATCCTAATAAATTTAGCTACAATCCACAACAAGATGTTGGAAACATTACTCTGGGATTTTGCTCCATGCTATAACATGATAGAATCACACAGTTGCTGGCCAATTTGCTGGCTGCACATCCATGATGGGAATCTCCTGTTCTACTATTAAACAACCAGTGTTGGTCCAAGGCAGAATAGATCGATGTTTTAATATTTCCACCAAATTCTGAGCCTAGCATCTGAATGTGGAGTTGAAATGGAGACTCATCAGACCAGGCAACATTTTTCCATCTTCTATTGTCCAGTTTCGGTGAATCTGTATGAATTGTAGCCTCGGTTTCCTCTTTTTAGCTGACTGGAGTTGTCTTCTGGTGCTATAGCCCATCTGAATCTTATTTGACTTCCTGTTGTCTTTCTGTCATCTCCAGCTAGTCTGCCCATTCTCCTCTGATCTCGGACATCAACAAGACATTCTGGTTCAGACAACTGCTGCTTTCTGGATATTTTCCCTTTCTCAGAGAATCCTCTGTAAACCCTAAAGATGCTTGTGTGTAAAAATTCCAGTAATCCACTGATCAACAACCATGTCAAAGTCAATAAATCCCCTTTCTTCCTCATTCTAACCCTCCGTTTTGAAATTCAGCGACTCGTTTTGACCATAAATTGCTGCCATGTGATTGGCTGACTAGCTGATTAACTGTAGTGGCCAAAGATTGTAGATTTTAATGAGCTGGAATTTCATAAATTCAATTTTAAATGGAACAAAAAAGATTTGTTTTATTTCTGGAAATATCACATTATCCTTAAAGTTTCCTTTAAATCTATATAAATTACCACAAGTTACATAACATGGTCTGGATGGTGTCTTCATTTTCTTTTCTTTTCTTTTCTTTTCTTTTCTTTTCTTTTCTTTTCTTTTCTTTTCTTTTCTTTTCTTTTCTTTTC
>JBAMHW010000022.1:3896329-3907662 GCA_037177495.1 Rhadinocentrus ornatus
TCATGTTTTTTAATTGCATTACAGGAAATAAAGAACTTTATCACAATATTCTAATTTTCTGAGACAGTCCTGTACAGGTGAAGAGGAGGTGCATGGTGCAATTGAGTGAGTGTGTGTGTGTTGCGGAAGGTGGTTCATGTGGGAGTGGGCGTGTGCACATACGGAAGTGTGTAAAGGTGCGCACTCACCTGTGACACAGATGGAGAGCGTCAGGGTTGGGCAGTAGCCATATTTTTGGTTGACTGCTACTCGCTACTTATTCATCATTTTCACTATCTGTTTAAATCACCGGTTTTCATTATATCGTCCATCCATCTTTGCTGTGCTGTGATAGCTGTGTGCTGCTCTTAATAAATGCACTAAAACGCATCTGTTAATGTCACCGCATCTGTTAATGAAGCCTCTTGGCGCGTCACAAAAGCTGCAAACACGAGGACCCAACCTCATACTCTCAGCGGCTAAATGGGATGTTTTGAAAGCCGCAACATAGTTTAATGTTTTTGTTCCAGTGTACAAGCAACAGAGATTAATTGGTTTATTGCTCGAAGAATGTTCAACTATTTTACTTTGCTCATGTTTACAGCTGTTGACATGCCCCTTTCAGCTTGTTAGTATTGTGCTTTTTCATATTTACCTACTACATCACATCATACCTAGCTGGTGGCAAACCTTTTTAAGGTTGAGTGATAAATTGGACTTTACCAGTCTGCATATGCTGTATAAATTAGATGCAGGCTATAACTTGTTTATTTTTTGTGGTAACCAGCATCATCTGCTGTTACTTCCATGGCAGAAACATGTGAAACAAGTGCAGATTACCGATAGGCCAACTTGAGTGCAAGTAGATGTATAAATGAAGAAGAGAGTTGCAATATAGGCATTAGCCTGATTGCTGAATACATGCTATTATCACTGGGTGTGTGCTTGGTATGTAGAAATGGTTGAAGAAAAACAAAAACAAAAAAAACAAACTTGTGTTTGAATATTTAACTCAGTGTTCACATGGCTTCAATGATAAACTGTGGCAAGATCATTAATAAAAATTACACTGTCAACATATGTAACAGCCTGAAGATACGTCTTTCTTTCTTTCTGTGCTTACATGTGCAATTTCTAACTGACCATTTCCAGCCATGGTATGAAAAGAAGAAGCATTCCTTCTGCAGCAAAGATAACAAACCTTCCCATGCTGCAGGAATACCATTAAATCTTTGGCTGCAATGGGTACCAAGAGAGAAAAGCTCATGGTGTGGCCACCATCATTGTGACTTCAGCCTTTCAGATTTAAACCTGAGACTTGAGCTGGAAAAATGTTTTGTTGGTTTGTTTTTAGTCCTCCAAAGCAGCTTCTATAAAGTAAAAAATATATGTTTTTACCACCTGTTTTATGTAATACTGTTTTTTTTTATCATTGATGATTTTCTTTAAAGTGGCTCTGCTATGCTCCTTTGTTACAGCTAATTTATTTTAATATGTGAAATCACAAGGGCAGTATTTTTCACATACCCCTTTATTTATTTTGTATCGATCCTCTCTGTAGGCCCTTACATCAGCCTCTGCCAGAAACAAGCAGAATGAGACGCTTAAGCCTTAAGCCCCTCCTCCTGATGCAGGCTGCCTCTGATTGGTCAACTCCCAAGAGTTAACGCTGTAGAAAAGTCAAAATAGCATAATAGGACCCCTTTAATAAAATTTAGATGTTTCTATAACTTAATATAACTTTTGACAACTAAGAAAACAGATTCATTGTCATTTGTGTTGATAATTAATAAAAACTTAACAAAAACAGCAAAAATCATCCTGATTATTTATTTATGAATTTGTTGTAGAGCTTGAATCTTTCTGTATGATGTTACACCAAGTTTAAGGTACAGGTTGTCACACACCTGCTTTTTATTAGGCATCATTATTTTAAGAAACTTGATATTTTGGCCATGTCTGCATGAATAGAGGCATTGTGTGATGAAAATCATACAGATGGCAGCACACAATCTCATGCTGTAGCCAAAATTCTACTTATCTTCCACACACACTAGCAGCACAGCCAGATTATGGGAAAATCTTCACCTTGAAAGGAGTTTTACTAAGTTTAACTTTAGTGCCCCCAGACTGCATTTGCATGTGGATGAAAGGCAGAAAAACAGAGAAAAGTCTACCAAAATACCTATACTGAGCATCTTAACATTCTGTTCCTTCCCAGCATCTTTTCTTCTTTGTTTTGGATCAACTTCCTGTACAACCCTTTCAGCTTTTAAATAACGATGAATAATTTTCATTTTTAATAATTCATCCAGGATCAGTTGGAGACTTGATCAGTGCAGATTAGCTGTCTTATTTTCTGCCATGACAGACTACAAAGGGTTTGCATCACAGTTGTCCATCTGCAAACCTCCGTCCAATCAGCCCTACTGCATGTGGTTTAATCTGTGCAGGTGGTAACTATGCACACTTTCATTCTCCTGCTCTATCCTCGGTCACATTATCAAAAAACACCAATAGACCACTGGGAGTAATGCTTGCCCATGCCACCACACAGCCTCTGTTTGTTTAACAAATATGCAAATGTCTTTAGATTGTTAATAGTTCCAAATCTTTTCCATAATTTTTATTTTCATCATTGAGGTACAATTAATATCAAGACATCTATAAATATTTTTCCTCTCACCTAGATGTCATGGAGTTTTCTCATCCACCACTGTTACATTATGTTCTTTCTTTTATTTTGTCTCAGAACAAACCAAACTGTTAATTTAGCCCTGTTATGTGCTTGATAGTCTGACTAAAGATAGCTTTGTGAGTTCCACTGAGAAATCCTTTGGCTGCATGTTGTGGGTTCATATTGACAGCTGCTAAATGCAAATGTCACACTTTAAATTAAATAGCTCACACTTGTCCATCTGAGCCCCTAAATGAAGCTAACACATTAAAGCTCTCTTTTTGTTAAGACCTTGGTCTAATTTGGACGAGAGTAACTCAAATGAAAATGAATAGTCTGAGCTTTAAGTTCAGTATAATATATCTTTGGGAATGAGCTAAACTAACTAACATTTGAGGCAGTGATTGGCTCCTTTTATCTGGTGCAATAAAAAAAAATGTTTCTTTTTAAAGGGGAGGCCTGTTGAAGAGTCCCTGGGAAACCAGCCAGGTCTGATTAATCTGTGATGACAACTTGACAATGTGTGTGTCTCTAATTATGTTGCTGAACCGCAAACACTGAGTCAAATAATGAGGTTGAATCAAGTTTAGCTTGGTTGATAAATAGATTATTCAATTCCAAGAGCATTATGCTCATGATGCTTTTTCCAGTCTAAAATTAAATGTAAGAATCATTATTAATTGATTCCTGTTAATTAATCAGACTTTTTACACATTGGAAAAAAAACAGTTTACAGCTTTCGATCATTGCAGATGTGTTGAAACATCACACAATTGAGTTGTGAAAGAAATAAGCACATTTTTTCTGTGTAAGAAAAGAAAATCACACTGACTCTGTTTCTCATTAATATCTGAGCTTAATAATAATTTAAAAAGTTTCACTATTAAAAAGGTGAGATCAGCTAGAGGAAATAGCTTTGATCTCTTGTATTATTTTTCTTATTGCAGAAGTTTAAAATTCAGATGATCATATGGATTTCTGGAAACTTTAAGCTGTTACCAGTTAACCCAGCCCAGCAGTAAAATGCAAAACAGGTGCAAAGGTCATCCAGATGGAGAGCAATTGTACTTTTCTGGTGACACTTTTAAAGTGCCTTTGAGCAGGAGGTTTTTTATGTATCTGCACTATATTATGTATCATGATTTAGAAATGACCCCAGATGTCTGGTGTGTTTATGTTTGTAGCATTCACACAGGATAAGCAAAGCCTGTGCTTTAGTGGCTGAGGTAACCGAGGTAACCATGGGAACAGCAATCCAGCCACACCTAGATAAAATGAAGACAAATTTCTAATCATTATTACTCATTTTTCCATTGTATTCCATCAGTTTCCTTAGAAAATTACTTTTTAATGGTTTGGGAACCGAAGATACAAATTGATGCAATTTTTTTTAGAGGTATCTGTCCTCTTCATGATGCTCCATACATTTTCAATAGGAGACATGCTGACTGCATACAGGTCAGTCAAACACACACACACACACGCACGTGTATGAAATAACACTGTCAGGATTCATAAAGGACAAGGTCAGGCTGCCGAAAAAAATATGGTAGCATATGTCAAATTACAGCATCCACCTCTGCATGAATGGTACCTTCACACATATGAAGTCATCCATGAACACTGATGCAGCTCCATACCATTACAGGCACTGTTTTTTGTAGAATTCTCTCCTGGGTACTCTCTCATCTTTGTTCAGGTTCCAGTTAATTTATTTGTACCTGGAGGTAAATTTGTTTTGCAGTCAGTGAGATATAACATCCAGTTTGGTCACAGGACAAAAGCAACATGAAACATACAGTCAAAGATGTTCAAGGTTCTAACAATAAAGCATAAAAAAGGCATAAGAGACAAGTACTGAGGCACCATCCTTTAAAATTCAAAGCTTACTTTAAATTTAAAAGTTAAGGTTTTAAGGAAGAAATAAATGCACACATTAATACTGTCGTGGTGTGTAGGCTTGGGTTCCAGGGTTTTGTTAGTCTCGTCTGTTTGAGTTCTGTCTTGTTTTATTTTGTAGTTTTTCCTCTTGTGTATTCTGTTTGGCTTTTTGTTTCCTGTTCCTTAGTTCACCTGGATTAAGTTTGTTTATTCACTTAACCTATTCCTAATTAGCCCATCTGTGTATACACATCTCTTAGTTTCCTTTTCACTTCGCCAGTTCATTGGCATGTTCTTGTTGTGTTTCCCCAGTCTTTGTATTTGTAAGTCTAATTCTTGTTATTAAGAGTATAACTTCTGCACCGGTCTGCCTCGTCAGCCTGCATTTGGGTCCTCACATCCTCCACAAACCGTGACAAATGTGTGAACAAACGTTTGGCGTGCAGAAACAGATGTCAGATGTTGTTCTTTTTTAAAACGGCTGAAATTTGGACTCATCTAACCACTGAACAAGTTTACTCTAAAGACCGCTTGGCTGAAATGTTAGCATGTTCACTGACGTTGCTGGAACAGATGAACTGAAACTGAAATGAATAATTTTTGTCCCTTTACATCTGTGTGCTTAATCTTCTTTTCCTTTCCTTGTGTAATCCAGGCTCAGGTTAAATTTCCAGATGCAATGCTGAACTGTGCAGAGGAGCCCATGTGGTTATAATGATCAAGGAAGCATAATGGCTCCTCATACAGTGCTGCTTGAAGATCAGGAACAGTTTTCTTTTTTTGTTTCGTCTGAGCTGGAATACTGGACATTATTTGGTACAAATTGTTGAGCATAGAAAGACTAAACCATTCCCACTTGTAACCAATTAAAGATTTTTATGGATAATTCTTTAATTCGAAAGGGTGACAGTTTATGTCCAACAATTTATGTCCAATGACATACTGGCTTACATAGACAAACATTTTTAGGGAATCAGATGGTCTCCCTTGCCTATGTGACTTGTCTTGGTTGCTGATATGTGCATGATGATGCTGACTTTGCATGAACAGCTTCGCTTATGTTCAGGCCTGCTATCAAAAATAGTGCATAGAGATTAAGATGCCATAACAAAGATGGGATGAGACAAATTCTGCACTTGTCATGATTACATTCTATATTTATATCCTTTTATAGTAGATTTTGAGCTTCCGGTTTGTTGAATGATGATTTGCATCATCATGGTTTTCCTTTTTCAATTTTAACTTTACATCATCATCCATTGCAGCCTCAACTACAACAGAAAATATTTTTCCATGTAGCCGGCAGCCTGCTTAGCACTTTTAATAATTAGTTTCTTTCCATGCCAACACAGACTCTCTCAGCTTATAACAAGAGCACTTTTAGCAGATTAGAGATCAAAATGGAGAAGCAGCTTGCACAACTTCAGCCGAAGCTGCACCCTCTCAGCTGAGTCCGAGCTCAGGTGCATGAGTGGTGCTGTTTCATGATAAACTCAAGAGCTTCAACATCAAGCTGTCCTTCTCAGACAAGCAAGTCTAATCAACAAGATTTTACTCTCAAGGAGTAGTGGGATGGTCTGCTAGCTCAGGTTTAACGGTGCACTCCTTAAGAAAAAAAGGGAGAAGTATTTGCAGCAAAGGTGTGACTGAAAATCAGTGTGCTATGTTGGATGTCAACTGGAAGCTTCAGTAAAACCCTCTGTTAGTTGTTAAGTGCTTTTTCTAAAGAAGAAGCAATGGAAGATCACAGCTGCAGGGTGCTGATGTACCTGGAGTCCCGCTGGTGTTCAGCCCTGAACATGTGCCACGTGGGACCTGCAGTCTTGTTGGTATGCAGGTGATACATAGGCTCAGCTTTTCAGAGATCGGGTTTGGCTGGGTTTGTGTGTGAAAGGGAGAACATTGCTCAATCATTCACCAGCAGGTGTAGGAAGACGGCAGCAGGGAGTCTTAGAAGACTGTGAGGGAAATCAGAGGATAAAGGAAATCGCAGAAAGTCTTTTACAGTCAAGGAAGATATAAATTCAGACTTTTCTGCTGTGTAGTGCATAACTTCGGAAAATCAGGCAGAAATCTTCTGCTTCTCACATTTGTTTTGGGGTAATGTGCATTTCAATAGGGAAGACAAATTTCTGTGATTACTTTATCTTCTTTCAAAGCTCCTCTGTAATCTGAAACAGTCTACATCAAAACAAAATGTATAACATTGATAGCCATACATCAAACTTAATTTAAAAATAGTTGGTTTTGTTGGAAATGTGTGTTTTTCTGTGTATCTACAGGGCTGGAATGTAGTTTGGATCTAAGATTGTAAACAGAAAGTGTCTCCATCCTTCTCCAACTTCTCCAAAAAGACATTTTTATAAAAGAATCTGGACTTAATAAAAACTTTGACTAAAAAGGAAAGATGTTTCATAACATAAGGTTTCCAACTCATCTTTACCTCCTTTTCCCATTGGTCAACTGACAAATTTCCACAGTAACAAGGTGAAGACATAAGTTAATTTAGATTGAAACGTCCCATCATTAGGTACATTATGCACATAAGTATTCAGAACTGTCACCCAGAAATCGTTTTTAGCTTTGACATCAAAGACCTCAACCTACAAACAAACATTTCCTTTGGCAGTTTCTTCAATTCCTCTTGCGAGAAGCACCTAGGCTCCTTGGTGTGTGACAGAACGTTAGTCCACCTGTTTTCAGCTTCTATATAGATGCTGACGTCAAGTTTCAGGTCCAAACTTGGATCACTACACTCGCTTGTAACCCAGAAATTGTTCTTAGCCACATAATGTAGAGTCCTAAAATGTCCTAAAATGGTTTAAGCACAACTCTGCTTGTGTCATATTGCTTTTTATCCATTAGGGTAATAGATGCATTCAAACTGACGTTTCCAAATTGCATTTGCTGATTTTAGCACTATTTAGCTGAATGTTGTGATCTAGTTGTTGGTTGATAAAAGAAGATTTAAAAGTAAGCTCTAAGTTTGAAAGCAGCTAAAAATTTTATCAATGTTGGCGCTAACAAAGGCGATGTTCACACAGGTCTTTGAAACACACTAGCTATCTATCTGATTTACTACCACAGGTGGTCTGAGTTAAAAAAATTAGATTTGTGCTTTTCAGACTGTCTAAAAAAACTCAGTTATGGGTCACATATGGACAAAAAGTTAGAACTTGGTCCCTTTTGCCTGCACAAGTGAACACAGCAAAAGTCTACTGTTTTTTAGGCCTTGTCTACGTGTGCGTGGCTATTTTTTTAACAGCTTCTTTAAAATTGTGTTTAAGCCTTCCATTTATATACAAACACAGAAAAAGAAACTGACATTTGATGTATTCTGAGCTTTGTAACAAAAAAAAAAAAGCATCTGCTGATGAGCTTGTTGTGGATTTAGATCTCACTAGGATATGTGTTCACATGAATAAACTAGTGGTCTAACATCCTTATTATTCAGGGCAACCCTGCAGAGGCTGGGCTTTGCAAGACATATGACATCCACTCAAGTATCAAGAAGTGGGACGACAAGAAACAGGCACACACTGTGCAGCTAGAAATGTAGTTTTTGCCCAAGTTGTTGTGTATTGTGTTTAGCATTTGTTGAACATTTTGTATCTGCTCAGTACTGCTGTGTCATTTTAGTTGTTTTGTGGAGGTGAACTGAAGGTGGAGGTCACAGTTGCCACTTGGCTGAACTATTTGGCAATGTATGAGACCACAAGACCACTGATGGTGTTTCAATGTCCATCGAGGCTACCCAGTATGGGGAGGCCACTGAGTCCAGCTCAGAGAGCCAGGAAGATGATGAACCGACCACCTCTGCCAGTCTTGCTTCGCTGGAAAAAAAAGGATGCTTGAAGTTTTTTCAGTACTTGGGGAAGGAAGTCATAAAGATTCCTAACCTAAAGAAGAGGTCACATAAAAGAAACATGAAATTCCTGAACTTGTTGAGAATCCTGTTAAAAAAAGAGCTGAACCATGTTTTTTTTGTTGTTTTTTTTTGCATTTTAAAGCTAATTTAATTTTTTTTGCTCTCTTGAAGAATTAGTAAAAAATTTGTAAATTATATTACTGACAAAAGAGCTATGATGGCAGTCAGTGCAAAAATGTTTTAATTAATGGAGGGAATTAAAGCTTTTCCATTATGCTTTAGCACCACAGGATTATGGTCAGACTCGTAGAGTTGAGCTGGAAGTTTGTCATGTCAACTACAGTTCTCTTCCTCCCTGGATGAGGTTCAGGTTGAACCACCCACATAATGTTTCCTGTGGACAAGTAGATGTTATGGAAGAAACGGCAAGCAGTGATAACCTCAGGCACAGTCATGAAATTTCACTGGCCACCCCATTCCTGATGGGTAACTTGTCAAATTTATTAACTTGGGCACCAAAGTAAATCTCAATCTTCTAGATTTAACAAGAAGATTGTTCTTACATCTTGGCGTTCTTACTTTGTTACCTCCTTTTCCCTAGCAGAGCTGGGTCATAATAGATGTAATACACCTTAACAGCTGGTCTCATCAGTGCACAGGTAACCACTGTGGCTCCCACGTTTTAAGACCTAGATGTCATGCACAGACTTCCCATGAGGGTGTGTAAACCAGGGCCTTTCCATAACATACTGCCTGTGGCTGTATGGACTGAAAGGGGTGAAGCTGATCATATCCAAATAGGTTTTTGATAAGTACCTTACACCTGTCAGTGGCACGTGCACACACGCACCTTGTGAACACTGGACTGCTGGCTAGCTGTTAGAAGTCCTGCCCAAGTGCTTCTTTTGCATTTTTTTTTTTTTTTTTTTTTTTTTTTTTTACTTCTTAGGTCATGTAGCGAACATGATAGAATTCATTACCAGAGGTTTCTATTAGATTTAACTGAGTATATGTTATTATAGTAACTGATTTCTCTAATAGTTGTACCAGAAATATTTAGCTTTATGTGGCACTCTGTTACTTAAAAATAGGATCTAGCTTAATTGCAGCCCTCATTAACATGAGCCCATGAGTGAATGTGGCGCCAATGTTGTACTTTTATGTGGCACTGAATTAAACATGACGCTGCTTTTTCCAGCATTTGGACTAATAGTCTTGATTATATTTGTAAATATGGGAAAGTTGTGTGAGAAAGAGGCAAAGGCACACAAAGCATCAGTTTATTTTCCTTTTAAACACCACTCACATCAGGCAACTAATGCTGCAAAGGAGTAAGTAGGTCATGTAAATAGCAGTGACTGCCTCATATTTTAGGTATTTTATACTCTACTGTACACACAGCAGCACTATGAAAAAATGTCCAAATGTCAACTTCAGCTGCCCAGTTTAAACTGAAAAGGAATGGATCAAATAGAGGGGCTGAATGATGCACCTCATCCATTGGTTTATACACACACGTGCCCCAAATACCTAATATGGACCGTGTAAGCAGCACATTTTCCACATAAACTGCCAACAGCTCGTTTTGTTTTTTCTCCCCTTTAACTTTCTCACATATGGAAAATCTTTAAAAAAGCCACACTCAATTGATGCCGACACACATACACCATAACCTCCTGTTAGACCCACCCAGACCCCTGTAATAAAAAAAACATTGCAATTATCTGCCATCAGGAGCTTGGAGCTGCTCCAAAAACTGAAAATCTGAGTCCTCATTCTGTTCAGTATTTAAGTACTTTAAAAAAAAAAAAAAAAAAAAAAAAGCTGCTCTCTAATAAGATGATTAACCACAAAGTAGCATCTGAACCATAAATCGACCACTAAACCTTCTAGTTCAATTACAACTGTTTAAAAAGTCTTCATAATTTTGTTCACATTTGTTTTTTGTTAATGTATTCTCGTTTACAAATCTGTAATGAATTGCTCAGAAGACCCAAAAATGCAGCCTCACACCAAGGTAAAGGTTTTTAAAGAAAAGGATTTATTTGAACAGGGGAGGCAGAGCAGGAAACATAGGAATAATCCTACAGACTGTGGTGGAAGGGTCCAGGCAGACTGGCCTACAGAAATCTGCAAAACTCAAAGACATCAAATCATAAATCCAAACTCGAAGTAAAGAGGGAAGGCAGAGGTCAAAAACAGAGGCAGGAATAAGGTTACTTATCGAGGTGTGCAAGAATTCGTGGTAGTTTCAGGCACGGTCAGATATCCAGAGAAACTTGAAGCAAGACAGTCCGTTGCGGGTCAGGCAAGGATAATCCATGGGCAGAACCGGGTTGATGACAGGAGATCTGAAACATATAGCAAGGCTGGATATCAACAGAGCAAGAGCAATTGACCATCTGGCAGGGAAGCAGAGCCTGGAGTGGGTTTTAGTAGAGCAGAACACAGGTGAGACCAGGGAACAATCAGGGAACTCCAGGTGGAGTCAATGAGCCTGATTAAGGAACCAGAAATCCAGCAGATTAGCCATCATGAGAAAATTGTGGTGGGGTTTAGTAAGTTTTACTTCTCCCCACTCCTTTTGAGCATTAATTTAAATTTCTAATTTTGTACAGCCTGATTTAAGTCAGTTGTGGCCTCCACGTTCCTTTATGACCTCCCTACAACACCTGGCCATGCTCCTGATGAGGTGGTGGATGGTCTCCTGAGGGACCAACTCCTTGGAGGAGGAAGCGAGACATGATGTCGCAGATGTGCTCAATTGGATTCAGGTCTGGGGAAAGGGCGGGCCAGTCCAAAGCATCAATGCCTTCATTTTGCAGGAACTGCTGACACACTCCAGCAACAAGAGGTCTAGCATTGTCTTGCATTAGGAGGAACCCAGGGCCAACCGCACCAGCATATGGTCTCACAAGGGGTCTGAGG
>JBAMHW010000022.1:3921227-3942796 GCA_037177495.1 Rhadinocentrus ornatus
AAAAGAACATATATGTGATGTACAATTAGGTCACAAAATTATAAAATAAATCCATCCTATAATCTTTCTAATTAACACTTATATGATCAATTATTTTTAGTCTTGAAGCATCCAATTATTGTTTCAGATTTACTATCCTAAATGTAATATTAGTTTGACTGCTGATTTGATTTGATTTATTTTCACATAATAAAAAACACATGTATACACTTAAACACAACATTAAAAAAATGTGATGGTACCAAAGTCTCCATCCACAGCTATGAAGATGGCCAGGGTCTGTGGCTAAGGGTTATCAAATTAATATAAACCTGGTACAGTTTTGAACAATACCTCCACACTAGCTCAAGAAAACTAAAACTAGTTAAAATTACTTGAAAAGTCTAATGAGACAGTTCAACATACAAGGAATTTTCAATGGCTGGTTTTAAAATAACTTTTAATTTTGTTTGCAGATTGCTTGTTCTTGTTATATTAAAGCAACCGTCAGCAGCAGTTAATAATCCTTAGAAAGCTCACTGTTTTCTCCATCATGCTGACAGTGGAAGGGAACGGCTTCACACAGGCGTGCTTTCCCTTAAAATGTGTCCCCAACCAGGAATAAAGCAGCAAATTGATGTTCTTGAACAAAAGCCATTCATTAATGAAACGACCCTCTCCTGAGACATTGACGGTTGCAGCAAAGAAAGGCAAGAAGCTATTACTCTCATTTGGATGAGCCGAACAGATGCGAAGCCTATGCGATTTCATGATGTGTGGCCAACAAAGCATGGAAAAGAGCCTGAATGTTCCATCTGAGAAAGAATGACAAAAAATATTATTCTTTTGTGAAAGAAATAATGGTTGTTTCTGAGGTATCTGTTGCCAAAGTTACCTAATGGTTAAAACAGAAATATGGGTAAAATAAAAAAGGTACTGCACTTTAAAAATTTTGTGACTTTACATAAGTTTGTGAATACTTTTAATAAAAGCTCTTTTTTTAAGGTTTACATTTCTTTATTAAAGCATCTCTTCTGAAGGTGCAATGCTGCTGATGCGATCGAGGGGAAATCTGTGAAAAGCTATCTTTTTAAATGGTTCACTGAACAAACCACAGCCATACAGTCAGCTCAGTGCACGCAAGAGGGAATTACTCACTCTGACATATAAACTGGTTTTACAGACACTAGATGAAGTTTGACCTCAGGAAAACTTTGAATCACCGGGGAGCGTTAAGTGCTTCAAGTACAACAGAGGTCACAATAAACAACGTGGTAGAATAAAACTCAATTTAAAATCACTTTATCATGAATGTTTCAATTGACATGAATATACACATTTCATGTTACTGATCTTAGAGGGATCTTTCTTGCTGTCTTCTGATTTGAATTCTGACAGTTTAATCTGCTTGAGGAACATTTTGTTCCACAATTTTTAGATCCAGTTAGTTGCAAATTGGTGAACCTTTTTCAGTCTTTACATCTGTGAGACTCTGAGATGCACCTTATATACTCAGTCATGTTATTGACCTGTTGCCAGTTAACCGAGTGAGATGCTCCTCCAATGTTTTTTTGTGAAATGAGATGTACATCGGAAAACTGCCATATTATCACAGTAGAAGAAGAGAAGAGTAGTTGGCAACTAAGAAGTGGAGAAATCAGTTGTTGTGGATGGGATTTTGTGAAATACGGGATTATGCAAGAGCATGCAAAGAGCAGTCTGCTGGAAACCCCAGTTGGAAGGGCAACCATCTCCCATGCGGGAGACCCGAGTTCAAATCTCATAGGGCAGTGGTTCCCAACCAATTTCTTTGGGGATGCATGTACTAAAATACCATGAACCCCCTGCTTCACCCTGTGCTGGAACCATGCCTAAAACCAGTCATCAGTCATCGTTTTCAAAATTGAGTTTCTCACCATAAATGATGTATTATGGTTGAGTCCTGTCCTTTGATAAAGCCAAAGTTAAATGAACAACATACAACCTTACTTTTTTTCTTAAAATATGGACAATTTATGGACATTAAACACAATAGCTCTAATGTTTCATGCCTCAGGGACTCCCTGTGGTTTTTGGGGGACCCCAGGTTGGGAACCTCTGTCATTGGGGACGAATATTAACACCTACCAGTTGAGTCCTTAGGCAAGACCCTTAATGCTACTGCCTAACCATCTTCATATATTAGTTGATTTAGAGTAAAGCGTCTGCTAAATGACTGTAAAATAGAATATATCAATTGAAAACTATGATGAAGCAAATAAGTCTTGAGAATTCCTCTGAAAATTTTTTTCCCCCTCTCTCTCAAAAGATAGTTTAGTGTAAAATGAAATTGTCTTGCTTTGGGTGAACTAAAGTTAAAGATTTGTTTGGACTATTTTTTTTACTGCTGTAGTTGAAAGGAGGCGTAGTAATACACAGAGACTGGAGAAAACGCTAAATGCTTGAGTACAAGTGTTGTTATGATCGGGTTGCAAGCTAAACATAAAGCAGCATCATATGTGTGAGCCAGATGTTGACTCAAATTCTTTCCCTTATCTACAATGTGAATTTGGTTAAGAGCTAAAGCTGAAGACACATATAGCGTTACAGATGTAATGTTGCTAGCTAGTTGTTGGATGCAGAGCTGCCAACTTTTCAATAATACTTGGAGTGAGATTTGGTGGAACCAACCAAAATTTTGCCACATACATGGCAGCAAGACACAAGACTCATTTTGTGCAGGTTTAATCATAAAATATAGCACCTAGGAGTAACAAAATGTAAAAAAAGGTTTACTGATAGGTCTTCAAAGTACCAACAGAAACTTTAAAATAAAACAGGAACCAACTCAACTACACAAAGGAAGGGACACTGAGACAAGACTCAGGGAATTTCACAATAATAATATTTTCTCAAGATCTGTGTGCCTTGTGGCTTTTTTTGAGGCCTTAACAGATGATCGAGGTGGTGAAACACTACAAAAATGATTGCGGCTGCTGGGTCCATGTGGTTCGTGATGTTTATCTTTAATACTGCTGTTACAAGTTAAAGTGGTGCTTTAAGGTTCAGTATGATTGTTATGCAATAATCCATTTGCTAGGATACACCAACAAACACGAGTCATGTTTTGTATTGTACCTCTTGTCTTACTTTTAGAGGGGTGATAGGGCTTCTAAGAACATCCATAATTATTATAATGCAAAATTCAGTCTGTCTGCACCTTAATTCAGGCAAATTGACTTTTATAATCATAATTAGACGTTTTAAAATGGAACACAAAATAACTTTTCAATCCAGCTTTTTCAAGGGCCCCCACCCTGCAGTGGGCCCTGGGTATATGGTATTTTTTTGGGTATTTATTTAGTTTAAATTTTTAGTTTATTTAGTAAGCTCCTTCAGCTTGACAGCATCCCTTACTGCTGGTGTCCACCAACGAGTTTGAGGGTTACCGCCACGACAGGCACCGACGACCTTACGGTGACAGCCGCGGCTGGCCGCCTCGACAATAGAGGCACGGAACACAGCTCACTCGGACTCAATGTCCCCCACCTCACTCGGAACATGGTTGAAGCTCTGCCGGAGATGGGAGTTGAAACTCTTTCTGACAGGGGACTTCGTCAGACGTTCCCAGCAGACCCTTACAACACGCTTGGGTCTGCCAGGCCTGACCGGCATCCTCCCCCACCTTCTGAGCCAACTCACCACCAGGTGGTGATCAGTTGACAGCTCCGCCCCTCTCTTCACACGAGTGCCCAGGACATGCGGCCGCAAGTCCGACGATACGAGTTCAAAGACGATCATTAACTGTGGCCTAGAGTGTCCTGGTGCCAGGTGCACATGTGGACACTCTTATGTCTGAACAAGGTGTTCATTATGGACAATGCATGACGAGCACAGAAGTTCTCAGGGCAGTATATAATGTCTAATCTAGTGAAAACTGCTGTTTATAGTTATGGAAAAAAAAAAAAAAACACGTTTTGATATTAAATGTTTAGTATTAAACTTGACTGAAACGAAACTGATCTGTTTGACATGACAAGTAACATCCAATTTTATCAGCCAGTTGACAATAAAGATTCACTGACTGTTGGACTGTTGGTAAAATCAGGTCGTCAGTGACATCAGAAATCTTTTGCCAAACTTAACATTTGTCTTCTCATCTAAAGGAAAAAAAAGTGAAAATTTCTGGAATGCTGCTTCAAGCTGTTTGAAAATACCAAAGGATAAAAAACACACATACATTTATGCTGTGTGAGATAGTGGGCTGTGCAATCATGTTGTTAATTTAGTTTTATTTAATTCTAAATTTATGTGGAGAGAGAAATTACTTCTCATATCTTTAAGTGGGATTATTGTATTTCTATTATGTTAATATTAAATCCATTGACTTCAGATGAGAATTAAAAAAAAAATTGTGTACAGATGAAAATGAGCAGAGTTTCTTAGAAATATAAAATCAGACCATGGTGCAGGTTTCTCTCTCGTATCTCTATCTTTTATTTAGATACAGTTTCAACAGCAGGAAAGGCTGCAGAGTAGATGCCAGATAAAAGGTCACTAAACTACTCTTCACTTGCATTTCAAAATGAAGTGGTGAAATAGGGTGAATAGGGTGACCATGATAACATCCAAACATCCATTTTAACATCCAAAGGCTTCAATGCACAGCACATAGTTGAATAAAGCTGTTATTTATCATTAATTCCCCAGATGTCTGTAATATAAAGATGCTGTCCTGTTTGGAAATGCCAGAAAGCATCTTTCAGCACATGGTCTCTGAATATTAATTTTGGAAGTAGATTCAGGCTGTGGATAGTTGTGAGAGGAAATCTTTGAAGTCAGTCCAAAAACCCAACAGGGACCTGGAACACATGGCTCCTAAAAACAAAGAAAGGAGCAGAGACTATAACTTTAAACTCCTCACATCCATAGTTATTTCTTTATCCTACTTGGATGCACCTCAAAGGAGTTTTAAGTCAACACAAATTCAGCTGTTTATTTTCTCTCCTTTGGGAGATAATAGCAGAAAAGTGAATGAGCTGGAAAAAGACATTAACATTGCAAATATCTGATCTACTGATGCTCTGCATTCATGTCTCACACTTGCATCCACAAAGCTTTCTTAAATAAAAAAGCATGCAAGGATTAAGTTGGAGTGACATCGTCATGAATATTTGATTCAACACCTTTAAATTGCAGATAGTTGTGACCTTTAACCTTAATTTCATGTTGAGGTGATTTGTGTTCCAGAGTTTACTATAAAATGTGATTTACTACATAGAGTGCCTCACAAATCTTAAGGGGGGCAAAAAATTAAAAGTGCTCACACAAAATGGTCATGCTGCTATTAAAGATGTTGCTCATCAGGCAGACTTAAGACAACAAACAACCTTTGCTGGGCACGCTGGGCATATCTGTCCATGTTCCCATTAACCTTTCCTTTACCGATGTTTCAATATGCATCAAAGCCATTCAGATTTAAACTAACATGTGGCTTACAGAGCAAACACAACAGCACCAAAGTAGTTAAATTACTTTCATTATTGTCCACATTAGAGCAATTCATTGCAACTGTGTTCAATGCCAATTCAGAAATAGGTCCCCTAGGTTTTCTACTGTGCTATACAAATGAACTGCCTTGCCCTTGCCTTGCCTTACTCAATATCCCATCCTAAACATGTATGGGCCAGTGGGCAACGGTGGAGGAAAACTCCTTTCTAAAAGGAAAAAACCTCCAGCAGGATCAAACTCAAGAAGAATGGCCATCTGCCCCAACCAGCTAGGGTTTAACTGGAGCCATACTAGACAGAACAGACTCACACTACAAGAGTTAGTTACCATCTCATGATTTACCAACATAAACTGTACTGCTGTCACATGCTGACTCCATGTTGTCTGGTGCCCACATAGCAAATAATCTTTGGCCAGAGCAAGGCCCACATCTGCTGTTTTATTTGGCAAATGTCTTTGCTTCGAATAGTGGTGGGTGTTTGGAACATTTCCATCAGAACTGGCCCAAATATTGTCTGGATGACTTGGTTTCTTGTGGCTCATTTGTATAAGAGATTCAACTATTTATGCATTTATTTAATATTACTTGTGAGACTGTTTAATTATTAAACCAAGACCGGAATAGTA
The DNA here is from genome assembly GCA_037177495.1 of Rhadinocentrus ornatus. NCBI lineage: Eukaryota > Metazoa > Chordata > Actinopteri > Atheriniformes > Melanotaeniidae > Rhadinocentrus > Rhadinocentrus ornatus. The sequence continues at coordinate 3,927,324 of JBAMHW010000022.1, forward strand.
AACTTTTTTGAAGTGCGATTTTTGGGCCTTGTTGTAGAAATTCATGCCAAAGATAGCTTGTGACATTTGGGCCAGGTGTTGCCCATGCAAGACATGCAAATTAAGCAGAGCTCATTAAATCAAGCATAAGGTTTTTTTTTCTCCACTTCAATGTAGCAAAAATTGGTCCATATATCACATCTTCTCTTTCTCCAGGGCCCCTTGCCAAGCATGACTATTAATGTTTTACTTTTCGCTTTTCCTGTCTGTCACATGTTTGTGCACCTGCCTGCAGCAGGTTTGAAAAGGGATGTGTGTATGAGTAGTGGATAGGTCGAGAAGGAAGAGGAGGAGGAGGAAGAGGAGAAGGAGGAGGAGGAGGCGGAGGAGACAAGATTTGACTAAATCAAATGATATATTAATAACATTTTCGTCTCGTTTTTGTTCATGAACTAAAATGCAGTAATGCAGACGCTGCATCAGTTTGTCGTGGTGAAGAAGGAACTGAGCCAAAAGGCAAAGCTCTCGATTTACTGGTCGATCTACGTTCCTACCCTCACCTATGGTCACGACCTGTGGGTAGTGACCGAAAGAACAAGATCACGAATACAAGCGACCGAAATAAGTTTTCTCCGCAGGGTGGCCGGGCTCTCCCTTAGAGATAGGGTGAGGAGCTCGGTGATCCGGGAGGGGCTTAGAGTAGAGTCGCTGCTCCTCCGCATCGAGAAGAGCCAGATGAGGTGGCTCGGGCATCTGGTCAGGATGCCTCCTGGACACCTCCCTGGTGAGGTGTTCCGAGCACGTCCCACCGGAAAGAGGCCCCGGGGAAGACCCAGGAAAAGCTGGACGAACTACATCTCTCGGCTGGCCTGGGAACGCCTCGGGATCCCGCCGGATGAGCTAGTGAATGTGGCCGGGGAGAGGGAAGTCTGGGTTTCCCTGCTAAGGCAGCTGCCCCCGTGACCTGACTCCGGATAAGCGGCAGAAAGTGGATGGATAGATGGATGGATGATTAGATGCGATTAGCTATGGAGCCCGTGGTGCACACAGACCGGTGGAAATTGGCCTTTTGTGTCTGAGCTGAAGAGCATACTACTACTTATACTGTGGAACATACTACCTATGTTCTTTTGATCCAATTTGCTGTCAAACCTTCTTAAAAGCGTGTACGTGTTAAAAAAAAAGGTATTTGAGTAATATGATTTTAGGGCTAAGGAGTCAAACTGGTTTTCAGTAAACAGTAATCATGACATCCTTGTCATCATGATGATAATCAATTGATTTAAATTAAAGCTGTTTAAATACACATCCAACATCCTAAGGCTAAAATACCATCAATGCAAACCGAATGAGAAACAACTCGCCTTTTTCCTTTTACCCAGTCAAAGTGAGTTTTATAAAAAAAATTCTGTCATTTTCTAATAAATAAATTATCGGTCACAGTGTTTAATTTCAGTTCAAGTCAGTAATATTTATATCATCCCCAATAGCAGCATATGTCATATTGGGGCGTTTCTTATAATAAACCAAGACCTTGCCATATTACAGAGAGAAACCCAGCAGGAGCTCTGATGGTACCAGACTCAAGGAGGGCAGCCATCTGCCTTGACTGGTTAGCTTGAAGGATAAGAAGGGCAGTGAGAAACAACAAACATTAGAACAATAAATATTTGGGCAGATCAGACACATGCAGATCAGGAGTCCAAGACAGAGTGCTTGTCTCAAACTTAAGGTGATATATTGTAACTAAACTCATAATGAATTTAAAATGCATGGAGATTTAAAGGGGAGGTGCTTCATGCATCATGGGAGCTCCCTCACCAGCCATGCAAATAGCAGCATATATAAATAGGAAGTGGTTCAGGGTCACCTGAGCCAGAACTAACTATAAGCTTTATCAAAGAGGAAAGTTTTGAGCCAAACCTTAGAAGCAGAGAGGGTGTCTGTCTCCTGAACTGAAACCAGGAGCTTGTTCCACAACACAGGAGTCTGATAGCTGAAGGCTGTGCCTCCCGCTGTGGTAAACAACAACAGTGTGAGTCTGAGCTTCTTCTAAAAATTCTCAGTTGCTCCTCTGCTACATTAACTGCAATAGAAATGAAGCACAAATTATGCTATATCTGTTTTAGACACAGGAGTTGTGGGGGCTTCTCATTAAATGTGAAACGTGTAATCTGTTTAGAACGACAACGGGGGGAAAGTGAAGTTTAAGACAAAATGAAATGCAGAGAGTGTTGAGTGGAACAGAAAAAAACAGTTATCACTCTGGGATTTTTTTTTATTTGACAAACTACTGACCCCATCAATCTTGAGCTGAGTTAAGCTGCAAATTTCTGATCTTGCTCTCTGCTTCATCTTTCCTTACGAAGATCAAAATAAATACAAAAACATATATTCTCCTTCTCTGGTTTGTTCCTTTCAGGGGTCACATGTCAGCCAAACTGCTTTACACTGTCCCAGCGACTTACAGTGGTATTGCATGGATTCACAATTGGTATTGCATGGATCCACAAGCCCCCCAAAAATAGACCCAATTATGCACATGAACATTGCAGGAGAAGGACAAAAGTGTTCATCTGTCTGCATATTCATCTTCTGCATTGAGCATAAATGGGCCTTTAGTCCAGACCTCAACTTGTGGCTGGACCTTCAGAGAGCTCTGCAGAAAACAGTGCTGCAAACCTCAATGACCTGAAGCAATGTTGCAAAGAAGAGTGGACCAAAATTCTTCCACAACCTCGTGCGAGTGATGCAATTCAGAAAGCCATTACTTTAACTTATTGCTGCTAAAGGTGGTTAAGCTATTGAAACATGGGGTGTACAAAATGTTTTACACATACATTTTCTAATTAGCTTAATGTTTTAATTTAATTTTAAAATGAACATTTGTTCATTGGAGGTTCCATATGTCTAATTTTCTTACTTAATAAACATTTTTTAATACTCTGCATTGATTAATAAAATCTCAGAATTAAAACTGGGTTTATTTTCTTTTTTATGACTTTGATTGTAAAATTTATTTCATTATTATTATTAACAATTTGGTTTAATCGCATACAAGTAAAAAAAAGACAAAAAAACACCCCCCCCAAACTCTAATTTTTCTTCATTAGCTCACATTCTCAGCATGAGGTGGAGATGAAATCCAAACCTGCATAATCTCCATTCACCCTCAGTGCAGACAGCAAGGAGCAGAAGAAAAGCAGGCCATCACCTTTCCATCATCTTTTGATGTTTTCTGTATTCTTTTTATTGTTTATGCATGAAGCCTGAATAAAAGGAATATTTCAGGGTGGTGTCAGGTTTTCTACGACATTAGTTAGCGCTATTATGGAACAGCACTAGCTGGGAGCAGTACAGCATTGAATAATTGATTGTCACTAAAAGACGCAGGCATTGTGAAGCATTATTCAAGCTGATACTTATTACTGTCTCTGCCTTCCTACCATAAATAAAACACAAAAGAAGAAAGATGAGTGTGTTTCGTTTTGTTGTTGCTGTTTTAAACATATAGATGCAGCTCCTTTAGCCATCATTGTCCAATGGTGGCTCATGAGGGGGCCTCCTCGACTTTGCTGGCATTTGTGTGTTTTATTTGTGCCATGGATTGACTGAACTAGAAGCCTGACAGTTGAATGGGAGTGTGCAAGGACATAGGTGTGTATGTGGGGTGGGGAGGGATCACATGCACGTGTCCTCCTGGGGGTGGCCCTGTGGCCTGTCTTTCCCTGAGGGACCTCACGGGGAGCGGGAGTGCCTAATGCCACCAGAGGCCTAGACCCCTCTACTTTCCCGTTCTCTTACACAAACAGCCCTGGTTCCTGGGGTGTGCGGCTGGAGCATCAGGGTGGGTGCTGACCTGCGCCAGGCGGGTGTTTGGGGGGGGCCCGGTTCTCCTTGGCATGGTGTGAGCCCTCTGCCTTTGTTGGGGGGGGCGGGGGGACTGGACCCTTTGCTCGGGCCGCTCTGGATGGCTGGTCCCTGCCAGGGCCGAGGGCTGCTAATCTTGGCTCACTGTGCCCCAAGACCGCGGGGGGGCTCTGGCTGGGGCTCTCTTCTGCCTGGTGCTTGGCTCGTCTTCGGGGTGGGGTGGCTTGGGTTTGTGCTACAGGGTTGCTGCTGATTGCCCGGGTCTCTGGGCTGCGCTGGTCTGCCACTGGCCACCGAAGTAAGATTTGCATGATCTTACTCATCACTCCTCATCTCTAAACACTCCTTGTTCCTCATCCTCTGCATGCTGACACAGTCACTTAGTCTTCCAGTGGGTTTATACACTAAGTGATAATTTTTTCTTTCTTTTTTTTCCTTGAATGTTCCCCAACACACACTACTTCTACGACAATTTCATAACCAGATTTTGCTTCCCACCGACTCCCACTAGAAATGAATGGTATCTTGTCTTGCTGTACTGGACCTGCGATAGACTAGCAACCATTCCCTGCCTCTTGCCCTGTAGTTACTGGGATAGGTTCCAGTCCCCCAGCACTATAATTACGTATTTTAGTGTCTATTAGTCTGAAACAGCAGAAAGTCTCAAAATGCACTTCTGACCTAAATCATAGAAGGTTTTTCAAAGGTTATGTGTTACTATGTAAAGGTTTTTTGTCTCTTGAATTATAAATAGACAGATTTGCTGTCTAATCTTTTTACCACAGAAAACAGCATTACTTCCACTGACTACCGTGTGATTTTGGCTCAGACTCTACTACGTCAGATTTGATCTGTCTCTGTTGAAGTGGTGCTCTGGAACAGTCTTCCATCACAACCTCTCCGGGCACATCCAGAGATTTTTCCTACTTCTTGATTTGTTTTAAATTAGTATATTCCTTTATGTAAATGTGTCATTACAACACAGCAGAGTAACATACATAATTTAAATAAAAGTATTAATTAGCAAAAAAAAAAACGACTAATGCAGGAGGAGGCTGAGCATGTGGAGGAAAGAAGTTTACAAGCTGAAATTCTCTGATGGAGGAGCGATGTGGTGAGAGCAGACAGAATGAATGACTCTTGCCCCAGTTGTAAAGTCTTCTAATTGGGAAAGATGAAACTGAAATTAAGAACAATGTCACTGAAAGAGATTTGTGATGAACCTGACTCTGTGCCTGCCTGAACTACTGTGAGGCTTCATAAAGTATTGACAATCAAACTCTGAGGTGATGACAGGTGGAGGGCCTGGATGCAGGAATCCAAAAATATTTTCCAAATGTTTCAAATCCCTGAAGTGAAACAAGGTTGTGGGATCTCAGGTGAAGATAATAAACAACTGGAGACACTAGAAGCAAATTGGATGTATAACTTGACACGAGACACCTTTCCAAAACTAAATAATACTCCTCCCTCTACCCACTTCAATCACATTTTCATGTTCAAGTGGAGCATCTGTTACTTTAAGTACTATCTGAAACCAATTAATGTCTAGTGGTAGTGCTTTATAAAACTCTCAATGCACAGAGGACATTGATGTTGAGTCTCTGAGGTGTCATTAACGCCCCTCAGTGTTTCATCATGAAGGATATGAATATGAAAGAATTTCACGTGACTACCTTTGTAGATCTAACACAAACTATGGTATTATAAAGACGATGAAAATAAAGCTTCTAGCTCCTTACTCTTTTTTTTTTTCATTTTTTAAATTTAGTATAATTTCATCATCACAAATAATCAAAAAAATATCCAGTTTATTTAACATTATGAATTGATATTGATTAATAATTAATTACTTAAATCTGCATTTATTATCATATATTTGAACTGTGTAAGTTTATGCATTCTATATTTGCTTTCCTTTGAGTTTGCCATTCTATTTCATGTTGCTTTGTTGTACATCTTACACATTCTTTCATTTAGTTGATGAATTTAGTACATTGGAAACCAGGGGCATATCTAAAAAATGGCTGTTGTATTTATTCCTCACATCTGAACGAAAGGAAATTGAATCAGCTGTGACAGGTAACTGAATGGAGGAATTTTTCTGAATTGAAGCGGGTTGGGTTAAGTTTTTGGAAGGGCACACGATGCAAGAACAATCTAGCACTTAAGAACTTAAAACTAAAGACCTGTACAAACTTTGTAAGAACAGACAAATCTCTTTTGCCTTGATTGATTGATTGACTGATGCCATTTTTTTTGTCACAGCCCTCGTTTGGATTTCTTGCAGCTTTTTTCTATTCAGATTATCCAAGCAGGACATTTTTCCCGTGTGGTGGCTAACATCTATTGCGTGATTGGTCAGGTATTGAAGTGGATGTGGATGATGTAGGAAAGCAGGAAATGAAAGGTTGTCACTTCTGTGCAGGGCAACAAAAGTTCCTGGAAGGTGTATAATGAATGTCCGTGTGCCATGAAGACCAGTCAGCTGCTATCTCTTTTTGTATTCAATAATATGATGAATTCTGCAACTTATTTTCTTATATTAATGATCTGTAATAGAACCTTATCAATTTCTTTAAAATAATAATCTATAATAATGGAAATTTGACATGTTCTCAAAGCAAACTCAGTTTATGGTTTTCCACGATTAAAGCAGGACAGAAATCCTGATCGTGGCTCTCTTTGGCCGGTATTGCAGAGTTACTAGGATGTGGATTAGTGTGGGCACACTGGCATTTGGAAGGGGCTTTATTGCTCAGGCTGCATTGAACACTGTTGAGGCTGTTTATGTGTAGTTGACAGAGTCCTCCTACTCCCAGCAATTGTGCTTGTGTGTACTGGTATTACCACAGATTTTTTATTCAGGCAACAGAGACAAGCCTCTGGATGAGCATTTAGATGTTACACTCACAGACAAAAGGAGGAAATGTGCTTCAAGTGGGATGCTGAATTTGTACTTGATTGTGAATTAAGTTGTGCCTAAATCCTTTTTAAATCAGAGGGGAAACCTTTGTTATCAGCCTTGAACAGATCCCTGAACAAATGCCACTCCTTTAATTTCATAGATTTGCAACAGTAGTCGACTCGTGTTTGGGATGTTGCACAGTGAAGCTGTTTTAGTAAAGCCTTTGTAAAATTAAAGTTATCCTTTAGTGATGCTGATGAAGAATGCCTGGACCCTAAAGATGCTGATAAGGTGAGATTTTTTACGCTGAAGTTCTACATTCTGACTTTGTGTAACAATCAACCTCTGAGAAATTAACTGTAAACACATCACCACATGCAATGCAAGGACTTCTTGCAGAAGAAGGATGGTTGGTGACACGAGTCTCAAGAACAAGGGAATAATCAGCTGGAAAAAAACAAAAAAGCTTTCTAAACAAAACCAGCAAGCTTCTGTTCAATCAAAAAATAGCAGCAGGGACTCAAATCTATTTTCACGAAAGGAAATCTGGAAGGAGGTTCACAGTATTTTTGTTGCCAGCATGTAGATTAATGGTTGAATTCTGCCTTTAAAAATGCACCCACCACACACACAATGCTAATGTTGACATCTCGCTCTGCTTTGCGATGAGTTGTGCTCAAGATGGCTCTTTGCTTGAGTGACAGGCAAGAATTGATTTTTCTGACAGTGAGATTTCAGTGGAGACCCAGCCCCGACGCCTTGCGCACTGTCACATGCACATGCACATGCACACCAGTGATTATTCTTTACTGCTTCGATGATTTTTCAGGCTATAGGCTTTCCCCACCAGACGTGAAGGTCACCGGCCTTTTTCTCCACATGTACTGACCATGTGTCAGGTTGTCTGTCTCGCTGGTTGATTTGTGCAGAAGATTCTCTACAGGGGGACTTTTCAAAGACAAAAACATGGAGGTCATGTAATGAATGTGACACTGATGTGAAATGTTTGAACTGGTGATTTGCCAGCAAGACAGTTTTAACTGAGAAGGGGTCAAAGTACTCCAGAGTACTATCATTTAGTGTTGCCCTGTACTTAGAGGCACGAGTTCAGTTTGATACTGTGGTGTGTAAACTCTGGTCATGTAAAATAGAAAGTATACCCCTTAAGGTTTCAGGACATAATTCAGTCACCCGGTATTAGCAGCGCATAACACTACATATGATTATTTAACAAAATCTAAGCTTAAATAAAGCAACAGTGTGAGGAAAGACTTAAGCCTGGTACACACGTAAGGATTATCGGGTTGTTATAAAGTTGTTTTTGTCCCCATTTTCCCCCTTCCTGACCAAGGATAGCAAATGCCCAATCATCTTAAGTCTTATAAGATTTCACTATAAAATTGTCATTTAGTCTGAGGTGAGCTAAGCAGAGAGCGAGCTGACTAGGGTGCAAGGAAGAATATAAAGCCTGTGTTCACACTGTCTCCAGTCTGTTGTTTTTTTCAGTTCTGGATTTTTCTGTTATTAATAGATGCAAGACCAACATCATTGCTTCATTATGTTTATCCTCTTCCTTGCTGAGTGTTGTTTTCTGGCTCTTGTCATGGCTCTTCTTCTTTGTTTTTATTACATCACGTTTGGTCATGCGAGGTTTCTGGCTCGGTAGATTAGATTCTAGACCAGTTCTTATTGTTATGTGTGTGTTGTCCTGTGCTGAGATTATTGGAGCACACCACAAACAGTACCATCAAAACTGTTAAATGTCTTTCTAGTCATTTTAATCATTTTAGGTGAGGTCTCGAACAGATAAAAAATCTGTATACCAAGCTTTAGTATAGTAAATTTCATTACTATACTAATGTTGCAGAACAATTTAATAGAAACTTTTACCATTTTATAATGTTTCTATTCATCCTTACAACCCTTAAAAAGATTTGTTTTTTGGGGAAAATCAATTACCAAATGTTTTAGTTGTGTTTCTTACGTTCTTCTTGCAAGCACATTTTAAGGTGTGCAACGGTATAATCATTATTGTATCGATTCCAATCACTTTTGTGGACATGAGTGTCATCTTTGGTGGCTAGGTAAGGCTTACTCCCTTGTTCTTCATATACTAAAATTCTTGTATTTGTAAAGTTTCCTTGAGGAATTACATGATATTCTGCACCATAGAGGGAGAAATATCAATACTCTGGGACATTTTTTTTATGCTGTTTAGTTATCTTTTTTACATTGATCTATCTTCAACCCTTGATCTGAGGTTGGGTTGAGAGGGTAGCAACTTAAGCAGGAAAGCCCAAACTTCCCTCTCCTCAGCCACCTCTTCCAGCTTATCTGGAGTGTTCCCATGGTTTCCTAGGCTAGCCGAGACATGTAGTCCATCCAGAGTGTCCTGGGTCTTTACTGGAGTTGCTTCTGCAGCCGTGGATCATACCACCCAATTTGGAATCCAGTCGACCTTTATTTTCCTCCCTGTCAGTGGTGAGCCAATACGTGGACATGGCATCTTGTGGCTTTTTCAACAGGCGTTTGCAGGTAAGCTCCCCTCTCTGACCTGGCTCAAGGAAGGTCCTGGGTCCCTCCTCTGGACGAGGCATCATCGCCCAGACTCAGGTTCATGGATGTACTCAAACCGCTCTAAAATAGTGAGGTGGAAATTGACAAAGGTTTAGTTTTTGACATTTTCTTGACAAACTCTCTCAAAACAGATGCTGTATCTGGGTGGCAAGCTCGCATTCCATTGTTAAAAGCCCTGTTTGTAAAGGAGCAATTCCCTCCTCTCCTTATTCTTTTAGGAGATTTTGTGGCTTGTAAAAGGAAATGCTTAAAGCACACATATGTTCTGTGAAAATGCTTATGAAGTGTATTCCCTGTGCCACATGTAGGGCATTAGTTTAATGAATGGCCTTCCAAGAGTGGCTTGTATTTAAAAATCTGAACAAACAACTTATTTTCTCTTGAAACTAGAGGGGGTCTGGCTGTATAGTCTACTTCAGAAGGTTTAGCTTAGTGAAATGTTATCACCATGATGATAACTGAATTTTCCTAGAAAAGGAGTTTCAGTACTTACTTTATATTCTACTTCACCCTTATGGCCGGTTTCCACCAGAAGCATGTCAGACATGGAAAACCCGCGAGTGCAGTCTGTGTAGCTGGATCTACAAAATCACAAAAGTGCAGAATCACAAGATTTCCACTTCAGAGATCTCTTGTCCTCTTGTCGTCCATGATGAAAAAACAAACCAACACAGAGACCCCCTGACCGCCAGACATCTAGCTGGTGTCACCGGTAATGACATAATGTTTACATAGTTCAGCAAGCGCAAATCTGCATGGGAGCTTTTATTTTGAAATTTACTGGATGCTTTACACTGCTCCCTGTCTAGCCCTATCTGATGCGCCGAGCTTGGCGTTTTCTGGAAGCATACTCTGTCAAATACATATATATATATTTATTTATTGTTTTTGTTCTTGCTGTTGTTGTTTTTTTTTTATTTAGGACCTCCTGATGATTGACAGCTTAGTTTACCTGTAAAAGCTGTATGTTTCTGTACATGTGTAGCAGTTGGTTGTCTCTTTCTTTTTTTCACTTTCCTTTTTTCTTGTGTAAAACTATATGCTTCTGGGATGCTTCTGACACACGCCATGGCACACCCGGTGTGAACCAAACCATTGACTAAAATGGCTGCGATAAGCGCCAGAGGCTGCGGAATGCGGCCACATGGACCTAATAATTCTGCCCCACGATTCCTTGTGCTGGTAACTTTTAAAGCAATGCTTTATTATTTTTATCCAGTCATGCTATTTGTGTTGCTAGATATGAAAACAGGAGGGTTTTTCCCTTCTCTACTTAAATAAGCAACCCTGATCATAATAGCTTTTATATAAATCATACATGAGGACGCTTCTGTGATGAGACTGCATTGGAAGCTGTATCTAAAGCAACTTCTATAGAATATTTATTGAACATCTGTAGTTTAAGACCCAGTCTGGTGGATGCTCTTTGCAGCATGGTTCTCTTTCTATGTCTTAATGAATATGTCTACCATCTTTATGTTCCTATGAGGTCAGGGAAAAGAGCTTAGGAAGTTAGTTTTTTTTTTTTTTTAACATTATTCAGTTCTACCCAAGAACTTCTTGTTATTTTATTAAAGTTAGAATTAATGATAAAAAAAAAGTAATCTGTTTGAAACATCACTTTTTTATCTTGTCACTATGTCTAAATTATTGCAGCCCTGACATTTTTGGACTTTGTTGCAGCCTAAAATGAAAAAGGGGATGTTTTATTTTTAGCAAATTAAATGAAATTGCCATACATGTTCTTGGTTTTTAGTGTCTGCAAAGGAATATGTCAAAAAGAAATTTGGGAATCACTCCCATTTTTTTTTAATGCAATACATTCTTTATTGCTTCAGGTATCATACTGAATTCACTCATTAAAACTCAATTTTAACAGTCGTAACATCTACACCCTTGATTCAAACTTAATTGTTTGAAAAGACATGCTGTACTGAGATTATATGATGAAAGGTGTGTGCCCCTGTTTTGTGCTTTTAAGACCACTCTGCAGTTTGAATATTAATAAATGATGTGAGAAGGTTTGACTTCGGAGCTGATTATTTAAGAAGTAATTAATTTTGTTTCGTGAAGGGTATGTGATGGACTTTTAAATCCGACGCTCAAACTGATTAAAGCCCTTTGGCAGACCTGAAGTTAATTCAAAGAGCATCGTTATTCATCAGTAGCAGGAAACTTAGTGATGCTTCTGTAGCTCACTGAACATCCACCAGGTAAGGAAGGTCAGCATTATTATAGTATAACAGTCCAACAGGCTGGTAGCAGTGACCGGAGTGGAGCCGATTAATCTAGTTCATCAGTAGAGGTCACAGACACTGTGTGTAATGAGGGTAATTGGACAGAGGCAGCAGCATTGTTCTCTGAGACTAATCCCAAACTATTATGGGGACTATTGAAAGTAGATCCCTCCCATTACAACCAGGAGCAACTGCAGCTTTTGGTAAGAATCTGCTTAAAATGCAATTGGTATGAAGCTTACTGGAGAGCTGAGGACTCTAATGAATGTTAATCCTTTGAATTTTTGTACTTTTCTTTGCGCCTGTATGCTCTCTCTGCTCAATCCCTCTAGTGGATTGATTTGAGGATTATTACTCTCCACCTACCTGGAGTTCAGTAGGAGCTATGGACATATTCAAAGCAGCTTTAAATGCTGAGCTTTATCTGCTGCAAATGAGTGAGAGGTGTGTGGAAAACACAAGAAACGTGCTATTTTTGTAATTGGGACACAGCTTGCAGACTTGTGAATATTTTATCTTAAGTGTGTCATCTGGAGACTTTAGCGTATCTTCTAATAGCTGTAGAGAAAACGAGGTTAAATGTGCACTAATGAATTAATACAAAAGTGAAAAAATAACAATTTGAAATGTTGAAGAAGTGAGAAGTTATTGCTGTGCAAATGTTTTCATCTGCCACACAGTGCAAAAGTCTGAATACACCCCTGCTTTTTTATTTATGTGTAGCACAGTATGATGGTCAATCCAGCTCATTGTGTCTGCAAAGAGGAATCCATCATGTTATTCTTTAAATTTACAATATTTTTGGCCATTTCAATTGTTCAAATTGTGAACCTGGTCAAAGTTAACTCTGAGCCAAGTATTGCAGTGCTAACTTTATTAGGGGTTTGAAAATATCTTTACTTCAGTTGGTTAGGGGCCTTCTCTGTTGGTATCTGCTATGTTGTGGCTAAATTAAAGTTGCTGGGGTGATGAAAGCCATAGCTGCCTACTTCTTTTATTGTTGTTAGAAAAAGAAGAAGATAGCTATTTTAGCTAATTTGAATGTTTTTGCTTCATTTACCAGGATGACCTAGTTCTTCATCTTTTGATACCTTTGTCATAAACTGGGCTCTTACAAAGAAAAGCCATCCAAATACATGCAACAACACTAAAAACAACCAAATGCATGCTAAACTATACTGCTTTCACTCATGCACACATGATGACGTTAGAATGTCCAAGTTTTTCCATGTTTTAATCTGCTTAGCATTGTAGCTCAACTGAAGGTCTCTAACTCTAATTTGGATAAGAAATAAGGATCTATGCCTTCACATAGCTCAACTACAAACAGCATTATGGAAACAGAACAAAGTATAACAGAGTTTGTACAATTCTACAGCGCATGGAGGTATTAGTTGGTTTGAGCAGCTTTATTCTTCAGCACAGCCTGAACCCTCTTACGGCCCCTTTACATACATAAATAGGTACATCCATTTGTCACCACACTCATACTTCCATTCGTCCCTTATATTGACATGGTTGTTAGCCAATACATCCACCAGAGGGGAGGGCAGCATTCAGAGTTCATCTCCAACGTTTTGGTAGCAAACATGGTGACAGTGGAGGAGATCGTGATAATGTACATTCTCAGAAAAAAGACATAAAGTAGGCAGCACTGTAGACAGGGGTGGTCGGTGGTAGTGTTCAGTAATAGTTCTCCAGGCTTCTTAAATGACTTTCCACAGCCTCCTCTGCCCTTTGTTGTGCTATCTGTCAAGATGATCCCACCCTGAGAGTGGATTATGGAGTACAATACAATTTAAAATATGATACCTGTTAATGAAAGGAAATTAAGTAGCTGTGTTAGTGTGTGTAGTCATACAAAAAACATGAAAACATCTGAACTACATAAATCACAAAATCAATCACAAAACATTGTCACTGAAAGATACATGAATGATTTTTAATTGGGTTTTGAAAATTGTGTACTTAGCTTAATTATCTACTTCTGCTGGTCATGGTTTCAGTTCACCAGTCAGTAAGTCTGGTACCTTCAGTAGCATGTAAAGATATAATAAGCCATATTTGTTGTCTGCAGTCATTCAAGACCCATTTCAGCGAGAGGACCTACAACATGCAGGGCTGCTCTTCATGTAAAATATTGATGAGTGCATATGGAGCAGAATTTTGTGATAAATTCAAATCAAGGAACATGCAGCGGCATCTGCAAAAGGGTACAAAAGCAGGGAGAAAACACAAAAACAACAGGAGGGAGATACAAAGTTAATGACCTGCAGTAATGGCATGACAAAATGGATAGGGAGTGAGACAGAGAAGAGTAGAGGGGAGGTGCACCATGGGAGGGTGCATGGCAGTCTGGATCTATTCAGGCACACACAGAAAAACCATATGACCATATGTGGCACAATGGGCAGGTGAGAGTGTTGGCAGAGTCAAAGGTTGCACTCTGCTGGTGTTACTTGTGCTAAAAGGAGAAACTCAGAAAATAGATAGGAAAAGAAGTATTTTCTTTCTCTGAGAAATGCTGCAGATGTTGTGACATTTGAAACTCAACACAAAGACACATTAGGTTTCAGTATTTATGCTTCCAGGCGGTGTTGCAACCTCAGGTCTCAGCTCAGTGAGCGGAGTGACAGCCCTACACAATGAAGCAAGGCTTTCATTATAACCGTGCAGGTGCAGACACAGTGTGTGCGTGTGTGTGTGTGCCCTTGATACTTAAACCAAAACTGAAACACTATCAGTCATGTCTAAGTGTGTTTGCTCTGCTATTGTTTCTGTTTAGGCTTTAGTTTCAGTGCTGATGCAAATATTGGGCAATAATTTTTCACATCATAGGTGCAGATTAGTTACTGTGCATTAATTTTCAGGGCAGTTTATGAATGATAATTACTTATCAGGCTCAGAAAGGCATGCAAATGAGCAGAGTTCATTAGACGCATTAGAAACACGTTAGCCAATTATGGCTTTCTGATTAGTTATGCCAATGACACGGACACAGATTCTGGATGCACTATTCTGTTGCTGATTTTCTAACAGTTAGAATTAAGACCCAAATTACCTCTTTGAAATAGATAATGACTGTATAATGAGCCAAAAGAAAAAAACAGTAGCACCCCGACGAAAAATATGAGATCAGATAAAACACCCATTAGATCAGTAATAGGGCAAATAAGACAATTCTCCAGGAGCTTAGTAAACTGTGAGAAGCCCTACCATACTATATAAGACATGTGACATACTACATAACACAAATACAACATGATGATATATTACACTGTCTCGTATCCATCTGTTAACAGCTTCTCTGGCCGATCTACATGTTCAACCTACAACAGAAGCACCATTGTTATTTAATTTATTTATATGATAGTATGATAGTTTAGATTCTGAACTCTAAGATTAACATTTTGTGACATCATTCCATAAAACTCCTTAGAGCAGGAGTGTCAAACATAACGCTAAACAAACTAGAACCTTCAACATTCCAATACCCCCTACAACTGCCAGACAGGGTCATTTTGACCCCCTTGCCGACACAGCATAAAAATGATAAAAATACTGTTTACAGAGGCAAGATTTTTTGTTTAACCTTCAAAGCTTGTTTATCATTCAGAAGTAAATAAAGCTTCAATAAATAAATGATTAATTGATAAGCATGTGGGATTACTTCAAGCCAGATTTGGGGCTGCTATCCTCTGGTCTGCCGCGGAAGTCTGCCAGAGGGCATGGTGGGAGGGTTAAGTGTGATTAGGGTGTGTGAAAAGTAATGTTTGTGGGTATGGAGTGGGAGGCTGTGAGTGAGGTGTTATGTGGTGGATAGATGGTAATGGAAATGGAAATGGACTTGTACTTATATAGCGCTTTTCCAGTCAGCTTGACCGCTCAAAGCGCTTTACACT
>JBAMHW010000022.1:3956045-3967031 GCA_037177495.1 Rhadinocentrus ornatus
TACATATATATTTTACATACTGAGGGGCAGAACAGTTATTGCACTTATGAGCAGCATCAGAGCAGTTATAGCACATCTGAGTATTATATAAAAAAGGATGTATTAGGAGATAAAGTACAGAAAAGGAAGGATTGGCTTATTAAATGGTTAAGTGGTGGCCGAGAGAGGAGTTAGAGTCTAATGGCTGTAGGGAGACAGGGTTTCCTTTGCTGTTCAGTGGAGCATTTTATGCTAATCAGTGTCCCACTAAAAGGCTTCTCTGTCCAGCTACAACACTGTGAAGTGGTTGATCAGCATTTCAAATGATAGACTGAAGTCTTGCCAACAGTCTCCGATCTGCCACTCTCACCAATGTGTCCAGTACCTTTCTTGCCACAGAGCCAGCACTGTTGATCAGTCTGTTAAGCCTCTTTGACTGTCATCTTTATGCTGCCCCCCAGCAGTTGAGAGGATGATACGGCCTTTACAGTATTATAGCATATCTGCAGCATTTTGTCGACCCCAAAGGATCTGATTCTGCGTGAGAAATATATCTTACGCTGACTTATGTTGCAAGTGAGTTCATAGATCAGTCTGTTTGCTCTTCAAATATTTTTAGACAGTCATAACTTAATAACCTTTCACTCACCTTATATAGCAAAGAGGTCTGATATAACTCTGCCAGCAGATATTAGTCTTTATGGTAAACTTAAGAGTGCTGCATGGATTCGAGTGTACATATTGTTGGATGGGTAAAGCTCAAAGCCCTGAGGGAACCAGTGGTCAGATTTAATGTGTTCCTGGAAAGAGTTACTGCAAACAAATGGTCATTCTGTTTGTAGGAGCAGGTTTGTTATCTGGGAGGTTTACTGACATTTGGCTGGAAACATACTGGATCAATTATTTGGCCAGAAAGCCTGCAGCTGGTGTAATAGCTGTTGCATGAAATGCTGTTTTAACACTCAGGAGTATGTTCATCATGCATTTTTTTGTAGAATTGCAGGGAATAAAATCTTGAAAGACTAAATATATATATTCAATCAGCAAATGATTCATTTTAAAATCAAATACCATAGTTTGTGGACAGATTCACTATTACCAACTAGCTGATAAAGTATCCTGTATCAAACATGCAGAGAAAAGATGTGCTTTATGTGCAAAATGTTGCACAAAGTTGGAACTAATTCAAAGAGATTTTCTCAGCAGATAAAATGGTCTGAAGTTGTGCACTCATCCGCATGTTAATCTGCAAATTAATATGGAGATTAATATGCATATTTATCCACAATTCAAATTTCTCTCCACATTCTTTGGACAGAATTTAGTCTTATTTGATCAATATTGGCCCAAACTAAGTATTATCAAAAGAATAAAGCAAGTCTATATAGTCTGGACATCTATATTTCGAGCCTGGAGTATGTAGAATACCTCAGTTCTGATTAAACAAAAGTGGTCTAGTGTTAAAGAGATTTCCAGAATATGTGAACATGTGTGTGTCATGTATCTTGAGTTTGGGGTCGGGGATAAACACAAGCAAGGTTGTGTCCAGAGAAAAATGTCCCAACAAACTTTTTTTTTTTCTTTTTTTTTTATGTGCAACATCATCTGAAAAAAATTCCTGTAAAAGTAAACGGAACATTAGCATCTATGCAGTGAATTTAGCGTCATCTACATGTATGATACTCTTTTACAGGGAAAATAAAAGTGTCAGAATTTCTTAAACATTTTTGGAGAACTTGTACAATGATGCAATGTCGAATATAATTTGAACAATAAGCCAATCTGTGGCCAGATTTAATGCCCTAGTTGGATTAAAACTGTAGCCTCCCTACACTGTGAGTTTAACTTAAAAAAAATGGATACAGCAAAGCTCACAATTATTTTTTATTATATACCAAAATTACTTTTTGTTTTTAAAATAAATGTTTTAATATCATTTCTAAAATCAGTGATGATTCTAATAAAACAACCCCATTAAATCTGATTTAAAGGGATGAGCTGAGGCCATTGAGACCATTTAGCTGTTGGCTTGTATAAAACTAGATCAGTAGGTTCATCACTGAATTGGCAAAACCTAAAAAATGGGTTGACAAAAAGGACCAAAACAATTTACCACACCAAAAAATGAATCTTCTAAACTCATAATGTAAGTATTTAAATATTTTGTGTACAAACCCTGTAGACCTGGGCTCCCCAAGTCCGGTCCTTGAGATCTACTATCCTGCAACTTTGATGCATCTCTTCTCCAACACACCTGAATCAAATGACTGGCTCATTACCAGGCCTCTGCAGAACTGAATGACATGCGGATGAGGGAATTCAGCCATTTTGGCCGAAGGAGAGACAAGTGCAAGGACACTTCACTTCCAATCTTCCTACATGGATGGAGAAAATACTCAAGCATGTATAATGAAAACACATCAAAAAAAGCATTTCAAACCTGTGAACATCCCAAGTGGGCTTTTAGAAAATCAGCTAAGATTTTTGGGAAAAGCAACACAAACAGAGAAGATGGCGAGACCAGACACAAGAATATTTACATTCAATATGTGGCAGGAGTTTCTGAAAAACCTTTTCAAACATGACACCCCCAGTACATTTCAAACCACACAACACCCTCAGACAAAAGCTGGCTTACCCAATGGACAAAACACCCAAACACAAGCTGAGTGACGTCATGGAGTGTTATGGTTTAAGGGTTTTTGGTTGTATTGTTTTAGTTTCTAGTCTTGTCATTTATCGTTCTGTCTTTCCTTATTTGTTTGTTGAGTTTATTCCCTTCAATTCTATTTGCTTTACTTCCTGCTCCCTGCTTCCCAGTCAATCTGTCACACCTGCTTCTTCTAGGAGTAGGGAGTACCGGACCCCCTTATACAAGCTGTCTGGTCTGCATTGCCGGCAGTAAGTTGGATTTGTTTACAGTGACGGTTGGACTCCACTGAGGCTGCCTTTTTTCACGATTCTGTTCACAACTTTTATTGGCAGTATTTTTTAGGTGCAGTCGAGGTGTTGAGGGGATCCAGTTTGGTTGCCTCAGGATTACGTGTCTGCTTTTGGCAGATGATGTGCTTCTGTTGGCTTTATAGTGCTGTGATATCCAACTCTGTGAAGTGTGAAGCGGTTGGAATGAAAATCATCACTTCTAAATCTGAGACTAGGGGCTTCCGCTTGAAAAGGGTGGAGAGTCTTCTCTGCGTGTCAGGAATGGGGTCCTACCCCAAGTGGAGGAGTTCAAATATCTCGGGGTCTTATCCATAAGTGAGGGAAGGATGAAGAGGGAGATTGACAGGTGGATCGGTGCGGCATCTGCAGGGATGCAGCTTCTACATCGGTCTGCTGTGGTGAAGAAGGAGCTGAGCCAAAAGGTGAAGGTCTGGAATTACCAGTCAATCTACGTTCCTGCTCTCACCTATGATGAAGAACTGTGAGTAGTGACCAAAAGAACAAGACTGCGAATACAAGCAGTCTAAAAGCTTGATCATAAGGGAGGGATACAGAGTCGAGTTTGATGGCATCAGTGATGTCAAATCTAATTGCAAGCACTTGTCATTTCTTAGCCCTGTTTAACCAGTATTTGAACTTCATGTATTTTAAGCTACTAACTGGGTTAAAGCAGTGACAGATGGTGAATATTATGTTTCTTATCTTTTTGTCTGTTGTTCTGTTTTCAGCAGAAAGGATTATATCACAATAGAAAGAATTTAGTAGCAAGTCATTTATGATCTAAAAGAAGCTTAGTATACCTGAGAAACTGCATTATTTTTTTTGGAAATGTATTAATTTTCTATCATCATATACATCTCAAAGTTTAAGATTATCTTGAGAATGTTTAGGTGTACAGGTACAAGGGAATTTTACTTATCACACCCATCACCATGGCCTTCAAATCATTTTAACATCATGCAAATGGGATTTCAGTTTACAAACCATTGAAAATGACAGTGGCTGCACCCCCATTACCTCCCTGAGAAGAGATTATTTGGGGCCAAGTGGAGTGATGCTCATGGCGAGGGGACACAGTGAGGAGGTCAGGTCAGCCATTCAGCAGGGATAGTAATGGCTGCTTTGTACCTCTCCTCAACAATGACAGTGATGATTATGTGAAAGCCCTCGAGCAACATGAATTCCCAGAGAAGTCGTGGATGACAGTGTCACTTAGTCTGGTGTATGAGAGCTGACAAACACCAAACAGGATAAATGATCTGCTCAACTTTCACAGGAGGTGTTAAAAAAATTTAATCAGCATTCATTACCAGTTTTTTTCTCTGCTCTGCTCAGTGAAAATGGGGGCCAGCTGAGTTGACAGAAACATGTGGGATATGCACTTAAAATAAAAAGATTCTTCTCCAGTGACCATACATCATAAGAAAGTCATGATTATTTCATGTGCTTCTTACAGACAGTCTGTTTGTTAGTCAGGTTGAATCCAAGCCCTGATGGTTCTGATGACACAAGTGTGTTTTTGCAAAGGTTGCAGAGTTGTTTACTTAATGTGTCTTTGGGTATTTGTCATGTTTTTGTATCTTGCATGTTTTCTGTGTTAGGCTTGGTCAGTCTGTTCCTAAAATTATCTCTACACTTCCTCACTGGCCATGCATTGGCATGGTGCTGGTTCCCAAACCTAATTTTGAACCATCTAATGCATTATCACCTAAAAAAAAGAAACAGTGTTTTTTTTTATCACCGATGATGAATTTATTTTGCTGACAAACCTTTTTTCATGTGATGAGCTAAACATGGCTTTCTGATTGTCTGATTGTGCGACATTTCTGCCTATTGCGAGTGCAATCTGCTGCACCTTGGCCACACCCACCACCTGAGCGCTTACACAGACAAGCAGTTAATTTATTAATAGATGAATCATGGCGGTCATGTCCACCAAGGTGTTCTGTGGTCGGAGGTCACGAAACGATATATGGACATATTTTAACTATAATCCATCATAATTTCGCTCGCAGACGAGGTCAAGTTGAGCATATGTGTTCCTCATCCTTTGCTTTTGGGCATGTGTATGTACAGGGTCTCATATTGCACTTCAGAAAATTCTCAGAAATAAAGCCACTGTTACCAAAATAAGGATGTTGTTGCTCTTTGCTTTTTTGGAGAAATTGATTCCACAGTTGGCACTTTTTCTATGCAATGCATAACCCAAAGTAGATCAGAAAGTGTTTGCTCACAATGTGTTGCTATATGTTGAACTTGTAGATCTGCTATTTTTTTGTGTGACATTTTTGTTAAACGAAGTAGGGCATCAATTCATGAAAAAAATAGAAAAATAGAAATAAAAGGTATCTGCTCAACAGCAATGAAGTATAGCAGGGCAGCATTGCATCCCTGTTGATAAGAAAGTCTCGACTAAAGCTATCAGTCTGGTAAAGGATCTGGTTATTATGCAAAAGCATTAAGGTTAACTTGTTTTATGAATTGCAATACTTGTTATAATCTGTCAACCTTGATTCCACTTTTTAATATGTATTATTGACATAAATTAAGTCTAATAATCAGTTTTTTATTTGACTAAAACTAAAACCTTTTTAAATTTCTGTTGTTAAAAATGACTAAAATGTGACTAAAACTAATAAGCATTTTTGTCCTGAAGACTAAAACTTAGACTAAAACTGAGATGCCTGCCAAAAACAACACTGGAACCAAAACAGGTCAGTTCTCAACGGCACCAAAAATGAGGGGTTCTCAATCATGAACTGTGAGATCAGTAGCGAGCAAAGCCTGGAAAAAAAAGCTCACATCCAAACCAATGCTGACTGTCAATGTTCATACACATGCTGTTTCAATAAAGTAAAAAGAAAAAAAACAAAACGGCAGAATATATAGTCAGCCTCACAAAGAAAAGAAGGAATTACCACAACAGTGAAAAAGACGTAGGTAACAGTTACACGACCACCTATCCAGCTATCCAGCCAACACAGCAGCGACAACCATAGAAGGCGGCGACCGGAAATCCCCTCCCTCTCCTGGGTCTTCCACAGAAGGGATTTGGTTTCAGTTCAAGTAGGTCAAAGGTTAGTATTATCAAAATACTTTGCAAAAGGGTTGTCAAAATGAATGTATTAATGCAAAGAGATTAATCTGTGGTGTTAATGCATTAATTTGAATTGATGCAAAAACAACAAAGTTATCACTAACACCAGAAAAATCCAAATTTGGCATTATCTCAATGAGAGAAGTTATTTTGGTAATGTAGGTGCCTCATTGAGGTGAACCGACTCCACCAAAAAACACACATGCTCCTTTATTTTTAAAGATTGTGATAGTTTTCAAATTTTTTATAATGAGTGTTCTGAAACAAAGTTTTACTGGCATAATTTTAAAACTCCAAATTTATCATTTTCTCTGTGAGAGAAGCTGATTTTGGCCATATTGGGTGACTACAGATCATCTCCTAAAGGTAAAGTTCAGTCCTGAGAATTGAACCTGCATCCTTCAGGCACCTGCCCACATCTCTTACCACTAGGCTGCCACCACACTCTATTCTCATTACAAAGTAAAATACAACTAACCATGGAACATGGATTGGGAAAGTTAGGGGGTGGGGGTGTTGTAGCTTACTGACAATCCCACTGTTTGGATTGGATTGCCAGAATATGTCACTTGTCTGATAGGGTGAGGGTGCAGAAACACGTCTGCATCTAAAATGCATTTGTCCCGTCTCAGGACAGGGAATGAAGTAATTTTCTGTTGTAAATTATATATATGGACACAATCTGTAGCTTAAAACAGCTACAGGGTGTAAGGTCAAACTAAACTAATAAAAAATGTTTTTAATAGTTAAAACTGATTAAACAATGGTAAACCTGCACATTTATTAGATTGGTGATATGTCCTCAATAACCTACATAATCTCTTGTTTCTGATGGACAAATAGTTTCCTTCTCATGGTGTTTTGTGCTTCTCCCTCAGGTAAATCTGATCAGGTCTGATTAAAGGAAAACCAATAAAAGAAGTCTCTCCTACTCTTTTAATCCCTCCAGCTTCTGCAGCAGCAGTCTGCTTGTTTAGAGATCAAATGGTTTATGGTTCTCTGTTTTTGGCTTTTGGGATGGGTCGAATATTCTACACCTTTGTTTTTGTTTTGTTTTTTTGTTTTTTTTAATCAAGTTTAGTTTGATATTGGTTTAAGATTAAGGGCAGTCAGTCAATCACATACCTTCTTCTGGATTGGTGTTAGTTGCCTTCATTTTGTTAATTTTGGTTGGTCAATCAGTTTTCTGTCATTTTGATGTATGGGCTAAAGGTTAATTCTTTTATTTTTGTAATTAATGGAAAGATATTTTAGTTAAATATTGGAATTAATTGTGACCACTAAACTCCAATCCTCATGTTTATGTAGAAGCAGTTCTGGTGATAGCTTTAGATAATAAGGATGGAAGTGTTACATAAGAATGAAGAGATAAAGAAGATATTGTGTGTGTGTGTGTTTTATCAGTCTCCTCTTTTCACACTCTCACCAGTTATTAATGTGCTTTTCACTGCTTGAGAAAATGGACTTGATGGTGTGTGAAAAGGGTCAAACGTGTGATTCACATGGTCAGTAGGTGAGAGTTGGAATCCTGTCAAATGCTACATCACAGTCAATGGAGCCTTTAGTGGTTCTTTCTCCACAGCTGTCAGATCACTGAGCCAAAGTTTAGTGGTCGGATTGACAGAGTTAGTAAATGTTGAATGAGTAAGTTTGGCATTGAGCAGCTGTACAATCATATTTTTAAAATATGTAAAATTTGGATGGAGTCAGGAGTTCGGAGGGCCAGGCAGTTGTGCAGATAAGCTGAATAGTATGTTTTTTTGTTGTTGTAATTACTTAATCAACAATATTGATTAGCAGCCAAAGCTTGCTGCAAACGTCTTGGTAGAATCAAACGAAAACAAATGAAAAAAAAATAAATAAATATTAAGAATAATAAAGTACTGATAGATATTTTTTTCTCCAGCATGAAAGTAAAAGCAAACATACTTTGTAAAAGTATTGAATCACTCATCCTTTCTTTGTAGTTCACTTACAAGGAGCCAGAGCTTCTTGTAATCTTTTAAAGTGGTCTTTAACAACAGTTGTCCAGGCTGTTTTTCTCACTGCTTTCTCACTCCTTTTTCAGTCCAGTCCTTGTACCTGAACATTGTCAGAGAAATACTTTTTTTAACCACTTATAAGCAGGGGTGAAAGTATTGAACAAATTTTTAAACATACAAAATGGTTTTCAAAACTGCGAAATCGCAATCTTGCATTTAAACAAAAAAACAATTAAAAACCTGCCTCTAGAACTACATGACAGCACTTGAGTCCAACTGGACTCACAGCAGTCTGACTACTACTTAATTATGATGTCCCACCCTGTTTGAATTCTTGCTTGTGTTGTTCTTACTCTCAGATGTAAGTTGTTTTGGATAAAAGCGTCTGCCAAATGACTGTAGAATAGAATAGAATTAATGCAGGCAGCCACTCTCCCATCTTGCCGGTACTGCGTACCGCCAGTTAATCTTTTTGTGGTACGCAGCACTTTCACCCCTGCTAATAAGTCATTCATGCATTAAAAAAGACTAATTTCTCAAGAGATAAGATTTGCATGGTGTACAGTGTATGATTCGAGGAAACTGGACAAGTGGGGACAAATGAAGTATCAGGACCAAAAACTATCTACATTAGATGAAGAGGAAATGTCCTTAAGAAGTGTGGACAAATCCATCAAAGAACTGACACAGGATCTAAGAGCTGCATCTGGACCTTCCGTTGATCCATCTACGGTTAGCTGAAGCCTCATAAGAAATGGTCTCCATGGAAGGATGGCTGTGAAATAAGCCATTGTTAAGGAAGGTGAATGAGGAGAAAAGGCTGAGGTATGCCACATGACACAAGAACTGGACTGAAGATCAGCGGCAACAGGTCTGATGGAGGCATAAATCCTCCCAAGAGCCTGGACCTCAACATTATTGAGGCAGTGTGGGATCATCAGCACATAGAACAGAAGAAAAGGCTGAAACATAGAAAGAAGAGCTTTGAAAAGTCCTTTAAGAAGTCTGGAGAGCTATTCTTGGAGACTACTTAACGAAAAAGAAAAAAAAAAAAGGCTAGTCGGGGCTAGTCAAATTGGTCCTATGAGGGCTTCAGTCCAGGAGGTTTTTGATGTTTTCCTGCTTCAAATCCATCCCTCATAGGACCAAATGGAATAGTCCTGTTCAAGATCATGGTAGTGCAATATTTTTTCCTTCTTATATATCTATAATTATTCTATGAAAAAAATAAAAATAAATCATTAGCTTAAAACTACCCATAAAGGAAACATTACTTAGATGGAAATACACTGGACATCGGTTACTGAAATAATCGCAAATGAAAGGATGAACATCTGGTTTAATGAAATGACTAATCCAAACCAGACTGTCAGGGTTGGATTAGTCACTGGGGAGTCAAGCAGAGGTCAAGTGGTATATACAGTAAGTGGTGCATATGGATGGATTACTGAACCATGTTAAGAATATATGAAAGACAAAATTGCTTTGCTTGAACAGATTCTATGGGATTACACTCCAAACTCAAATCTGGAATAAAAGTTAATATAACACCACTTAAGCCTGTAAGCACGGGGCAAATATTATTTTACTGAACAGTGTTCTCCATTTAATAAATAACAGAGATGTTTGGCACCCAGCAGGGATTTAGGAGGTTCAATTTCAAGAACTTTATATTTTTATTTTTCTTAAAGAATTGTTGTCTGTGATTGCAAACAAAATCTGCAAAATGGTGGGTCCAACAACCAAAGCACAAAGTTATTTTAATAAAAAATAAATATTTGAACTTTAACCCAACTATGAAACCCAGAAACAATTAAAAGAAGACATAATCTGCCCTTTAAAAAAAAAAGACTCAAGTCTTAATGAAATGAATGTGACATGCTGTAGAAAAAGGAAGAAAGAAAGCTCCTTTTAAAATCTTGAGTTTGCAGCTCTTTTTTTCCCAGCAGTATTTCAGAGGAGCTTAGGTGAACCACCCCACTCCATCCCTTTCTCTATGGGTTGTGCTTTACCACATTTTTTAAATACAATGCAAACATGAACATGAACAGAAATTATGAACAACAATCCCTGTATACACTAAATAACAAAAGAGCAGCAAGCAGATCTCAGACTATCACAAAGCTGATAAGCTTTTATTTATTTATTTTTTTTTAAATTTGCATTATGTTTCCTTAATCTGCAGTTTGGCCACACATAGGGTCACTCTTTCAGGCCGATCTCATTACAAGTCATTTGGTAAAGGTTGGTAAAACACCAGACAACAGAAATGGTTCAGTTGGCTCATTAATAAATCATGTAATTTCTATGCCTCATATCGGCTTCATTAACCCTGAGCTTCAACCTTAATTTGTTCCTATTTGTTTTAAGTCTTTAACAGCTAATGCCAACCACTAGGGATGCAACAACTCTTTTAACGGCATGCAAACAATTAAACATGCTTGATGGAAATAATAACTGAATCATTTTAAAATATTTTAGACTTCACAATATGTGTCTATTTGATGACAAGTATTATAAAATAGCTTTTTTGTTAGAAAGCAAAAAAAAAAGAACTTTATTGTATTTGATACATGCAGTTACTCAGACCTCTGTTTCACTTTACGAGAAAAAAAAATTAAAATTAAAACATTACACAATTTGGTACTTGTTTTCTGCCCCCTGGCAGACACCTTTTGCACTATAATAATTCTAACACAGCATGGAAATAAACAGGACATATATTCATTAATTTCTTTATTCTTATATTTAGTTAAAGGGTCATGTAAAGACTTCAGGTTGAAACATAAATACATTATTTTCTGCACACAGTCTTGGGTCACGTTTTAAAGGATTAAGCATAGATGCTGATGTGTGCTACTGATTGTGCAATCAAGGTCAAATGGAAAGTTTAATTTCCAACTTTCTCCTGAGATAGATAGATAGATAGATAGATAGATAGATAGATAGATAGATAGATAGATAGATAGATAGATAGATAGATAG